>CM031388.1:21600533-22052904 GCA_018350135.1 Citrus trifoliata | reverse complement strand
GGGGGGGGGGGGGGGGGGATGTTCCTCTTTTGTTTTGATCAGACTCAATGAATAAGTGTTTAAAATGCGCCTGTCCCAGAAATATAGATGTGTGGTTTCGCAAAATTTTCTTGATCTTAAGAAAGAGTTATCTCGAAAAGAAGATAACATGGAGAATTCAGCAACTATACAGTCATATATAATAAGATATTATATATCACATGTCGTGGTTGTATGATGTCTGGATATTACAGTCATATATAATAAAGAGTTATCTATGATGTCTGTCAACTTGGGTCATATGGTGTCGTTTGGATGGAGATGTTAGGTCCCGGATGGTATACTTCATTCATGCTTTGATGACATATGCAGTGCAGCTTCTTATCTAAGACCTGTATATGTTCAGTCATCATTCAGTTCTGTATTTGGCTGTCATTCTTTCGATGAATTCAAACCACTTTCTGAATACTTGCAAATTCATCCAGTGTTGTCATTGAGATGCCAATATGAAAGAAGCGATAGTTGCCCTTGATAGTATGCTTATTGATGCCTCTTGCCTCACTCAGCCTAAGGAATCTGGTTGTATGGCGTTCTTGTAATTTGATTTGGAGATAAGTAATATCTGTTGTTCAAATGTATTTTATATACAAGCAGTTAATAATTCTGCTTGCAGAAAGCTTACAAAGGAGCTGTGTGACGTAATAGAAGACTACAGTCTGGTCAATTTTCAACCTTAGATATTCAGGTCATCAGTTTCTCTTGAATTCTTTCTTGAGTTTCTTTGAATGATTTGTGAATAAGATCTTAGTTGGCTGCTCCTCTTCAGGATAAGGAAAATGTGGCAAAACTCGTGAAGCTGATAGATAAAAGCAATGGGTACATCTTTGCTGGCATGGATGCCAGTGCAGTTGAATTCAGCAAGATTGCCGTTCGCGATGTGGATTGGGATTATTACAGATATCCTTCTTTTCACCTATTTTCAATCTTGTGATTCTCATATTGATAAAACTTTGATGGTTCATTGTATTCATCTGCATCTTCTAATTTGTACGTTTGAGAAACTAATTTTGCTGTTAGGTAGGCATCAAATTTGATTCATGCGTTTTTCATAAATTTACCAAATTCATGGAAACTTCTTTTTCCCAGATATTGTATCCACACTTTTCCCATGTAATTCAGTCAGACAAGTTTTGCTTAACAAAGATATCTACAGTAGCTGAAGTGCAGGAAAAGTACATTAAGGATGATGACGATGTTAACTAAAATGGGACACGAAGATATGTGGTGCGCAAACCGTAAGCATGCCTCTTACTTTTGTGCATGTTTACTTGCTTGTGATTCATGTTTGTTAATCTATTATGCTCTTTTGTTGGATTTATAAAGTTTTCAATCAATCAAACATTTGACTGGTTCAGACAGGACAAGCGAGGAAGAGGTGGTTTTAATCAAACCACTACTAATTATGATGTATCTCGGACCTTTGTACAATATCAAGCGATTTTTTTAGTTGAATCAGCTGGTGTACACAAATGTCGTTTATTGATTTTTCTCTAGTATAGTTCGTAATTTTGGTAACACATCTACTCTAGTATCGTTTGTAATTACAAGAAACAAAGTAATGAAATTTATCACTGCATTCATAGTTATGCTTAAGCTCAAAGATGACTGTCAAGATCATTTTGGGGCCTCTATTTGTTCTATAACACGATGTTGACACATGTCAAATTATGAAGCTTGTGATTAAAATACTTTTCACATATATATTTTAAGTACCATTAATAATTAAATATATGAATAAATATGGTCAATGAGGAGGGGATAAAATAAAATGGTTTCTTTTTTGAATTACTCAATTGCTTCAAATTTTTAAGAAGTAGATATACGATGAGTGAAATCTAAATTGAGTACCAGTTAGGGATAACTTATAAAATTGGGCTACAAGCTTAAAAAAAAGTGTATTACTATTTATATGTAAATTTCAAATTAAGAAAATATGGCAGTTAATTGTATAAAAATGTAAAAATTGATCATTGACATAATCCCAAATGATAAAATGAGCTACTTGATCAAAAGGTCAACAACCTACCTTACTTCTCTTAAGGGATAAGTTGCATCAATCGTCGTGATATTGATACTTATCTTGAGCTAATAAAAGTAAAAGCTTCACAATTGACGGAAAGTGAAGGGTAGATTCTATGCTCTAATTATTATTATTATTTGTTAGAATGAGTGCGAAGTCAGCACATCAAGCATGACAAGCAAGCTCTCGGGACTCGGGAAACAAAGTGTAGTGGAGACAAAAGTTTCCCAATTGGAGGAAAGTGAAGGAAAGATTCTATGCTCTAGTTATTATAATTATTAGACAAAGTGTAATGGAGAAGTGGAGACAATGACCATGTGATTGGTAAATAAAATAAAATAATAAATTTATAAAGTAATGTAAATTATACATTAAATAATGTATATTCAAATTAAGGAAATGGAAACAGTGTGCATTCACAAAATATTCTTTCATCTCTCATTGTCTTATTCTTTTCTTTATTTACATGGTCGAGAAGTAAAGCCAAGCATGTGATGAACCATAAATAAGAAAGCTATGGCCCAAAATTCATTTTCACAAACACTTCAATATTCTTTTGATCACTTTTGCAAACATCAATTTGTTCCTTTTGTATTCACCATGGTTGATACCGTCGTTTCCACTATCTTGGAGCAGCTGATTTCCTTCGCTGCTGAAGAGATAAAACAAAAGGTGTGATCGAAGTTACACCCCTCATATTACAGATACTTCCAATGATTTTAATTGGTTTTGCTTTTATGAAAAACATTATATATTTTTGCTTTATTTTATTTATCTGGTAATTTTAAATTTCGAAATTTGAATTGCATTTAATTAAAGGTGATGTAGTAACCACTCATTTTTATTTTATTTCATTTATATTCTCAGTAACTACCCATATTTTTGGTAACTTACTATTACTCTCGTGTATAAGAAATAATCAAAACCAACAATTTTAACTCTGTATAAATATTCAATGTTGAGCTAAGGTTTTGCAGAACTTTCAAGTTTATGAAACAGTCATTAATTTAATGTTTAGTAAAACCTCAACTCAGCACTGAATCCCATATCTATTACTTAGACTCTATGAATCCCATATTTTAATGTTTGGTTTCTGATACAGTCTCTTTGCCGAATTGTCTCTTTTATGATTCTTGGATTTTGGGCTTCAACTTTTTAGGATTTGATTGTCACATTTTATGCCGTGCTCAGATTGATTTTCATGATTTTTAGTAGCCGTTAAGTGACTTACAATTTGACGAAAGTTTGAAAGGAAAAATGTTTCAGGATTCTATTTTAATTGACCTTTAGTAGAAATAGGATGCTTGTAACTTAATGTGGATGGTTTGTAAAATCATGAAATTTGGATAGGATTCACTAGAAATATGTACAAGACTCTCCATAAAGTTTCATAATTTTTCATTTGGTATGGGGTGGTACAGGTGAAACTTGTGGTTGGTGTTGAAAAAGAAGTGAAAAGCCTTACCAGCCAGCTTCAAGCCATTCAAGTTGTGCTCGATGATGCAGAGGAAAAGCAAGTAAAGGACAAAGCTATTAGTCTTTGGCTGGGTAGGCTCAAGTACGCATCCTACGACATTGAAGATGTGTTGGATGAGTGGATTACAGCGAGACGCAAATTGCAAATTGAGGGTGGCGTTGATGAAAATGCTCTTGTTGTTCCTCATAAGAAAAAGAAGGTATGTCTCTACCTTCCCGGCTCTTGTTTTGGATTCAAACAAGAAGAATTTGGTTTCAAACAAGTCTTTCTCCGTCATGACATTGCCGACAAGATCAAAGAAATCAATGAAGAGCTACATGATATTGCCGCTCAAAAAGACATGTTTGATCTTGTTAAGAGTGGCAATAAAAGTAGTGAAAGACCAAGGCGTGTACAGAGTACCTCCTTGATTGATGAGGAAGAGATTTGTGGCAGAGTTGGTGAGAGGAATGAACTCTTAAGCAAGCTGTTGTGTGAGAGTAGTGAGCAACAAAAAGGCCTTCATATCATCTCAATCGTTGGTATAGGAGGCATAGGGAAAACAACTCTTGCACAACTAGCTTGTAATCATGCCGAGGTGAAGAGAAAGTTCGACAAAATTCTGTGGGTGTGTGTATCAGAAACTTTTGAGGAGTTTAGGGTTGCCAAAGCGATCGTTGAAGTTTTGGATGGTCGTGAATCTCATTTAGCTGAATTCCATTCTCTTCTTATAAGTATTGATAAATCTATTGCGGGAAAGAGATTTCTTCTTGTCTTAGATGACGTATGGGACGGAGATTACATTAAGTGGGAACCATTCTACCGTTGCCTAAAGAATGGTCTCGAAGGAAGTAAAATTTTGGTTACTACACGTAAGGAGTCAATTGCGTTTATGATGGGATCCATTGATATTATCTCTATCAAGGGATTGGCCGAAGAAGAATGTTGGTCGTTGTTTAAGCGGTTAGCATTTTTCGGTCGATCCATTGAGGAATGTGGAAGATTGGAACCAATTGGACAAAGAATTGCAGGAAAGTGTAAAGGCTTACCTCTTGCAGCAAAGGTAATAGGGAGTCTCATGCGTTCTAAAAAAACTGAAGAAGAGTGGCAAAGAATCTTAAATAGTGAGCTATGGAAAATAGAAGAGATCGAGAAAGGTGTTCTAACCCCTTTGTGGTTGAGTTATAACGATTTGCCATCTCGAGTAAAAAGATGTTTTTTATATTGTGCTGTCTTTCCAAAAGACTACAATATAAAAAAAGACAAACTAATTACATTATGGATGGCTCAAGGTTATCTTAATGCAGAACAAAATGAAGAGATGAAGACAATAGGTGAAGAGTATTTTGGCATCTTAGCTTCTCGCTCTTTCTTTCAGGAGTTTACGAAAAGTTATGATAATCGTATTATATGGTGCAAGATGCATGATATGGTGCATGATTTTGCCCGATTTGTAAGTCAAAATGAATGTTTTTCAATGGAAATTAACGGCAGTGAGGAACCAAACGCCACAAACTCTCCTCATGGGAAGCTTCGTCATTTAATGTTAATCATTGGTGAAGGGGCTTCATTTCCTGTCTCCACTTGTAGAGTCAAAAGAATGCGAAGCCTCTTAATTGATAGTAGCAGATTTGATTATCAGTCGTTAAATGGTGAGATCCTAGAAGAATTATTGAGGGAATCGACAAGTTTAAGGGCATTCGATTTTTGCAGATCGGACCACACACGATTGGGTTTCACCCTAGAGATTCCAAGAAATATAAAAAAGCTGATACATTTAAGATACCTTAATTTGTCTGGTCAGAAAATAGAGAAGCTACCGGAGGCATTGTGTGAGCTATATAATCTAGAGAAGTTAGATATTTGTGGTTGTTGGTGTCTTAAAGAATTACCTGAAGGGATTGGGAAGTTAATAAACATGAAGCATTTACTAAATAGAAATACCGATTCCGTAAGGTACATGCCAGTAGGGATTGCGAGATTAAAGAGTCTTCAGACATTGGAAGAGGTCAGTGTGAGTGGAAGAGGATGTCTTGATGGTAGGAAAGCATGTAGGCTCGAATCTCTTAAAAACTTGGAACACCTTCAAATATGCGGTATCCGTGGACTGGGTGATGTATCAGACGTGGGCGAGGCTAAGCGATTAGAACTTGACAAAAAGAAATACCTCTTCAGTTTGACCCTTTGGTTTGATAAGAAGGAGGAAGAAGGAGAAAGGAGGAAGAACGAGGACGATCAACTTCTTCTTGAAGCCCTACAACCACCTCTGGATTTAAATAAATTAACGATATGGTCATACAGAGGCAACACTGTTTTCCCCAGCTGGATGATGTCATTAACCAATTTAAGGAGTTTAGGTCTCTGTTACTGCAAAAATTGTGAGCAGCTGCCTCCTTTGGGAAAATTGCCATCCCTTGAAACGCTCCACATATCGGGCATGAATAGTGTGAAAAGAGCGGGTAATGAATTTTGGGGTATAGAAAGTAATCATCATGACTCATCTTCATCTTCATTTTCATCAGTTATTATTGCCTACCCCAAATTAATATCACTTTCAATTCATTGTCTGACGGAATTGGAGGAGTGGGATTATGGGATTACTAGTACGGGAAACACCTTCAACATCATGCCACGTCTTTCTTCCTTGCGAATTACTATGTGCCCCAAACTAAAGGCACTGCCCGACCACATTCATCAAACGACAACACTGAAGGGCTTGACCGTTGGGTGGAACTCTGATCTTCTGCAAGAACGTTACAGCGAGGGTATAGGAGAAGACTGGCCTAAGATATCTCACATTCCCAACGTCAGGATTTGGCAAGACGTAATTTCTTCTCCTACTCTGATTTGCTTTGTTGTTGTTTTTAATCTAATTAAGACGCATAAATAGCATTTTGATTTTGAGTTGACAATTTTCTGGACCAGTGATCAAGGGTGAGAATGGCGCTAGGATATTGAATAAGGCACTGAACTTAGGCTGATGTCAAAAGAGGTAAATTATTGACATGTGTAGCTAATTTGACCGTTTCCTGATTCATAAGTCTACATTAATTTTGATTTTGAGTTGAGTGATTACATTTTAAGGTTTGCTTACTTAACAGGGCCAGGACATGAAATGAGAAGCTTATTAGTGGCAGTTGGCAGTTGGCAGTGAATGGAGGACCTTGACTAAATTCTCAAGCGGTTGCACTGCAGTTACGCTCATCCTATGCCTCCTGTAATTTCTTCTCCTGCATTTTTGTAATTTGCTATCTAATTAAGGAGCGTAAACTATTTTGAATCGACTTCTATATCAGGAATATATGCAACATTTTCTAAAATTTTGATATGAGTGTAATGATGGTAATTTCTCTTTTTTGTCTGTCATCGAAATGTAAGATAACATTCATTAAGACTCTTGAGAGTCGTTTTTGGCAATTGCAGGACAAGTGATGAAGAGTGAGAATGGTGCTAGATTGGGGATTAAAGCAAAAGGAGGTAAATTATTGGCAGAGAATTTTGAGAGCTTGAGTGTACTGGGATTTGCAATTACAATCATCCTCTGCTTCAGGTGATTTCTTCTCCTGCTCTGTCGTTGTTTGTATCTCAATCAAATTCTATAACTGGAATATGCAAAAGTTTCGAATTTTTTATTTCTATCTGCTTGCATTGATAACATCGCGGCATATGCACTAGTTAAAGAACAAACAGAAACAGAGCTCAGGAAAAAGTTTCTTCTGCCATCATATTTGAAAATTCTTGTAAAATGTAGACAGTAATCAGCAAAAAGGTGATTCGCTATTTCATTTTTTTTATGAAATTAATTGTTAGGTTGGAGTTGCTAAAAGGCCATTGGGCTAACCTATGTCGTTACTTACCTAGATCAAGACTCAAAACAAGCATTGAATTTTAAAAGGCATGCAATAATTTTTGTGGCCATATGTCAAGTCAGGTAAGTTTGAATGTAATTATTGTTGAAGGGGTTTTATTTTCGGTGTCCAAATAGAGATACTGATTCTTTAAGGTAATGCCAGTAGGAATTGCAAGATTAACAAGTCTTCGGACATTGTGAGAGTTCCATTGAGTGGTGGATGAGGTGTTGATGGTAGCAAAGCATGTGGTATGCGTAGACTGGAAAACATGTAAGATGTGGGCGAGGCTAAGAGATTAGAGATTGACCAAATGAAATACCTCTTTAGTTTGAGGCTTAAATTTGATGGTGAAGAAGAAGGAAGGAGGAAGAATGAGGATGATCAACATCAGCTTGTTCTTGAAACCTTGCAACCACCTCTGACTTTGAAGGAATTAGAGATATGGTCACACAGAGGCAACACTGTTTCTGCAAGTAGTCCTCTCTTTTCTTTTTATTATATTTTATTTAGTTATTATTTATTATTTATTTTTTGGTTTACTCTGCTTATTCTTTTTACGTTTCTCAAATTTTGAATTTCATTGCTTTTGAACATACGACAGTCTGTTATGCGGCGACCCTGGTTTTTAATTAAGGTTGTAAAATATTATTGTAAAAGATGATTTATTCAATTTGAGTAATTCGTTTGCTTTGATAATGATAGTAATTTTTTATTTTGACAATTTGCAAGGTGAGAATGGTGCTGATTGGTGATTCAGGATATGGTTCAAACACCATTGAATAAAGCTATGGACATGGTGGCTCAACTTAGCTAGATTGCTATCAAAATTGGTAAGTTGGCTTGCCAATGTACCGATGCTTTTGTTTTCTCTCAACCCTAATTACCTTAACTTCATTTAGTTTGGCTTTGGAGTTGAGTAATAACTTATTGTTCAAATGTTATTTCCTTATTGTTCTAATTCATCAAATGTTATTTCCTTATTGTTCCATTGATATATTTGTTGCATATCAAGCAGAAAGAGAACCCAAAGAAAGTGAAACCATTTCCAGGCAGCAGTTGGCAGTGAATTCATGCAAATGTTGTTGCCATTCATAGATATTGAAGACAATGATGAGCCAAAGGTGATAAATCATTAATGCATAGTTACCAAAACCTCCATCCTTCTCTCATTGTAATTTGATTTGAAATGAATAATTGCTAGGTAATTGAAGCCAATATTGTTAGAAACGGTGTTGAGCTACCCAAGCTAAGAAGTTAGCTGCCAAAAAATGCAGGGGATCAAAGAAGCATTGCAGTGCTACAATGCTGCTACTGGGAAATTTAAATCCCATATTAGACTTTCCTCACATCAGAAGCTGTGGATCTTGGGACATCAGGTTTTTTCACAGTTATTTTGATAAACCAGAGCTCAGAAATGTAGAATATAAATATTGGATATTTGGACTTCAATCATTAGATTTGAAGCTAAAGAGGTAAGCCGTTAATTACATCAAAGGATTTGGAAAATGGAGGGATTGCAAAAAGGAAACTTTTTCATAAACTTCAAGCATTGGGCATTTACATTTGCCCGATTCAAGAGGAACGTCACAGAAAGGGGTAAAGAAAAGAGTAGCCTAAGATATTAAAGACAATGTTGAGCCAAAGGAAACATAAATCCCAACCATTGCATGTGAACATGATCACAATAAATCCCAACCATCCAAACCATTTTTTTGAGAATTTTCAATTGAAAGTGAAACCTTTTGACATTTACCTAGTAAAGTTAGTTAAACGAGAGAAATAAAGGGGAAAAGAAAAGTTGACTTAAGTCAATACAGAATAATTAGTTCAATCTGGAGTAACTAAAACAGAGCCACTATATTTTCAAAAATATCTGCATTCATCACCTTCTCCTACAGCTAGTGAGCTACACACGAATCATTTCCTTTTAGCATTTTTGCAGCATCAATTTCTTTCCTCGTTTGTCATCCAAAATTATTCACCAATACCATGGCTCATGCAATCGTTTCCCTTCTCTTGGAGAAGCTGATTATCTTTGCTGCTGAAGAGTTGAAACAACAGGGGAAGCTGGTGAGTGTTGGATGAGTGGATCACAGCATGCGCCAAATCGCAAATTGATCAATGCTCTTGGTGCTCCTTATCTGAAGAAGAAGGTGCAAATTGGGAGCTGCATTTCACTGTCATAACATTTATTGTAATTTCATTTGGAGATATGTAATATCTGTTGTCCAGATATATTTCATACACCAGCTGCTAATAATTCTGCTTGCAGAGAACTTGCAAAGAAGCTGTGTGATGTAATAGAATAATATTTCGTTATCAATTATCATTATGATTTTTATCTTCAAAAAGATAAATGGATGGCTTTGAATGGCTTGTGTTTGAGGATTTTAGTTTGACTTATTTTGATTAAAGTACTTTTTGACAATAGAATTCCTTCATGATTTAAACATTCTTTTTAAAATCAAATAATCAAAAAAATTAAATAAATAAATAGGGTAACTAACAAATATTATTTTATTTTGTTAGTGTTTTTTTCATCAAATATACAAAAGAGTACTGTAATTAATTGCAACTAATTTTTCACTAAATACGCCTACGACAAACTATTAATAGTAAAGTGATAGAAAAATACCTAATTTTTCATACTTTCTAATTTCTTTTGGCCCTAAAATATAGGTATTTATGTCATAATACGCCCATGTGGATCTCAATGCCGAAAGTTCGATAAATGGCTTTCAAGGATTACTTATTAGGTAAAAAATAATTCAAAGGACAAAATGGTAAAACTAAAAGGGTGAAGTAATATGGCTACCTTGGGTTACATAGTAAGTCGACTACATTCAAAGTATAAAATATTAGAACCTGAACGGTGGAGTAATCGTCGTTTAGATGAATGATATGTCTAAGACGTTGCATGCATCAAGAAAATTGCAGATGATTAAACCTTGCCATCTATGCGTTGTATGAGGTTATAGCAACTATCTATCTGGTCACTGTTTTCAAGTCTCAATTGGTAGTCCAAAGAAAAGAATGATTCTACAATAGCATTAAGTGTTAATTGGACACAAAAAGAAGTGTTTTAACCACTTCAAGGAAAGTAAATGTAATTAAGATATCTCACAAAGATTATTATTGAGTTAAAATGTTATTGTAAAAGATGTTTAATACAATAATAGTATTTCTTTTGCATTGTTATAATGAGGCTGGTGGGTTTCCTCAGAGGATGGATCTGGCTCGCTAGTATGCATTTGGGAAGCTGCTAATTATCGGCCATAAAAAGTCAGGGGGTTGTGGCTCTTCCGTCGCCCAGAAATTCCTAAACGCATATGTCAAACTTCAGATGAACTTGGGCAGTATGTAAATATGTATTTTGAGAATTAAACTAGTGCCTTAGAAAAAATTTGAGCCATTGTAATCATTTTATTTTGCTAAGGGAAAATTTTACTTTGTGTTTCGCTTTGACTTTTTTTTTTTTTTTGCCTTGTGATAATAAGATTCATACGAATGTGATCACACGCCTATCATGCATCTATTTTCATTTGCTTGTCATGAGAGATCAACATGCTCGAAATATTTACTTAGGTTGGAAATATTTGAATCCACTAAAATACTATACAAACCCATTTTAAAATAAAAAATTGGTTATCATAATACTCGTGAAGATAACACGATATCATACATAAAATAAAATATTTCGTAAAAAAGATAAGATACAAATCTTGAGTAAATAGGTACAAAAAATATTTTAGTGGGTTAAGTAGCACTAATGCCCCCTTATCAAAAAATATATAAAAATAACTAGTCTGATTGGGTATACCGTTTATATATATGTACATTTTCTTGATAATGTGTAATGTACATTATAGACAAAGATTTTGAAAGCAATATTTTTTGGTATTATTATATAATATTTTTTAAAAAGTCGAGAGAATAGGCAAAGTCCAAATCAATTTTCTAATCCCTACCTCCTTTATGATTTAAACTTTAGTGTTTAGTGTCGCGAGCCACTCAAATTTTCTAATCAAAGAGACTAAATTGCACGAAATTGTGCTAGCTTATTTGATTCTAGAAATTTCTACTACACTGTAACACACTTTCACGCTTGTACATACCTCGAAATTCTCTAGAATTTACTAGAGTAGTGTTGCATGTAGCTTGTACATAGGTTTTTCTGGAACACTCCAGGCATTACTAAGCATGAGAGCCTTGAGAACTATCTAGCCATAAAACATTCTAAGGTAAGCTTACCTTAAAAATAGGGCATGATGCTTGCCACTTGAGCATACAACAAGTAAGAACAAATCAAGCATACTTGTGAGCTCTCAAACTCTCTTATACACACTTTTATGAATAATATACTCTCTCTTTGGCTATATTGCTCTCTCTTCTCTCTAGTTTTTTCGCAAGCATCATACCTTAGTTAGTCGAAAAATTCAAGGATTACTTTATAGCTATCTCGTAAAAGTTGTTTAAGTACCACAGAGATTTGCTGTGCAAAATACTCATCACATGACATTTGCTAAATAAAATTGTTTGAAAGCCACTTACCCAAACTATTAAACGAATATTAACTTTTGTCTTAATTTTCTATCTCCTATGATAAATTTTATAGTTAAAAATTGAAAAAAATTAATAACTATTAGATAGAGCATTCTTTACTGTTAAAAGAAATCTATATAGATAGATAGATGGTAATATAAAAACTTACTTATTGTAGTATAATGTTTTTAGTTTTTTGAAACACAGATTCTCACTTTTTAAAGATAAAATTCAAATAAAACAAGTTAAATGTTGTAGAAAATCTTCCAGCCATACAAGAAATTGTGATAGCTAAATGCAAACCTAACTAAAGTATTAGTTGTTTTATTACAATCTCCAAAAAGATGAGCAATTCCAAAATCTTTTTTTGTAACAATAAACACTACAGGTCAGCAATTATCCAAGTCAAAAGCAAGCTACTCTATTAAAAAAAAAACTTGCAGTGAATTCGAAGATAAACCAATTTTACTAGCAAGTTGGATACCAAAGAGTAGGGCTTCGGCCTCAATTACTCAGTGTACCAACAACTCAATTTCGGTGAGTTAAAACCAACTTCTATCAGTCTTTTATTTGCTGATAGATCGATTAAGGTACCAAAAAGAATAATTGAAGATGTATTAGTTCGAGTTGATAAATTCATATATCCTGTGGATTTTATTGTTTTGGAAACTGAACCAATTGCTAATGAATGCAAACAAATTCCTGTTACATTGGGTCGTCCATTTTTAGCTACTGCTAATACATTGATTAATTGCTGGAATGGAGTAATGAATTTATCTTTCGGCAACATGACATTGGAACTCAATGTGTTCAACATATGTAAACAACCTCACCACCAGGAAGATGATGATAATCAGAAATAAGAGATTGATTTCATCGAGCCAATCATTGAGGAACACATTCAGAATAAGAATTTTACAAATTCTGTGGAAATTTATTATGCTTGTTCTTTTGAATCGAGTAAAGAATTAAATTATAATACTGCTAACATATACCCTACAATTGATTCTACACAGATACATGCTGACGATGACCAATCAAACTTTAAAGATACAGAACAACCTGAAGAACCAAACGAAGAGGAAGCACCAGAGCTCGAATTAAAGCCCTTACTGGAAGAATTGAAGTATGTCTATCTTAGAGAACAACAGACTTATCCTGTGGTAATTTTTTCCCAACTCACGCTTGATCAAGAATGTAATTTGTTGTCTGTACTACAAAGGCATAAAACTGCATTTGGTTGGACTTTAAAAGACATAAAAAGCATTAATTCTTTAATCTGCACACACCGAATACACTTAGAGGAAAATACCAAAACAACCCGTCAACATCGACATTATCTGTGTAAACATTAAATACCAAAATCAACTCCAAAAACTATAACTAAAATATCATGATTAAAATAAAGTTTTTTTTTTAGATATTCGTTGTAGTACCTCTTTAGATCACAAACAAGAGATAAAATAAATAAATATTTTCTGTGCAAATAAAAATAAATAATTTTTTTTGAACTGAAAAATATTCTCAAAAACTAAATAGTTCAAACTTTTTTTAACATCATGTGTTTTTACGGTTGGGCATTCAGTTCGGTTTTTACCAAACCGAACAACTAAATTAAATCGAAATTACCTGTTCGGTTCAATTGAAAATTAAATCGAAATTACCTGTTCAGTCCAATTGAATAGACAAAAACCGAAGAGTTTATATTTTTATGAACTGAATGATTTGTGTTTCAGTTGAGTTTGGTTCGATTCTGGACCTGAACCGAACCGAACCGAGCTGTGAATCGTAAACTGCCCATCCTTGCGTAGTAGTTTCCGTTAACCGACATTGTATTGCTGGTAGAGCTGGCAAAATTTGACACGACCCGATTACCCGACACAAACACGACATAAATAAATGGGTATGGGTTGTCAAATTTAGCACGATTATTAAATGGGTCGGGTCCGGGTCAACACGATTTTTTCCCGTGTCGGGTTAAGGTTAAAATTCTTGACCCATTTACCCGATCAATGACTCGATTATATTTTCTATTTTAAAATAATTTACATATTCTTATCATTAAAACTCAAATATTAGAGATTATTTTCTTTTTTTATTCTTTAAAATGGTGAATATAAACACAATGTTTTATTTATAAAATTTGAAATACATTTAGAGCTTCAATAGTATAAATGTGTAAAAATTGATCGACATGTATATTTTATAATATTGATATAAAATATTTTATATATATCTATATAATTAAAACCTCAATAGTGTAAATGTGTAATATATTGGTAGATATGTATGTTTTATAATATCGAGAAATTATGTATGTATGTATGTACATACGTATATATGATAGTGTGTAAATATTTGATGTAACTTTTGTTCAATATATAGATATTAAACGGGTTATTGGGAACCTGATTATTTTTCCGTGTCGGGTTTGGGTCTCAATATTTTGACACGATTATTAAATGGGTCGGGTTTGGTTCGACCTAAATTTGACACGACACGAACACGACCCGATAACCCGTTTTGCCAGCTCTAATTGCTGGTATAAAATTGTTCAAATGTTCAAATCACAGTCTCCCGCTCTCAGCTCAGTCAGAGTTTCCAGGTCCAGAGGCTTCCCGCTGACTGAGAGCTTTTTAGTAGCAGGTCTACAAATAATGGAGTAGAGCTGATTTTATGATTAATTTGTTTCCTTTTTCAATTTCTTTTGATTGCGATTTAATCTGGAAAGTTGAATTGTTTAGTGCGGATTAAATGTTCGACGAATTTCCCACAAGAGTATTAAGTTAAAGAGAAAAAAGAAAACAATTGAGCGTGAGCGTGAGCGAGAATGGTGTTTGGGCAAGTGGTGATTGGTCCGCCCGGCTAGGGAAAGACCACTTACTACAATGGCATGTCTCAGTTTCTCAGCCTTGTTGGCAGGTAACTTCATTTCTTGATTTCAAGCAACTTTATCTTTGATGACCAAAAAAATTGATTTGGGCTTTGCCCATTAAATGAATGTAAGAGCGGTAGGGAATAACTGAGTTATAGGATTAGCTTTAAGTGAACATTGATGGTAACATGCGTGTGAAGGTTGTATGTGTTCAGTGGCAAGCTGTATGCCAATTTGGTCTATATGGTTGCTTAGGTAGTAACTTATTAATTTTTACGCAGGAAGGTTGCAGTCATCAATTTAGATCCTGCTAATGATAGTTTGCCGCATCCTTTGTCGTTGAACTTTCTTACAAATGCTGTGGTTTGTTGTAGTATAATTAGTTCAATTGGAAACTTCCTTGATGTTAATATAGAAATGAGTGTGCTGTGAATATTGAGGACCTCATTAGACTAAGTGATGTGATGATGGAGTATTCACTTGGTCCCAATGGAGGTTAGTCAGCCTATTGTTGTTTACTCTTTCTTGCTTTATCACGCAATGATATTCCTTTGCTTTACAACAAATTTCATGAAATTAACTTCAATCAAGTGGCAATGTTCATACACTGTTGAGATTTTATAGACAATGATTTGGTAGACTTTATATGCCGTCTTCTTTCTTTTTGCAGTGATATGCTTGTATTCAATGAGCTTGTACTTATTCTATGGTTTCTAAAGTAGGTGTTTTTATGATAAACTAGGTCTTGTGTATTGTATGGACTATCTAGAGAAGAATATTGACTGGCTGCAGTCGAAATTGGAACTACTTTTGAAAGGTAAGAAGAGGCCATTTTCCTTCATTCTAATGCCAATAATGCTGTCATGAGACTCATAAAAATTGTTAAAACGTTAATGTTTTTGGTATTTTGCAGATCATTATCTTCTGTTTGATTTTCCTGGCCAAGTTGAATTATTTTTTCTTCATTCCAATGCCAAGACTGTTATAATGAGACTCATAAAGAAGTTAAATCTCAGGGTATTGTTACATCTTACATCTATGAAGGGACTCAAAGAGTTGAGATGAATTCATCTTTGCTATTTTGATGCCAGAATTGTGCAATTCTCAGTTTGTTCCCTTCACATGCAGTTGACTGCAGTGCATCTAGTTGATGTGCATCTTTGCAGTGACCCCGGGAAGTATGTTAGTGCTTTGCTTCTCTCATTGTCTACGATGCTACATCTGGAACTTCCCCATGTCAATGTCTTGTCTAATCGATCTGATTGAGAATCATGGAAAGCTAGGTGTGGTTTTACGTGTAGCTCTCCTGCTTGTTTGTTTAGTTTGAAATATCAGATATTGTCACAAGATCCTATTTGCTACATTTCCTCACCAATCAATTACTTTGGGTATGTTGCAGCTTTTAATCTCGAGTACTATACAGATGTGCAAGATTTGTCATATTTACAGCATGCTGTCGGTCAGGACCCTCGTTCTGCTAAGTACAGGTTTGAATTCTAGCTGAATCAATGATGCAAATTATGTCCATTGCTATTTCTGCTGTTGTTTCTATCATTTTCAATTGTTACTTCCCCTTTCCATCTACTGCCGCACTACAATACCCACACAAATGTTGTGAAATTTGTCAATGGAAAAAAAACAGTTCCTCTTTTATTTTGATCAGACTCAATGAATAAGTGGTTAAAATGTGTCTGTCCTAGAAATATAGATGTGTGGTTTCATAAAATTTTCTTGATCTTAAGAAAGAGTTATCTCGAAAAGAAGATAACATGGAGAATTCAACAACTATACAGTCATATTGATGTCTGTCAACTTGGGTCATATGGTGTCGTTTGGATGGAGATGTTAGGTCCCAGATGGTAAACTTGTTATCGAATTCCAGTCTACTTCATTCATGCTTTGATGACATATGTGGTGCAGCTTCTTATCTAAGGCCTGCATAAGTTCAATCATCATTCTGTTCTGTATTTGGCTGCCATTCTTTTCAATGAATTCAAACCACTTCTGAATACTTGCAAATTCATCCAGTGTTGTCATTGAGATGCCAATATGAAAAGAAGCCATAATTGCCCTTGATAGGACAAGCGCCGAAGAGGTGGTTTTAATCAAACCCCTCCTAATTATGATGTATGGCCCGAATCTCGGACTTTTTGTACAATATCAAGCGATTTTTTTTAGTTGAATCGGCTAGTGTACACAAATGTCGATTTTCTTTAGTATTGTTTGTAATTACAAGAAACGAAGTAATGAAATTTATCACTGCGTTCATAGTTACGCTTAAGCTCAAAGATTACCGTCAAGGTCATCAACCTGTTGATGATCTGAAGCTTCCATGGAAAAAGGAACCGGACAAAACCCAAGAGAGAGAACAAAAATAAATTAATTAAAAAAAAAGAAGAAAAATTGCCAAAGGTACTGATCAGTTGACATCAATCTTTTGCACGTGGGATGGAAATGGAACAGTGGGCACTTTGGATGACTCATAACTCACAAGAGAGAATCGAATTTAGGCCGAATCATATAAAGTACGCTAAGCCTTAGTGCGCGCGCTGTTGCGTTGCTGTGTCTGCCGGTGAGAATAATTTTTCGTTTTTAAGGTAATTTTTATTTATTTATTTATTTATTTGGTGCATATGGTCGAACACTTGGTGGGCACCTCAGTTTTTGGAATGTTCTCTTCAATGAATACTGGGAAAAAGGGACAAAAATTAAGAACTTTATTTTGTTCGCGTGGAATCGATATCTGGATTGGGATTGTAGGTCGTGTTTAATTTGAATTGGTTGATTCCTCTAATGAATTATTTTGATAAATTTAGTAGCAGTATTTGGCGGCAAAAGTATCATTAATTTTTGGAAATATGATTATGTTATTAATTATTTTAGCATTCTAAAAAGTCAATGGTTATGTTGGAAATACTCTAAGGTAGAATAGAGTACAAATCACAATCACACATAAAAAGTGATAAATAATAAAAAATATATTATATTTTTATCATATGATTATGAAGACGTATTTTACCTTAAAGAAGTTCTAATAAGCGAATTCTTCTAAAAAAGAATCAAATTTCTTTTTTATCATACTCAACCGCTTCAAACTTCTAAAAAATAGATATACAATGAGTGGAATATTGAATTGAGTGCGAGCTGCGGATAACATATAAAATTGGGATACAAGCTTCAAGGAAAGTGTATTGCTATTCAAATGTAGATTTCAAATTAAGAAGATATGCCAGCAAATTGTATAAAAATGTATAAATTGATCAGTGACATTAATTCCAAATGATGAAATGAGCTATCTTGATCAAAAGGTCAAGAACCTACCTTACTTCTCTTAGAGATAACTTGCATCAACCGTTGTGGTATTGATACTTGTCTTCAGCTAGTAAAAGTGAAAGTTTCACAATTGAAATAAAGCTAAGGGAAGATGCTATGCTCCATTTATTATTATTATTATTATTATTGATGTGGTCGAGAAGTAAAGCCGTGCATATGATGAAGTATAAATAAGAATGCAATAGCCCGGAATTCATTTACACAAACACTTCAATATCCTTTCGATCACTTTTGCAAACATCAATTTGTCTCCTCTTGTATTCACCATGGTTGATGCCATTGTTTCCCCTCTCGTGGAGCAGCTGACTTCCTTCGCTGCTAAAGAGATAATACAACAGGTGATCGAAGTTACACCCCCCATAGTATAAATACTTCTGATGATTTTAATTGGTTTTGTTTTTATCGAAAACATTAACTTTGCTTTATTTTATTTATTTAGGCATTTTAAATTTTGAAATTTGAATTGAATTTAATTAAAATGTGATGTAGTTAGTAACCACTTTTTTTTATTTCATTTATATTCTCAATAACTACCCATATTTTGGTAACTTACTGTAACCCCCGTATCTAAGAAATGATCAAAACCCACCATTTTAACTCCACATAAATATTCCATGTTGAGCTAAGTTCGATGTTGAGGTAAGTTTTTGCATAACATTCAAGTTTGTCAAATAGTCATTAATTAAATGTTTAGTAAAAACTTATCTCTGAAAATTTTCATAATTTTCTTACATTCTTTGAGTTTGGTAAGTGACTTCATATTATTTCCTTTCAATTTAAATTTTAATTTGGTTTCTGATATAGTCTCTTTACTGAATTTATATCTTTTATGATTCTTGGATTTTGGGCTCCAACTTTTTAGGATTTGATAGTCACATTTTATGGCATGCTTAGATTGATTTTCATGATTTTTAGTACTCGTTAAGTGACTGAGAATTTGACAAAAGTTTGAAAGGAAATCCGTTTCACGATTCTTATGTGGAAGGTTCGTAAAATCATTAAATTTGGATAGGATTCATTAGCAATATGTACAAGACTCTCCATGAAGTTTCGTAATTTTTCATTCGGTCTGGGGTGGTACAGGTAAAGCTTGTGGTTGGTGTTGAAAAAGAAGTGAAAAGCCTTACCAGCCACCTTCAAGCCATTCAAGCTGTTAGCGATGATGCAGAGGAAAAGCAAGTGAAGGACAAAGCTATTAGACTTTGGCTGGGTAGGCTCAAGTACGCATCCTACGACATTGAAGATGTGTTGGATGAATGGATCACGGCAAGACACAAATTGCAAATTAAGGGTGGCGTTGATAAGAAAAAGAAGGTATGTTTCTGCTTTCCCGCCTCTTGTTTTGGATTCAAACAAGTCTTTCTACGTCATGACATTGCCAACAAGATCAAAGAAGTCAGTGAAGAGATACATGATATTGCCACCCAAAAAGACATGTTTAAATTTGAGAGTAGCAGTAAAAGTAGTGAAAGACCAAGGCGTGTACCGAGTACCTCCTTAATTGATAAGGAAGAGATTTGTGGTAGAGTTGGTGAGAAGGATGAACTCATAAGCAAGCTGTTGTGTGAGAGTAGCGAGCAACAAAAAGGCCTCCATATCATCTCAATTGTTGGTATGGGAGGCATAGGGAAAACTACTCTTGCACAACTAGCTTGTAATCATGATGAGGTGAAGAGAAAGTTCGACAAAATTCTGTGGGTGTGTGTATCAGAAACTTTTGAGGAGTTTAGGGTTGCCAAAGCAATCGTTGAAGCTTTGGATGGTCGTGAATCTCATTTAGGTGAATTCCAATCTCTTCTTAAACATATTGATGAATCCATTGCAGGGAAGACCTTTCTTCTTGTCTTAGATGACGTGTGGGATGGAAATTACTTGAAATGGGAATCATTCTACCGTTGTCTAAAGAATGGTCTCCATGGAAGTAAAATTATAGTTACCACACGTAGTGGGTCCGTCGCATCCGTGATGGGATCCACAGATATTATTCCTATTAAGGAATTAGCTGAAGAGGAATGTTGGTTGTTGTTTCACAAGATAGCATTTTTTGGTAGGTCCATCGAGGAACGTGAAAAATTAGAACAAATTGGGCAAGGAATTGCAGGCAAGTGCAAAGGTTTACCTCTTGCAGCAAAGACAATAGGGAGCCTCATGCGTTCTAAACAAACTGAAGAAGAGTGGAAAAGAATTTTAAATAGTGATTTATGGAAAGTAGAAGACATTGAGAAAGATGTTTTGTCCTCTTTATTGTTGAGTTATAATGATTTGCCATCTAGAGTAAAAAGATGTTTTTCATATTGTGCTGTGTTTCCAACAGACTACCATATAAAAAAAGACGAACTAATCACATTATGGATGGCTCAAGGTTATCTTAGTGCAGAAGAAGATGAGGAGATGGAGACTATAGGTGATGAGTATTTTAGCATCTTAGCTTCTCGCTCTTTCTTTCAAGAGTTTGAGAAAAGTTATGATAATCGTATTATAGCGTGCAAGATGCATGATATGGTACATGATTTTGCCCGATTTGTAAGTCAAAATGAATGTTTTTCGATGGCAATTAATGGTAGTGAAGAACCAAACGCCACAAACTCTCTTGATGAGAAGGTCCGTCATTTAATGTTAATCTCTAGTATAGGGGCTTCATTACGTGTTTCCACTCGTAGAGTTAAAAGAATGCGTACCCTCTTAATTAACAATAGTGGATATGATTGTTCATCATTAAATGCTGAGATCGTAGAAGAATTATTTAGGGAATCGACAAGTTTAAGGGCATTAGATGTTAGCATGGTGTCTTTGCCTACAGAGATTCCAAGAAATATAAAAAAGCTGGTACATTTAAGATACCTTAATTTGTCTTTGCAGGAAATAGTGGAACTACCGGAGACATTGTGCGAGTTGTATAATCTAGAAAAGTTAGATATTAGTTATTGTTCTGATCTTAGAGAATTACCTGAAGGGATTGGGAAGTTAATAAACATGAGGCATTTACTAAATTATCATACACATTCTTTAAGGTACATGCCAGTAGGGATTGGGAGATTAACGGGTCTTAGGACCTTGGGTGAGTTCCACGTGAGTGCAGGAGGAGGTGTTGATGGTAGGAAAGCATGTAGGCTTGAATCTCTTAAAAACTTGGAACGCCTTCAAGTATGTGGTATACGTAGACTGGGTGATGTATCAGATGTGGGCGAGGCTAAGCGATTAGAACTTGACAAAAAGAAATACCTCTCTTGTTTGAGACTTTGGTTTGATAAGAAGGAAAGAGGAGGAGAAAGGAGGAAGAACGAGGACGATCAACTTCTTCTTGAAGCCCTGCGACCACCTCTGGATTTAAAGGAATTATGGATATGGTCATACAGAGGCAACACTGTTTTCCCCAGCTGGATGACGTCATTAACCAACTTAAAGCGTTTAGATCTCCATTCGTGCGAAAATTGCAAGCAGCTGCCTCCTTTGGGAAAATTGCCGTCCCTTGAACAGCTCTTCATATGGTACATGTCGAGTGTGAAAAGAGTGGGTGATGAATTTTTGGGGGTAGAAAGTGATCGTCATGACTCATCGTCATCTTCATCAGTTACTATTGTCTTCCCCAATTTGAAATCACTTACAATTGGGTTTCTGTTCAAATTGGAGGAGTGGGATTATGGGATTACAAGAACGGGAAACACCTTCATCAACATCATGCCACGTCTTTCTTCCTTGGCAATTGGGTTTTGTCCCAAATTAAAGGCACTGCCCGACCACATTCATCAAACGACAACATTGAAGAAATTGAACAGTATGGGGTGTGACCTTCTGGAAGAACGTTACCGCAAGGAGGAAGGAGAAGACTGGCCTAAGATATCACACATTCCCAACCTCCATATTGTGCGTTGACAAGTAATTTCTTCTCTTACTCTGATTTGCTTTGTTGTTGTTTTTAATCTAATTAAGAAGCGTAAATAGCATTTTGAATCAAACTCTATATCAGAAATCTGCAATACTTACTTTCTAATATTCTGATTTTCATATCCTATGAATATACGATTTTTAATTTGTGAGATGGGTAACGTTACTGTAAAAGATTATTAATGCAATATGAGTAATTCTTTTGCAGGACAAGTGACCTACATTTAGTTTGGCTTTGGAGTTGAATAATAACCTTTCGAGGTCCCGACAACCAAAAAACGAAGCTTAATTTGCCACAGATTTCACGTATTGCCATTATTGACAATTTTCTGCACAAGCTTAGGTTGATGTCAAAAGAGGTAAATTATTGGCATGCCTGACTATTTTGACCATTACATGATTCATAAGTTTACATTAATTTTGATTTTGAGTTGAGTGATTAATTTTCTATGTTTGCTTACTTTAACTGGGTGACCAATTTCTTGTAACTAAATGTATGATGTGATGCAGGAAGCAGGGCAGGATATGAAAAGAGAAGCTTATTAGAGGAAGGATTGCCAGTAACAGAATCCAAAGAAAAAGAAACCATTTCGAGGCAGCAGTTGGTAGTGAATGGAGCCCCTTGAAAAATTTCCCAAGCCGTTGCGCTGCAATTACGATCATCCTTGGCCTCAGGTAATTTCAACTCCTGCATTTTTGTTATTTGCTATCAAGTGACTATTTTAAGTATGATTGCATTAAGCTGCTGCTGGCAAAATTTGAGGTTTTGATGACTGCCCATGCTATTGTCAGAAGCTGCGGTTCTTTTCATCAGCCTGAACCTGGACCTGCCGCTATGGATAACTCAGGTTTTTTTTTTTAAATCCACTGCGTCATCTTTTCCACTGTTTTGAAACTCTTAAGATTAAACTTTAGTAAAGTTGTTTTAGTTATCCATGTAATCAGGCTGAGGATACTTAGCTGCCTATTTAGGCAAATGTCAGAATTTAGTTTGTTCGCTGGGAACTGGTGTGGACTGGCAAAGGATGATGAGATAGTTTTTTGAGTGAGTAAATTTGGGAGCTTGAGTGTATTGGGATTTGCAATTACAATCATCGTCTGCCTCAGGTGATTTCTTCTCCTGCTCTGTCATTGTTTGTTCTCTAATTCAAAAGCATAAAATATTTCAATCAATTTTTATGCCAGGAATATGCAAAAGTTTCTAATATTTTATTTCCATCCGTTACAAGATCAAACTGAAGCAGAACTCAAACAAAAGTATGCTACTTCTTGCGGAAATCTTGCCTTTGTTCAGATTATGAAACCATTTCCATGCAGCAAATTCATCCAAAAGTTTGAATAAGTTTCATGGTTGGACACTGTTGGCTTCTTTTTCTTCTGGGGTGCATTTAGGTGCTATCAAGAGACAGCTGTAAGTATGATTGCACTAAGCTGCCGCTGGGAAATTTGAGGTTTTGATGGCTGCCCATGTTATTTTCAAGAAACTATTGATGTAAGAAGCTGTGGTTCTTTTCATCAACTTGAACCTGAAACTGTCGCTATGGGTAGCTCAGATTTTTGTTATCAACTATATCATCTTTTTCACTATTTTGAAACTCTTAAGATTAAACTTTAGTAAAGTTGTTTAAGCTATTCAAAAGAAAAACTCATTGATTTGAGACTTCCTTCATTATTGTTTCTAATTACAATGCTAACGATCCTGATAAAATAATATTTAATCGGCGAAGGTGTCCCTTGGAAGTACATCCTTCTTTTTCTTTTATTATATAAATTCTTGCAATGAGTTTAGTGAAGCTGTTGTACTAATCATGCCACTGCATAATTTGGCCCCTAATGTGGGTACTCTGTTACATTGTTCTGGAAATTCTCCAGAAGTTAAAATCAATAAATTTTCTATTAGCTCTAGTGACCTAAATGCTATTCTATATTCTGATTACAATGTTTTAACCATTAAATTAACTACCCCTAGATGTTGGATTTTCTAGAACTTCAAAATGATTAATGGAGAAAGATCCCATTATCGTTATTGCTATAAGAAATTGATTTATGCATCCAAAGATACATTATATATTTTTGTGTCTCTATTTATAGATGACATTTAAGCATCCATAAACCGTCAGACAGAGGAAGGGGGTTCAGTGCAAAGATTCTGTTGACCTAGGGTTGACTGCATATGTCACTTGTTCGCAATCTATTATTTATTTTATATTTTGAAGAATTTAATGGGTAATCCTAACTGTTTGTTTTGGCAGGTATGTGTTGTTATCTCCTTCTATCTTACAGTCGTACCTAAATAGCATAGAATAGAGCTGTCGCGACTGGACTTAGGTTGATGTCCAAAGAGGTAAATTATTGGCATGCCTAGATAATTTGGCCATTTCCTAATTCATAAGTCTACATTAATTTTGATTTTGAGTTGACTGATTTCTTTTCAAGGTCTGCTTCCTTAACGGAGTGACCAATGTTTTTCAACTAAATTTATCATATGATGCAGGAAGCAGGGCAGGATATGAAATGAGAAGCTCATTGGTGGAAGTATTGCCAGTAACAGAACCCAAAGAAAATGAAACTATTTCAAGGCAGCAGTTGTCAGTTGCAAGTGAATGGAGTCCCTGACAAAATTCTCAAGCGGTTGCAATGCAATTACGATCATCCTCAGCCTCAAGTAATTTCTTCTCCTGCTCTGTTTTTATTTGTTATCTAATTAAAAAGCATAAAGTATCTTGAATCAATTTCTGTATCTGGAATATATGCAGCAGTTTCTAAAATCTTCATGTGAGTGTAATGATGGTAATTTCTGTTTTTTGTCTGTCATTGAATGTTAGACAACTTTCCGTGAGACTCTTGAACCGAGACATTTTTGACAAATGAAGGACAATTGCTGAAGAGTGGGAATGGTGCTAGATTGGGGAATAAAGACAAAGGAGGTAAATTATTTGCAGTTTATTCAGCATTATTTGCTTTGGACCAGCGCCTGATTCACAAGTCTCCATAATTTGGCTTTTGACCAGTTGTTAATAAATTTTTTTATTCCATTGGTGCTAAATGTACACGTGAAGCAGGCAGAGCAGGACTGTGGAAATGAGAAGGTTTTTAGTGAAAGCTTAAACTCAGGTAATTCTAAAAAGTACATGTTTTTGCTGATTTATCTAAATCAGGAAATTTTATTTCCATCTGTTATAAGATAAAACAGAAACAGAACACAAAGAAAAATATTCTACTTCTTGTGGCAATCTTGCCTTCATTCAGACAATAAAACCATTTCCTTTCACCAATTTCTTCCAAAAGTTTGAATAAGTTTCATGGTTGGACATAGTTAGCTTCTTTTTCTTTTGGTGCATTTAGGTCCTATCAAGTGACAGCCATAAGTATGATTGCATTATCGGGAAATTTTAGGTTTGGATGGCTCCCCATGTTATTGCCAAGAAAGTCCTCATGTCAGAAGCTGCGGTTCTTTTCATCAGCCTGAACCCGAACCTGTCGTTATGGATAACTCAGGTTTTTGTCATCAACTATATCATCTTTTTAACTGTTTTGAAACTCTTTAGGATTAAACTTTAGTAATGTTGTTTCAGTTATCCATGTAATCAGGCTAAGGATATTTAGCAGCTTATTTAGGCAACTGTCAGAATTCAGTTTGTTCGCTCGAAACTTGTGTGGTGACAAGGATACTGGCAAGGATAATAAGATAGTTTTTTGTGTGATTGAATTTTGAGAGCTTGATTGTTCTGGGATTTGCAATTGCAATCATCCTCTGCTTCAGGTGATTTCTTCTCCTGCTCTGTCTTTATTTGCTCTCTAATTGAAAAGCATAAAGTATTTCAATCCAATTCTGTACCAAGAATACGTAAAAGTTACTAATATTTTATTTCCATCTGTTGCATTGATAACTCGGCGGCATATGTTCTAGTTAAAGAACAAACAGAAACAGAGTTCAGGAAAAAGTTTCTTCGGCCACCATATTTGAAAATGAAATCATTTCCAGGAAGCAGTTGGCAGCAAATTCATTTGGAGTGTAGACAATGATGAGCAAAAAGGTGATTCGTAATTTCTTTTTTTTTTTTAATGAAGTTAGATTGAAGCTGATATTGTAAGAAGGCCATTGAGCTAACTTATGTCGCCACTTGCCTAGATTGCAGGGGGTCAAGACTCAAAAGAAGCACTGAAATTTAAAAAGCATGCAATAGTTCTTTTGCCATGTGTCAATTAATGCAAGTTTGAATAAGTTTATTGGCTGAATGATGTCAGCTTCTTTTCCTTTCGTGCACTTTGGTATGCTATCAAGTGACCGCCGTATGTATGGCTTGCATATAGCTGTTGCTGGGAAAATTGACGATTTCATGGCTGGCCGTGTTATTGTCCTAAATTAGTTGTGATAAGCTGTTGCTTGGAGATTCTGTTGCCAAGACTTTGCTCACATCAGAAGCTGTGGAATCTGAACCCTTCGTTATGTATCATCTTTTTCATTGTTTTAAAACTCTCAGGATTAAACTTGAGCGAATTTGTTCGGTTGTCTATATAATCATGTATTGAGTAAACTCTCAGGATACTGAGCAAGCAAATGTTATAACTCGGTTTGTTAGCCAAAAACTTGTTGAAGATTCTTGACAAAGCTGCATCAAGTGAATTGTCGGAGCTCTGAGGGTGAGAGAAATTAGAGGGTGTATAGGGATTTGGATTTGTTAGGAAGTTATCATTTTTATTTTTATTTTTATTTTTTTCCCAGAAAATCTTCTGGTGGTGCTATATTTTCAAACGACAGTCCGATTCAAAACTTGATATTCCAATTATATTCATAAGCTTCTATAGTTATCTTCAAAAAGACAAATGGAAGGCTTTGAACGGCTTGGGCCTGAGTATTGTAGTTTGATTTATTTTGATGAAAGTACCTTTTGACATTGAGATTCTTTCATGAGTTAAACATTCTTTTTAAAACCAACTTATTAAAAAAAAAGTAACTAACATATATTATTTTGTTAGTGCTTTTTAAATCAAATATAAAAAAGAGAACTGTAATTCTTAGCAACCAATTTTTCACTGAGTACACCTACAACAAACTATTAAAAAATAAAGTGATAGAAAATGCCTGATGTAGGACACATATGTAAAATAAATTTTAAAGTGTAATTAAACATTCCTATCAATATTAGTTTCGTATACATGTTCATATATTTTACAAACATCTGTTTGACTGTTGGCAAAATAAATTCCTATCAGCAATGCAACACAATTCAAAATCATATCTGCACACAACGAACAATATCTCATCAAAGATCAAATTATACATTTTTTACACCAAAGCATAAATATCTAAATTGTCCTTCTTCAAATCACCAAGCTCATATCTAACAACAGCAAGATTAAATGTCATTTGATCCATCTTTTTTATTAAGCTTTATCAATTCTTCTCATGGTTACAATTTTGAAAGCTCACTTCGCTAGTTCCATTTGCTTTTATGCTTTGTTTGAGCTCCATCTTTTCTCTCCATCTACATTTTACACTGTAAAAAAAATTTAAAAAAAATTACAAAGCTTCTTTTACTAGAATATGAGCAACAATATAAATAATAAACAATAAAGTTATGATAGCACAGCATGCTCATTAAAGTGCTTCTTTTTTTTTTTCAACAAGAAATTACTACTGAATTAAAGAATTGGCTTTGCATTAAGGTTTGCCTTCAATAACTCAACTCCCCACTTGGGTTTTGTCGTTTTCTTAAAATCTCTGCTCAATCAATTAAAAGATCCATTTTTTTTTTCTTTCCAAAGATCTAAAAGCAATGTCTTTTATTGGTACCCAACAAAAATGCAAGGTCTGTGAGAAGACAGTTTGTCCAGTTGAGCAGTTATCTACTGATGGGGTTGTTTATCACAAGTCTTGCTTCAAGTGCTCTCACTGCAAAGGCACACTCAAGCTAAGCAATTACTCATCCCTGGAAGGTGTTCTTTACTGTAAGCCTCACTTTGAGCAGCTTTTGAAGGAGTCGAGTAACTTCAACAAGAATTTCCAATTACCTGCAAAGTCAGCTGAGAAGTTAACTCCTGAGCTGAGAAGGTCGTCTAGCAAAGTTGCTAGCATGTTCTCTGGGCCCAATAAAAATGTGCTTCTTGTAGTAAAACAGTGTGTCCGTGGGAGAAGGTAGCAGCGGAAAACCAAGCCTCTCACAAGACATGTTTCAAGTGCTCACATGGTGGTTATTCCATTAGCCCGTCAAATTACGCAGCCCTAGAAGGCATCTTGTATTGCAAACATAATTTCTCCCAATTGTTCAATGAAAAAGGCAGCTACAACCACCTTATATCAAATCTGCTTCCATGAAGCGTGCTGCAGTCTCTGTTCAAGAAGCTTGAACATGTTATGTTATCTTCCATAAATCTTATTTGGCGTGGGTTTTCTCTGGCTTGAGGGTGTGCTTTCTATTTTGATCCCTCTTGTTGTTTTTGCGGGGAACTACCAAACCTTCGGTTCCCTCTGCTTCTTTGGATCATCTTTGTTGGGACAAATTTCATGTAATTAGAGATACTGATTTATGGGAGGCATAATCCCATGGTCGTAAATTGACCATTTTCTGGCAATGTTCTTTTTAAAAAGAGATGAGCAGTTGTTTAACAAAAAAAATATCTGGCCTTCATCATTGTATGTTACCAAACTGCTATGTATAGCTGCTAACTATGAGCATCCGAAAATAGGGTGCATCGTGATTCATGTAGTGCAATATGGCTACCAACGCATCCTAAATGGAGTATTACTCAGTTAGTCAGCAAAATAAGACAACATAACTGATATTAAAAAAAAAAAAACTACATTAATAAGTGGGCAAGATCATGCCAGTTTAACTTTTCGCGCGTCGCTGCTGGAGATAATCAAATCGGGGCAGAGAAAAGGAGAATGGAATCAGAGGCTAAGATTAATAAGTGGGCTTCTGCTTGCTTTGCCCCTCTTTCTTAAACGATTGGTAGACTGCTGCTTCCACCGATTAACCGGGTCTTCAACCACTGCTTTTACTGCCTGCCATCTTGTTGTTTGTCGAAGGGATGAATTCGAGTCGAAAAGAGAAAGCGCGCTGAAAAAGATAAATCACTAGTGGTTAACTGCTGACTCAGCCAAGTGTTGGCTTCACTTGATTCACCGATTGAGGTTATTTTGTCTTCTATCTAATGCAGCGAAGAAGCTTTGCTGCTTAACATGCTGCAATGCAACTTTATCCTTTGAAGTTCACACTTCAGGGCTGCGCACTTTATGTAATCCTATGAGTAAAAAGAATTTGTTTTCAAATGTGAAAAAAGAAAATGTAAGGTAGTAACTAAATATATTATAGCATCAAAGCAAGATTTGATATGAATTTAGTACAACAAAGAACATCAAATATGTGATTCCTTGTCTAATGTCACCATCGAGCGACAAATTTAAAAGCCTACCTATCAAATACACGAGGCAATAAACGGAGAAAAAGTTGAATTACAAGAACAAGTTTACAATTCTTGTCAATGGTTAATAATTCATGAACTGAGATAGCATTCAAGAATCCAATTTCAATACAACAACGTAAAAGATAAACAGATGATGAATTTTATGAGATAAAGAATGAGATCGTGTTTTATCGTATCTCTATTTTTTTTCTTTTTAAATTTAAAATAAGCTTTTCAATCGGTTTGTTAATCGGTTATAATATTTTTTAAAATAATTAAATATTTGCATTATTAAAAATAATGTGTACCGTTGATTACATGTAACGGTAAATATTTCTTACGCTATTAATACAGTAAAAAAAATCATAGAGGGACGGGGACCCTTAAAACATTTTCATTTAAAATTATTTGGTGTAGTGAAAAAGTAATTAAGAAAGAAATAGTTGTCCCTTTGGTTATTTCACAAAAATGAAAGCCCCATATAACATGGACTTGAATGGAAGCCCAATTATTGTGTTTGATTTCAAGCTTTATCGGACCTTTGGACCTGGATACTTTACTGCGGCCTCTAAGCGCTATAAGTTTTTTTTTTGGGATAAAAGGCGCTTCAATGAAAAAGCACTTTAAAACTTTGGATTTTGCCAAAACTTCAAAGCGGTTGGTCCAGTTACGGTGTTATGCTAACGGGTTTAAAGGTTCCGATCCAATGAGTTAGGGTGGAATATGAATATATAAATTCCATAGCATGTAAGGACTAGGAGTTGTTTGTACATATCAAGAAAAAAAATCTGAAAATTTGATGATCAGAAGATAAAAACACTTAAACACGTTTATTTCAGAGAAACAAACGACAACATGATACTAGTAGTAGTTATTCTTTTCATCCGATATATTACATGGTAATATCACTACTCGTTCCACTGGTTTCATATACACCATCGACCAGCAACATGATAATTTCGTGTCAGTTCATTTTGTTTGTAGGAAAGAGCAGTGTATTTCTTAGAGCTTGAAAATAATAAAAAGATTTTAAAATATAAATTGCATATTTGTTTATTACTGTTGTTTGGTCTAATTTCTTATGTAGAATTGCTTGTCATTCTTTGGACGTTATTGATTATATTTTTGTCAGACTTGGCGTATATATTCACATACGTTTTATTTTGTCATTTTGTATAACATTTTTACACGCCATATTATCACGACTCTTCTCTGTCTGAATAAGAAGAAAGCATAATGCGACCCTCCAACAGCTTAATCTATGGAATTATCGTGTTTGTTAAGTAAATAAGAGCACCAGCTCAGCCATGCCATCATCTCCACCCCGGCATGGATCACCTCAGCCAAATGGTAAGAGCAGAACACTGATAATGAGTCTTCTACGAGTAAGGACCGACTAGAGACAAATACCGAGCAGATCTTTATTCCCCAAAAAATCGGGAACACGATCTCACGAAATCACGACAGTTACGCTATGCCCAGAACCGTCGAGGGAGATACGGTGTCCCACGTTTACCCACAATATAGCAGTTGGGATTCCATGGGGGCTGCCACGATCCGAGATAGAGGGGGGATGAAGGATAAACGGAAACGTGGGACAATGGCTATAAAAGAGAAAGAAACTAATGAAGAAAGGACAGAAAAAATTGAGAGGAGGGAAAACGCTGCCAAATTGTATCCAGATCACTTTCAATACAAATAGTGAGCCAATTCTAAGCAATTATTGGAATCTTAATTGCACCGTTTTCCCGTAAACACCTTGTTCTAACTTAGGCATCGGAGGGTTTACGCCGGTAAAACCACCGGCGTCTCTAATCCACTTTTGTGAACGCAGGCTTAGTGAGAGGAAGAAGGACAATTCCAACTTCAGTGGCTAGAGCGATCGTTGAAGTAAGAAGGGATTGACATCTTCACTGTTGATAACATAAACGTTGGTGTAAAAATCTGGTCAAACAAAGGGCGAACAGATTTCAGCATCAACAGTATTTTGTAAGTTGAGGTCCAATGGCGTTTTGGCACATCATATGATAGACCACTATATTGCGTTGCTTTACAAAAGATTAATATTTTTAAAATTATTAGGTAAGTTTAGGCTCAGTGGCACTTTAACTCATGATATGATAGTCCAGGTTTTCGAGGACCACTATATTGCATTGATTTAAAAAAAATTAATATTTTTTAATATTAACATTCTAAATTATATTCAGTTAAAAAATTAAATATTAAATACATTCTTAATATTAATATTCTTAGATGAAATTCTTTTGCTGACGTAAGAATAAAATATTAAATAATTTTATTTTTCTTTTATTGTGTAACGTGGACCAAAAAAAAAAAAGGAAATGAATTTAATAAAACCTTCATTCCGCCAACATGCATGTTAATTGTTTCCAAATTCCAACCTCCGTACTCTCTTGAGGAGTTTCCCATTCATCAATTATTATTTTTTATAATCCATACCATCCTGATATAATTAAACACCATTAATAATGTACCAGCCTTTAAATAGTAATTAATTTATTTATCTAATTCACCAAATGTTTTTTTCCGGTACATATCTCCATTGGTATCAAGAAGAAGCAGAACCCAAAGAAATGTTTCTTGCATCTTCATATTTGTGCGAATTCATCCTTTCATTGAGAATAACCATTTCCAGGCAGCAGTTGGCAATCAATTCATGCGCACGTCGATGCTACTCATAGATATTAAAGACAATGATGAACCAAAGGTGATAAACCATAAATGCATAATTACCAAACCTCCATCCTTCTCTCATTATGACTTGATTTTAAATGAATTATTGCTTGGTAACATTATTTCCAACCATTGCAAGACCCTTTTTTTTTGTTTTTTTTGGGGAGAAATTTCAATTGAAAGTGAAACCTTTAGACATTTACCTAATGAAGTTAGTTAATCGGGAGGGTGGAAAAAAAAAAAGTTGACGCAAGTCAATGCACAATAATTAATTAAATCCGGAGTGGCTAAAACAGAGCCACGACTTTTTCAAAAATATCTCATTCATCACTTTCTCCAGCAGCTAGTCAGCTACACACGAATCAATTTCTCTCCTCGTTTGTCATCCAAAATTATTCACCAATACCATGGCTGATGCAATCGTTTCCACTATCTTGGAGCAGCTGATTTCCTTCGCTGCTGAAGAGATAAAACAACAGGTGATCGAAGTTACACCCCTCATATTACAAATACTTCCAATGATTTTAATTGGTTTTGTTTTTATCAAAAACATTATATATTTTTGCTTTATTTTATTTATCTGGTAATTTTAGATTTTGAAATTTGAATTGAATTTAATTAACCACTTATTTTTATTTTATTTCATTTATATTCTCAATAACTACTCATATTTTGGTAACTTGCTATAACTTCCATATCTAAGAAATGATCCAAACCCACAATTTTAACTCAGCACGAATTTTCAATGGTGATCTAAGCTTTTGCAGAACACTCAAGTTTGTCAAACAGTCATTAATTCAATGTTTAGTAGAAAAAAAAAACACTTCTCAGCACAGAATTCCATGTCCATTACTTAGACTCTATGAAAAATTTCATAATTTTCTTACATTCTTTGAGTTTGGTAAGTGATTTCATATAATTTCTTTTCAATTTAAATTTTAATTTGGTTTCTTATATACTCTCTTTGCTGAATTTGTATCTTTTATGATTCTTAGATTTTGGGCTCTTAACTTTTTAGGATTTGATAGTCACATTTTATGCCATGCTCAGATTGATTTTCATGATTTTTACTACCCGTTAAGTGACTTAGAGTTTGACAAAAGTTTGAAAGGAAATCTGCTTCAGGATTCTGTTTTAATTGACCTTTTAGTGGAAATAAGATGTTCATAACTTAATGTGGATGCTATGTAAAATCATGAAATTTGGATAGAATTCACTAGAAATATGTACAAGACTCTCCATGAAGTCTCATAATGTTTCATTCGGTCTGGGGTGTTACATGTGAAGCTTGTGGTTGGTGTCGAAAAAGAAGTGAAGAGCCTTACCAGCCACCTTCAAGCCATTCAAGCTGTGCTCGATGATGCAGAGGAAAAGCAAGTGAAGGACAAAACTGTTAGTCTTTGGTTGGGTAGGCTCAAGTACGCATCCTACGACATTGAAGATGCCTTGGATGAATGGATCACTGGAAGACGCAAATTGCAAATTGAGGGTGGTATTGGTGAAAATGCTCTTATTGCTCCTCATAAGAAAAAGAAGGTACGTTTCTGCTTTCGTGCCTCTTGTCTTGGATTCAAACAAGAAGAATTTGGTTTCAAACAAGTCTTTCTCCGTCATGACATTGCCGACAAGATCAAAGAAATCAATGAAGAGTTACGTGATATTGCCACTCAAAGAGACATGTTTAAATCTGAGAGTGGCAGTAAAAGTAGTGAAAGACTCAGGCGTGTACAGAGTACCTCCTTGATTGATGAGGAAGAGATTTGTGGTAGAGTTGGTGAGAGGAATGAACTCTTAAGCAAGCTGTTGTGTGAGAGTAGTGAGCAACAAAAAGGCCTTCATATCATCTCAATAGTTGGTATGGGAGGTGTTTGGGAGAAATAATGTTTGGGAGAAATACGTCGACGAGACCAGGCATGGTGAGCAGATATCTGATGGCAGGGTTCTGCGAACCGGTGTGTTCCGTAAAAGCCTGGTGCGCGGAAGAACATGAGCAGAAATATCCTGGTCACCCACGAGCACGTCATCCGCGAGGCCAATTTCCTGTAAGAGGCATAAGGCCATTCCGGCTAGAGGTCGAGAGGCGAGGAGACCCGGTCGACGGCAGTTGGCAAGACATGCTCTCCAGCCCGAGAATCTAAGCACGACAGCCACGCTTTCCCCAGAACCGTGGCGTAAAACGCAAGATCCCACGTTTGCCCATAACGCAGCAGTCGGAGTCCCATACCGTCCCCCAAAAAGCGGAAACAAGATCTCACAGAATCACGACAGCCACGCTTTCCCCAGAACCGTGGCGTAAAACGTAAGATCCCACATTTGCCCATAACGCAGCAGTCGGAGTCCCATACCGTCCCCCAAAAAGCGGAAACAAGATCTCACAGAATCACGATAGCCACGCTTTCCCCAGAACCGTGGCGTAAAACGCAAGATCCCACGTTTGCCCATAACGCAGCAGTCAGAGTCCCATACCGTCTCGAAAAAAGCGAAAAACTGGGATTCAGAGGAAGTCTATAAAAAGGTAGCCAACAAAGGTAAAAAGGGCATTTTTTGAGATTAAAAAGGAAATTCAAAAGAAGAGAAAACCACGAAAAAGCCATAAGATCTGTGGCAAGCGTTCCCCGAACCTTCATATCTGACTTGAGCGTCGGAGGGTTTGCGCCGGGAAAACAACCGGCGTACTCTGACTTGTCTGTGTGCGCAGGAACCTCTGGAGAAGAAGTCTTACGAGGAGACCTCCTGGTCGTGATGAAGTTGATCGAGCAGAGATCCTGGTCGTATAACGAGGAGAACCAGAATCTCGCATCAACATTTTGGCGCCGTCTGTGGGGATCTAGAGCAAAAAGCTTCTGTTGATAGCAAGAAGAGGGGTGAAGCAAGTGAAAAGCAATGGAGACAGGAGGAAGTAGTGCACAAGGGGGTGATATGAGGCTTAACGATTCCGTGACACTGAGGGAGATAGTCAGTGAAGCACGGGAAAAAGTCATGTTCGACCGGATGGAACGGATGGAAAAGCAGATGGAGACCTTGACAACCATCCTGCATGAGCTGCGGAGCGAGCGAAGGGTAACCCAAGAGGGAAGGGTGAGAGGCGGTGGAGTGGCACCAGGTCCCGATAGTGCGGGGAGAAGTCAAACCACAGGGAGATTTGGTGGTGAGAGAGGTAACGTACCTCTGCAGGGAGAATTTCATAGAGAAAGAGAGCAGTCCCCGGCAAGACAGACTTGTGACGAGGACGACGGGGTGGTGAATGCAGAGGAAACAGAGTTGAGGCAACACTTGCATGATGTAGAGTAAGAGCGGGATCAAGTTGCAGCACGTGACCCTGGTCGTGCAGGGCAGCTGGAGGAGGAAGTGCGCAGACTAGCGCAGATAATTGACGACATGCAAGGGAGGAACAGAGCCCCTGGTTGGAGGATAACGCTGGACGGAGAATCACCGCTCGCAGCAGAGATCATGAGGGCAGTTATTCCGAGAGATTTCCGCTTCCCCGACCTCAGATACTCCGGAAGAGCTGATCCGCTGGTGCACATAGAGCGCTTCAACGACATAACTGGGGTACAAGGATTATCTCAATCCCAAAGGTGCAGGGTGTTCCCACTATCCCTTGAGGGACGTGCACGAGAATGGTACATGAAACTTCCTCGGGGCAGCATTAAAACCTTCGAGCAGATGTGCCAGGAATTCACAGAGCAGTTTAGTGGGGCAATGGCACCGGAAGATGACATGATGGAGCTGAAAAGCATGAAACAGGGGGAGCAAGAAACCCTTCGGGAATTCATCAAGAGGTTTCATCGGGCTGTCCTCGACTTGAGAGCCTTCAACCACCCTCAGGCGTTAAGGGGATTGAAAGAAGGGGTGAAGATAGGAAGACTGTGGTACAATTTGAGAAGCCCAGCTATTCAAACGTATGCAGCCGCATACGAACAGGCTAAAAGAGACATCGAGATTGAAGAGGAGAAGGCTGCACGGATCAAGACAGACCAGTTAGAAGGGTTGGGGAGGAAAGAGAAGAAAGCATTACCGGGGAATGGGCCGATCAGGAGGAGGGACCACCAGGCCTCCGGTAGTGGAGCAGGATGGTAGGGTAACTGCTTACCAGCCTCATCAGAGGCCACCACAGTATCAGCGCAGCAGGGCGCAACCTCCTCGTTCCCCAGCTAGGGAGCCTTGGAGAAGGCATGATTCGGCATCTGGTGGTCTTCATCAACATTCCCACGGTAGCAGAACGAGCAGACCAGAAGTACTTCTACCGCCCCCAACTCAGAGCGGGGCAAACAGAGAAAGAGCAGTGCACCTGATCGACCAGAACCAGGACTATGGGCGGTACACTTCCTTGAAGATGTCCCTGGATGAGGTGTACGAGGCCATAAAGGATCGAGGGCTGCTGCACCTCCCTACACCAATAACAAAGCTACCCAACAGGAGGGATAGAGGACGTTATTGTAAGTTCCATGGCACCCATGGCCATACCACAGCAGAGTGTAGAGATCTCAAGACCCAGGTCGAAGATTTGGTGAGAAATCGGTACCTGGACGAGTTTATGGATGGGACTTTCCCGATGGTGGCCACAACAGGTGAAGGGGAGCAGAGTGATAGAAACTTGAGGCGCGAGCAGCCCGCAGTAAGGGTGATAGCTGGGGGCCCAACATTGGCCGGAGATTCCAACAGATCGAGAAAAAATTATGCTAGGTACGCCATGACCAGTAAAGAGGTACTCTTCAACACCCCAGCAGCCAAACGAGCAAGGGTCAGGCAAAGTGCCAATCATGTGGACGGATGAGGATGAGGAAGGGATTCTATACTCCCACGAGGATGCTTTAGTCATCAAGGCTACTGTCGCTAGCAAGAAGTTTGACCGGATACTGATTGATACAGGGAGCTCAGTTGATGTGTTATTTAAGTCAACCCTGGAAGAGATGGGAATAGCCGACCGGAAGTTGGAATACACCAATACCTCCTTGAAGGGGTTCGGAGGAGGGAAGCTGGTTCCTCTGGGCGTGGTCGAACTGCCTATCACAATTGGGAGCCCCCCGACAGAAAGAACAATGATACTGGACTTTGTCGTAGTGGATGAGGAAGGTCCTTACCAGATGATCCTAGGTCGGCCATTTTTAAGGATGATCAAAGCGGTGTTGTCCAACTATTATCTGGCTCTGAAGTACCGGGTGAATGGGGTAGTAGGAGTGGTACGAGGAGACCAGAGGATCGCAAGAAGCTGCTACTCCTCGGCAGCAAGGGAGGCAATGCAGATAACATCCCTCGATACCCGAGTGGAAAACAAGACTGGCAGACAAGAACCTGTAGAGGACCTGGAAACAGTAAGCCTGGGACCAGAGAACCCGGGAAAGACGATCAGAATCGGGTCGAGACTTAAGGGAGAGCAAAAGCAGGAGTTGGTGAAATGCTTACAGGCTCATGCTGATGTGTTTGCTTGGACACATGAAGACATGCCAGGGATTGACCCTGAGGTAGCATGTCATAAGCTGGCAATAAAGAAAGGTGCTCGGGCAGTAAGGCAGAAGAGGAGGTGCTTCAACCAGGAGAGGTATGAGGCTATAAATGGCGAGGTGGAGAAGCTCCTGAGAACAGGGTTCATTCGGGAAGTCAGTTACCCAGAGTGGATATCGAATGTGGTGTTGGTAAAGAAGGCAAACGACAAGTGGAAGATGTGTGTGGATTTCACAGACCTCAATAAGGCGTGCCCAAAAGACAGCTTCCCTTTACCAAAGATCGATCAGCTAGTAGATTCAACGGTTGGGCATGGTCTGCTTAGCTTCATGGACGCGTTCTCGGGATACAACTAGATCTCCATGCACGAGCAGGATGAGGAGAGCACGGCTTTCATCACTAACCAAGGTTTGTTCTGTTACAGGGTAATGCCATTCGGTCTCAAAAATGCTGGGGCCACCTATCAAAGGCTGGTGAACAAAGTCTTTAAGCCGTTGATTGGGAAAACCATGGAGGTGTACGTGGATAACATGATCACCAAGTCCAAAATCCCGAAGGAACATGTCAGACACCTCGAGGAGACATTCGAGCTTTTGAGGAAGTATAAGATGAAGCTCAACCCGGAGAAGTGTGCTTTTGGGGTCGAGTCAGGGAAATTCCTTGGATTCATGGTGAGCCATAGGGGGATTGAAGCAAATCCCGAGAAAATCCAGGCGATTGTGCAGATGACGTCTCCTCGTAACCTGAAGGAGATGCAGAGCCTCACGGGGAGGTTGGCAGCGTTGAGCAGATACATATCCAAGGCTACAGATAAGTGTCAGCCATTCTTTCAAGTGATGAGGAGTGGAAAGAAAATAGAATGGACCCCAGAATGCGAGGAAGCCTTCCGGAACTTGAAGCAATACTTGCAGCGAGCTCCGCTGCTGTCCACACCGAGGGATGGGGACATGTTGTATCTATATTTGGCGGTATCGGATCGGGCCGCCAGTTCTGTTCTGGTGAGAGAGGAAGAAGGAGTTCAGTATCCGATATACTACACCAGCAAGGCCCTGCTCGACGCTGAGACCAGATACCCACCGTTGGAGAGATGGGCACTTGCCCTTGTGGTTGCTGCTCGGAAGTTGAGGCCATATTTTCAAGCATTCTCGGTCTCGGTAATAACAAACCAGCCATTGCGTCAAACTCTGCACAAGCCAGATGCCTCTGGTCGGCTCGTCAAGTGGGCTGTAGAGCTGAGCGAGTTCGACATAGACTATAAACCCCGCGCAGCGATAAAGGCCCAGGCAATGGCCGATTTCGTAGCTGAATTCACAGAGCCCGAAGTATGCTTAGATCAACAAGATGCAGTTATAGGCAACGACGAAACTCAAGTATGGCAGATGTCTGTGGATGGGTCATCAGGGGAACGGGGTTCAGGAGCAGGGATTGTCTTGGAAGGCCCAGAGGGGGAGGAGATCTCTTATGCTGTGAAGTTGGAATTTGCAGCCACAAATAACCAGGCAGAGTATGAAGCCTTGATAGCAGGTCTGGAATTGGCTAAGGCCGTGAAAGCAGACAGAGTTAAGATCAGAACTGATTCCCAGCTAGTTGCGAATCATGTCAGTGAAAGATTCCAACCAAGAGAGAAGAAGATGGAGCAGTACCTGAAGGTAGTCAGGCAGATGATGGGGAAGTTCGAAGCAGTGGAGGTGATACAAATCCCCAGGGAGCAGAATAGTCGAGTAGACATTTTGGCTAGGATGGCAGCAGTAGCCGACCCAAAAATGCCAAAGTCGGTCCCTCTGGAGGTGAAGTCCAGCCCAAGTATCGAGCAGAATTTGGGGGTGTTGCGGATAGAACAAAAATGCTCGTGGAGGGACCCGATAGTTTCATACCTTAGAGACGGGGTATTACCACCAGATAAGCTGCGAGCTCGGAAGATTAGAGCCCAGGCCTCGAGATACACGATAATCGATGGGGTACTGTATCGGCGAGGATATACACTACCGTTCCTTTGGTGTTTGGATGAGGACGACGCGGATTACGTACTGAAAGAAGTACATGAAGGAATTTGCGGAAATCATTCTGGCGGGAGGTCCCTGGCCCACAAGGTTCTAAGGCAGGGATATTTCTGGCCGACAATGCACCAGGATGCGCAAAAGAAGACCAGGGGTTGTGCAAGCTGCCAGAGTTTTGCAAATTTCTCTAACCAACCACCAGAGAAGCTCACCTCCATGGCCTCCCCTTGGCCATTTGCTCAATGGGGAATTGATCTGATCGGCCCATTGCCAAAGGGACGAGGGGCAGCAACACATGCAATAGTTGCTATAGATTACTTCACGAAGTGGATAGAGGTAGAAGCCCTTAGCAGGATCACAGAGAAGAAAACAACAGACTTCGTGTGGAGAAACCTGGTCTGTCGATACGGGATCCCTTATGCCTTGGTAACGGATAATGGCAGGCAGTTCGATAATCACAGCTTCAGGGATTTCTGCCAGAACCTCGGGATAGAGCTGAAATATTGCTCGCCTGCTCACCCTCAATCGAATGGACAAGTAGAAGCAGCCAACAAGACCATCAAGAGGCTTCTGAAAACCAGGCTTGGAGCAAAGAAGGGTGCGTGGGTTGACGAGCTGTCAGGTGTGCTATGGGCATACAGAACAACCCACAAAACCGCAACTGGGGAGACACCGTTCGCTTTGGCTTTCGGACATGAGTGGTCGTGCCGGCTGAGATAAGAACGACCACACACCGGACAGATCATTTCAATGAGCAGGAGAACGACGAGCAGATATGTTTGAATCTTGATCTGCTAACGGAAAGGAGGGAGCAAGCAGCCGAACGATCAGTCACTTACCAACAGAGGGTTGCTCGGTATTATAACTAGAAGGTGAACATACGGCAATTCAGGGTCGGAGACTGGGTACTGAGAAGAGTGAATCAGAGCACCAAAGATTCGACTCAAGGAGTGCTGGGACCGAATTGGGAAGGGTCATATAGAGTCAAGCAGATAGCAGGACCCGGAGCTTACAAGCTGGTTCGCGCGGACGGCCACGAGGTGAAACCCCCATGGAACGCAGCACACCTCCGGAAATACTTCCAGTAAGACTTGTTCACATTTGAAAGCTATTTTTGCTCATCTTCATTATCGTTTATCTTTCACGCTTTATGTCCGAACAATTTCATGTAAGTCAAATCCTGCCATTAATGGAACGTCGAGGAATTTCATTCGCTTGAAACCGAGAAAATTTCTAAAGGCATGCAAAGGCTCGACAAAGTCTCAAAGCCTGTCTTATGGCGAGACAGAAGCCAAGCATGCCAGGATCTGCTCGGCCACGAGAAGGCAGCAGAATCCCAAGCTTTGAAGAAGCCATCTAAGGCATGCAAAGGCTCGTCAAGTCTCAAAGCCTGTCTTATGGCGAGACAGAAGCCAAGCATGCCAGGATCTGCTCAGCCACGAGAAGGCGAGCAGAATCCCGATCCTTGAAGAATCCAAGGCATGCAAAGGCTCGACAAAGTCTCAAAGCCTGTCTTATGGCGAGACAGAAGCCAAGCATGCCAGGATCTGCTCAGCCACGAGAAGGCGAGCAGAATCCCGATCCTTGAAGAATCCAAGGCATGCAAAGGCTCGACAAAGTCTCAAAGTCTGTCTTATGGCGAGACAGAAGCCAAGCATGCCAGGATCTGCTCGGCCACGAGAAGGCAGCAGAATCCCAAGCTTTGAAGAAGCCATCTAAGGCATGCAAAGGCTCGTCAAGTCTCAAAGCCTGTCTTATGGCGAAACAGAAGCCAAGCATGCCAGGATCTGCTCAGCCACGAGAAGGCGAGCAGAATCCCAATCCTTGAAGAATCCAAGGCATGCAAAGACCCGACAAAGTCTCAAAGCCTGTCGTACGGCGAGACAGAAGCCAAGCATGCCAGGATCTGCTCAGCCACGAGAAGGCGAGCAGACTCCAAAGCATTCGAAAAAGTTTTCTAAGGCACGCAAAGGCCTCACCAAGTCTCAAAGCCTGTTTATGACGAGACTGAAGCCAAGCGTGCCAGGACCTGCTCGACCACGCGAAGGCGAGCAGATTCCCCAAGCATAAAAAAAAAAAATTCTAAGGCATATGGCAAAACCATACGCCAAGCCAGATCCTGCTCGATCAGACAAAGGCGAGAAGAGTTTCAGACGAAAAATAACTATGATGACAACACAAGAAAGTAATCAACAACATTTTTATTAATGTGTTAATGGCTAACAGAGGGGATAAATTTCATAAACGTTGTTCATTACAATACAAAAAGAAATATATCAAAAAGATGGTGGATCAGTGAGCCGAGCAGCATCGGTTGGCTGGACCTCCTCAGGTGCAGGGGGGGTATCACCAGTTGCGTCCGGGGGGGTGCTCGCCTCGCCAACATCAGCAGGAACTGCACGAGGAGGAGAGTTTTCCTCCTCAATCACGATCGGCTCTACCCCTTCAGCATCTTCCTTGGCCGCCTCCTCGTCCATATGTTGAGCAACACCAGCTGCAAGGTCGTCCATCTTCAGATCAGGGTGTTGCTTCCTGAGGACGGCCATGATGCAACGATAGGAATGCCGAAGTCCCTGGTCATACTGGTTCTCGGCCTCCCTCTCCAAGTTCTCGACTTGAGCTAGGCCTCATACATAGCCTTCTGCCTTTGCAGATCCTCCTTGACCTTGGTAAGCTCCTCCTCGAGGGTAATGGCTTTTGCTTGAGCAAGTGATTCTTGCTCTATCAGCTTCAGATTCTCGAGATTCAGCTCCCCTGCTTTCTTCTCGGCAACGTCAGCTCTAGTCGTCACCAATTGAATATCCTCCTTCATCTTCCGGTCGTAGCGGCCAACCTTAGCCTTGTAGTAGGTGGTCATGCAGCTGAGGTGGAAAGCGCTATGCTGCATGGCCCCCACCAGCTCACCCAAGGTGCAGCCGTCAAAGTCCTCCAGGTCCTTCTTGCTCACGAGTTTAGATAACTCATTGAGGTAGGGGACCAGGTGTTCTGCTCGGCTGTCAGGTAAGCGAGATCGAGACCCGACAGGAGGAGAAGAGGAAGCAGGATCTGTGGCTGCTCCACTAGCTTCCCCGACTTTTACAGGAGCAGGAGGTAAAATCTTCAAGAGTGGGACCCGCTGCACGATGTTGGCCCGCTTGGCAGTAGGGGCATCCTTACTCTGGTCCCTCTTCGTGGTTGGAGGTCGAGAACGTTTTCGGGTCAGAGCCCCAATCACAGCGTCCTCCATCCTATGGCCAGGAAGTATCAAGCGAGACTCGAGCAAGTTGTATGTAGTTAACAGTTCTTGGCTCGAGCAGGAATTGACTAGCACAGCCTCAACCTGTTTGAGCTGGCCAGGTTGGAGCGGGAAATGAACACCCCAAGAAACTACAACACAAACAGACACTTGGTTAGAGACAAGCCAATAAAACAAGAACAATTATGGATACAAAACATCTGAAGCGAGCAGGCAACCTGGGACCGTGAAACGGGGTGGGACCCGATAATCCTTCCCGTCCATTTGTGCAACCTGACCCCAAGGACCCCCAGCAAAAAAGAACTTTCTCTTCCAATTCCCACCACCACCAGTAGGGAGGTCGGTTATGGGTTTCTTGGTCTTGGTACTAGATTGGAAGTAGTACCAACCGGCATCTTTGGGGCTGCTCTTTAGCTGGTACAGGTGCTTCACCTCATCAATTGTGGGCTCGCTTTGGCAACATCTGTCCCACAATATGAACAGACCAGAGAGCACTCTCCAACCATTCGGGTTCAGCTGACCAGGAGATAGATTCAGCCCGTTAAGTATCCGGGCAAAGTAAGGTTGCAAGGGACACCTCAACCCGTACTTAAAGCTATCCAGATACAGGGTAACATATCCCCTAGGAGGCCGGCTAGGAGAATCCTTCTTTCCTGGGACCTTGAGAAGTATTTCACCAGGAATGCTATACCTCAGCCGGAGGTCATCGAGCTCATCAAACGTGGTCGTGCACGTCATATAATCAATAGCGTAATCCCACGATAGGGCTCTACCTCCTATTGTACTCCTCTCTTCGGGTCGCGGCGCTCCTGATGGGGACGCCTCACCAGAATCATCTCCTCGACCCTCACTCAGGGTGTTCTCCGATCCAGAAGACCCCTCTTCATCGTTTTTTTCGCTCGAGGAGGTTGTTTGGGGAGACATCCTCCTAGCGCTAGTACCAACACTGGATCTAGTGGGCTCTAAGGGGATCCCGGGGTTAAAAGCAGGATCGGTGAGCAGACTAGGCAGGAAGTCCAACTCATCATCGTCAACCTCAACGACTTTCTCCTTACCCTTCGACATTCCCTAGGTAATAACCAAAACACCACCACCAACTACTACCCCAAGCAAAGCAAAGAAAAAAGAAGTTATCTACAAACTATCCGAGACTGAGGAGAGAGAAGTAATACCTGAAGTACTGCTTCAGTCGGAGAAAGGCAAGGATGGGGGCTTTTATGCCGGAACTTCTTTGCCGGAGAGACAGAGACGGAGACGGAGTGAATGATGAATATGCCGTTCGAGAGGATTTGGTTTTCCTAATGAGGACGGACTCTTGGGTTGCCAGCATTTAACAGCGCCGAATCCCGAGGGTCTCATAACCGTCGGTTTGAAATTCAAAGGGAGGGGGGGACTTCTGCCACGTCACCTCGTCCGCAATTAAATGCGACATGACTCTTGGCAGCCTTTTCCAATCCCACGCGAGCGATTACTATCGAGTTTCTACTGCTGGTCCACTACATTACCCAACACCAAAAACTGGGGGACCGGTGTTTGGGAGAAATAATGTTTGGGAGAAATACGTCGACGAGACCAGGCATGGTGAGCAGATATCTGATGGCAGGGTTCTGCGAACCGGTGTGTTCCGTAAAAGCCTGGTGCGCGGAAGAACAGGAGCAGAAATATCCTGGTCACCCACGAGCACGTCATCCGCGAGGCCAATTTCCTGTAAGAGGCATAAGGCCATTCCGGCTAGAGGTCGAGAGGCGAGGAGACCCGGTCGACGGCAGTTGGCAAGACATGCTCTCCAGCCCGAGAATCTAAGCACGACAGCCACGCTTTCCCCAGAACCGTGGCGTAAAACGCAAGATCCCACGTTTGCCCATAACGCAGCAGTCAGAGTCCCATACCGTCTCGAAAAAAGCGGAAAACTGGGATTCAGAGAAAGCCTATAAAAAGGTAGCCAACAGAGGTAAAAAGGGGCATTGTTTGAGATTAAAAAGGAAATTCAAAAGAAGAGAAAACCACGAAAAAGCCATAAGATCTGTGGCAAGCGTTCCCCGAACCTTCATATCTGACTTGAGCGTCGGAGGGTTTGCGCCGGGAAAACAACCGGCGTACTCTGACTTGTCTGTGTGCGCAGGAACCTCTGGAGAAGAAGTCTTACGAGGAGACCTCCTGGTCGTGATGAAGTTGATCGAGCAGAGATCCTGGTCGTATAACGAGGAGAACCAGAATCTCGCATCAACAGGAGGTATAGGGAAAACAACTCTTGCACAACTAGCATGTAATCATGTTAAGGTAAAGAGAAAGTTTGACAAACTTTTATGGGTGTGTGTATCAGACCCTTGTGAGCAGTTTAGGATTGCCAAAGCGATCGCTGAAGCTTTAGGCATTCCCTCTTCTAATTTAGGTGAATTTCAATCTCTTCTTAAACTTATCTCTGAATCTATTACTGGAAAACGATTTCTTCTTGTCTTAGATGATGTGTGGGATGGAGATTGCATAAAATGGGAACCATTCTACCTTTGTCTAAAGAATGGTCTCCATGGAAGTAAAATTTTGGTCACCACACGTAAAAAATCAGTTGCATCTATGATGGGATCTACTGATACTGATATTATCACTGTCATGGAATTGGCCGAAGAAGAATGTTGGTCGTTGTTTAAGCGGTTAGCATTTTTCGGTCCGTCTATTAATGATTGTGAAAAATTGGAACAAATTGGGCGAAGAATTGCAGGCAAGTTTAAAGGTTTGCCTCTTGCTGCAAAGACAATAGGGAGTCTCATGCGCTCTAAACAAATTGAAGAAGAGTGGGAAAGGATTTTAAATAGTGATTTATGGAGAGTAGAAGAGATGGAGAACGGTGTTCTGTCCTCATTGTTGTTGAGTTACAACGATTTGCCGTCCAAAGTAAAAATATGTTTTTCCTATTGTGCTGTCTTTCCAAAAAACTACAATATAAAAAAAGATGAACTAATTACATTGTGGATGGCTCAAGGTTATCTTAGTGCAGAACAAAATAAGGAGATGGAGACTATAGGTGAAGAGTATTTTAGCATCTTAGCTTCTCGCTCTTTCTTTCAAGAGTTTGAGAGAAGTTATGATAATCGTATTATAGAGTGCAAGATGCATGATATGGTACATGATTTTGCCCGATTTGTAAGTCAAAATGAATGTTTTTCGATGGAAATTAATGGTAGTGAGGAACCAAACACCATAAACTCTCTTGATGAGAAGGTTCGTCACTTAATGTTGATCATTGGTAGGGAGGCTTCATTTCGTGTCCCTATTTGTAGAGTGAAAAGAATTCGTAGCCTCTTAATTGATAATAGTAGAACTTCTTGTTCGTATTTTAATGGTGAGATCCTAGAAGAATTATTTAGGGAATCGACAAGTTTAAGGGCATTAGATTTTTGGGGATCATATGAGGTAAGCCCATTTTGGACTCTAAAGATTCCAAGAAACATAGAAAAGCTAGTACATTTAAGATACCTTAATCTGTCTTGTCAGAATATAAGGAAACTACCGGAGACATTATGTGAGTTATATAATCTAGAAAAGTTATATACTACTCGTTGTCTGTATCTTGAAGAATTACCTGAAGGGATTGGGAAGTTAATAAACATGAAGCATTTACTAAATTATCGTACAGATTCTTTAAGGTACATGCCAGTAGGGATTGGGAGATTAACGGGTCTTAGGACCTTGGATGAGTTCCATGTGATTGGAGGAGGAGGTGTTGATGGTAGGAAAGCATGTTGGTTTGAATCTCTTAAAAACTTGAAACACCTTCAAGTATGTGGTATACGCAAATTGGGTGATGTATCAGATGTGGGCGAGGCTAAGCGATTAGAACTTGACAAAAAGAAATACCTCTCTTGTTTGAGACTTTGGTTTGATAAGAAAGGAGGAAGAACGAGGACGATCAACTTCTTCTTGAAGCCTTGCGACCACCTCTGGATTTAAAGGAATTAGAGATACGGTACTACCGAGGCAGCACTGTTTTCCCCAGCTGGATGACGTCATTAATCAATTTAAGGAGTTTAGATATCTCTTTGTGCGAAAATTTCGAGCAGCTGCCTCCTTTGGGAAAATTGCCGTCCCTTGAAAAACTCAGCCTATTGCACATGCGGAGTGTGAAAAGAGTGGGTGATGAATTTTTGGGGATAGAAAGTGATCATCATGGCTCATCTTTATCTTCATTAGTTATTATTGCCTTCCCTAAATTGAAATCACTCACAATTTCTTCGATGTTGGAATTGGAGGAGTGGGATTATGGGATTACAAGAACGGGAAACACCGTCATCAACATCATGCCACGTCTTTCTTCCTTGGAAATTGTTGCCTGCCCCAACTTAAAGGCACTGCCCGACCACATTCATCAAACGACAACATTGAAGGAATTGCGCATTGTGCATTGTGGGCTGCTGGAAGAACGTTACCGCATGGGGGATTAATGCAATATGAGTAATTCTTTTGCAGGACAAGTGACCTACGTTTAGTTTGGCTTTGGAGTTGAGTAATAACCTTTCGAGGTCGCCACTATAAAAAAGCGAAGCTCAATTTGCCACAGATTACATGTATTGCCATCATTGACAATTTTCTGGATAAGTGATGAAGGGTGAGAATGGTGCTAGAATATTGAATAAAGCTGGCGTGACTGAACTTAGGTTGATGTCAAAAGGGGTAAAATTATTGGCATGCCTAGCTAATTTGACCAATACCTGATTCATAAGCCTACATCAATTTTGATTTTGAGTTGAGTGATTAATTTTGAAGGTTTGCTTACTTAACTGGTAACCAATTTCTTTTAACTAAATGTATCATATGATGCAGGAAGCAGGGCAGGATATGAAATGAGAAGCTTATTAGTGGAAGGATTGTCAGAAACAGAACCCAAAGAAAATGAAAACATTTCGAGGCAGCAGTTGGCAGTTGGCCGTGAATGGAGCCCCTTGAAAAAATTCCCAACCCATTGCACTGCAATTACGATCGTAAGTAGGATTGCACTGCAATTTCGAAGCTTCTTCTCCTGCATTTTTGTTATTTGCTATCAAGTGACATTCGTAAGTATGATTGCGTTAAGCTGCTGCTGGGAAATATGAGGTTTTGATGGCTGGCCATGCTATTGTCAGAAGCTGCAGTTCTTTTCATCAGCCTGAACCTGGACCTGTCGCCATGGATAACTCAGGTTTTTTTTTTTTTTAAATCAACTACGTCATCTTTTCCACTGTTTTGAAACTCTTAAGATTAAACTTTAGTAAAGTTGTTTTAGTTATCCATGTAATCAGGCTGAGGATACTTAGCTGCCTATTTAGGCAAATGTCAGACTTTAGTTTGTTCGCTGGGAACTGGTGTGGTGACAGCGTCCTGGCAAAGGATGATGAGATAGTTTTTTGATTGAGTAAATTTTGGGAGCTTGAGTGTATTGGGATTTGCAATTACAGTCATCCTCTGCCTCAGGTGATTTCTTCTCCTGCCCTGTCGTTGTTTGTTCTCTAATTCAAAATTATAAAATATTTCATCAAATTTTATGCCAGGAATATGCAAAAGTTTCTAATATTTTATTTCCATCTGTTTGCCTTGATAACTTTGCAGCAAATGTACTAGTTAAAGAACAAATCGAAACAGAGTTCAGTTAAAAGTTTCTTCTGCCGTCATATTTGAAAAATGAACCCATTTCCAGGAAGCAATGGGCAGCAAATTCATATAAAGCGTAGACAATGATGAGCAAACAGGTGATTCACAATTTCACTTTTTTTAATGAAATTAATTGTTTGGTTGGAGCGGACATTGTTAGAAGGCTATTGAGCTAACCTATGTCACTACTTGCCTAGATTACAGGGGGTCAAAACTCAAAAGCGGCATTGAATTTTAAAAGGCATCCAATAATTCTTGTGGCCATATATCAATTCATGTAAGTTTGAATGTAATTATTGGTGAAGGGGTTTCACTTCCCGTCTCTAAATAAAAACACTGATTCTTTAAGGTACCTGCCACTAAGGATTGCGAGATTAATGAGTCTTTGGACATTGGAAGAGCTCCTTGTGAGTGGAGGAGGAGGTGTTGATGGTAGCAAAGCATGTGGGCAGTGGGCTTGAATCTCTAAAAAACTTGGAACTCCTCCAAGCGTAAGTATACGTATACTGGGAAATTTGTTACATGTGGATGAGGCTAAGAGATTAGAGCTTGACAAAATGAAATACCTCTTTCATTGAGACTTAAATTTGATGGGGAAGAAGAAAAAGAAGAGGGAAGGAGGAAGAATGAGGATAATCAACTTGTTCTTGAAGCCTTGCAACCACCTCTGAATTTGAAGGAATTAGAGATTTGGTCATACAGAGGCAACATTGTTTCCCCCGGATGATGCAAAAATTGAGAGCAGTTGCCTCCTTTGGGAAAATTGTGATCCTTTGAAAATCTCAGCATATTGTACATGGAGAGTGTGAAAACAGTGGGTAATGAATTTCTGGGAATAGAAAGTCATCTTCATCTTCATCAGTTATTATTGCCTTCCCCAAATTGAAATCACTTTCAGTTGAGGGATTGATGGAATTGGAGGAGTGGGATTATGGGATTAAAAGAACAGGAAACACCTTCACCAACATTATGCCACGTCTTTCTTCCTTCGAAATTAGTGTGGGGTTATGGGATCGCACGACGACGTTGAAGGTATTGCAGATTGTGGCATGTGGTACTCTAAGAAGACGTTACAGACAGGGGAGAGCAGAAGACTGGCCTAAGTTCTCTCACATTCCAGACATCATGATTGTGTGAAAAGAGGCCCTTGACAAAATTCTCTAGGCGGTTACATGGAGTACAATCATAAAATGCTAATGTGGCCACCCTGGTTCTTAATTAAGGTTGTGAAATATTATTGTAAAAGATGATTAATTCAATTTGAGTCATTCGTTTGCTTTGATAATGATAGTAATTTTATATTTTGACAATTTGCAAGGTGAGAATGGTGCTGATTGGTGATACAGGATATGGTTCAAACACCATTGAATAAAGCTACGGACATGGTGGCTCAACTTAGCTAGATTGCTGTCAAAATTGGTAAGTTGGCGTGTCAATGTATTGATGCTTTTGTTTTCTCTCAACCCTAATTACCTTACCTTCATTTAGTTTGGCTTTGGAGTTGAGTAATAACTTTCAAGGTTCTCAAACAGAGCAGGACAACCGAAAAAAAATAGCTTAATTTGCTGCAGATCACGTGTTACCAATTATTTAAGGTAATTCTCGTTTACTTGCTTCTACACTATAGAGTACGTGTTCTGGCTGGTTTATCTAATTCATCAAATGTTATTTCCTTATTGTTCCATTGATATATTTGTTAGAAAGTGAAACCATTTCCAGGCAGCAGTTGGCAGTGAATTCATGCAAATGTTGATGCCATTCATAGATATTGAAGACAATGATGAACCAAAGGTGATAAATCATTAATGCATAGTTACCAAAACCTCCATCCTTCTCTCATTATAATTTGATTTGAAATGAATAATTGCTAGGTAATTGAAGCCAATATTGTTAGAAACGGTGTTGAGCTACCCAAGCTAAGAAGTTAGCTGCCAAAAAATGCAGGGGATCAAAAGAAGGATTGCATTTGAAAAAGGAATGAGATTCTGGTTGCTACATGTCGATTCGTAGAAGTTTCAATAAATTTAATGGTTCAAGATTGTTAGTTTCTGTTTAAATTTGTGCTACTGCAGTGCTACAACGCTGCTACTGGGAAATTTGAATCCCATATTACACTTTCCTCACATCAGAAGCTGTGGATCTTGGGACATCAGAGCAGGACCACCGAAAAAAAAATTTAATTTGCTACTGATCACGTGTTACCAATTATTTAAGGTAATTCTCATTTACTTGCTTCTACACTATAGAGTACGTGTTCTGGCTGGTTTATCTAATTCATCAAATGTTATTTCCTTATTGTTCCATCGATATATTTGTTAGAAAGTGAAACCATTTCCAGGCAGGGGATCAAAAGAAGCATTTCATTTGAAAAGGCATGAGATTCTGTTTAAATTTGTGCTACTACGGTGCGGTAATGCTGCTACTGGGAAATTTGAAAAGGCATCAGAAGCTGTAGATCTTGGGACATCAGGATTTTTCACAGTTCTCAAGCTCTCAAGATTAAACTCTATTAAAGTTGTAGTTATCTTGTTGTCGGAATTCCCCTATTATTATTTTTTTTCATGTAAAATTATCTTGTTGTCTTCGCCCATGAATCTAAGCTAAAATTTGAACCAATTGTTTGCTATTATAAATTTCATTGTTAAATGTTAATTGTGTTATGTTCGTGTTGAGTTTCTTTTAAAGTCATAGAAGCCTGACGATTGAGTTCCATGGGATTCTGAGAAGCAGTAATATTTTGAACAAGTGAAGGTTCTTCGTTTTTAATTTTGTTCTGCACCTTTACAGTATGAGTAAATGTCTAAGAGGCGGGATTTTAATTTCTGTAATGCTAAATTTCGCAAAACAATAAAAAAATAAATGCATGACAGTGACTTCAAGAATTTAGATTATTGAATTTGGCCATTTTAAAATTGAACCAGAGCTCAGAAATGTAGAATATAAATATTGGAGATTTGAACTTCAATCATTAGATTTGAAGCTAAAGAGGCAAGCCATTAATTACATCAAAGGATTTGGAAAATGGAGGGATTGGAAAAAGGAAACTTTTTCATAAACTTCAAGCATTGGGCATTTTCATTTGTCCGATTCAAGAGGAACCTCACAGAAAGGGGTAAAGAAAAGAGTAGCCTAAGATATTAAAGACAATGTTGAGCCAAAGGAAACATAAATCCCAACCATTGCATGTGAACATGATCACAATAAGGTCAAGAACCTACCAAACCATTTTTTTGAGAATTTTCAATTGAAAGTGAAACCTTTTGACATTTACCTAGTAAAGTTAGTTAAACGAGATAAATAAAGGGGAAAAGAAAAGTTGACTCTAAGTCAATACAGAATAATTAGTTCAATCTGGAGTAACTAAAACAGAGCCACTATATTTTCAAAAATATCTGCATTCATCACCTTCTCCTACAGCTAGTGAGCTACACACGAATCATTTCCTTTTAGCATTCTCTCCTCGTTTGTCAACCAAAATTATTCACCAATACCATGGCTGATGCAATCGTTTCCCTTCTCTTGGAGCAGCTGATTATCTTTGCTGCTGAAGAGTTGAAACAACAGGGGAAGCTGGTGAGTGTTGAGTGCTGGTGAGTGTTGAAACAACAGCATGCGCCAAATCGCAAATTGATCAATGCTCTTGGTGCTCCTTATCTGAAGAAGAAGGTGCAAATTGAGAGCTGCATTGCACTGTCATAACATTTATTGTAATTTCATTTGGAGATATGTAATGTCTGTTGTCCAGATATATTTCATACACCAGCTGCTAATAATTCTGCCTGCAGAGAACTTGCAAAGGAGCTGTGTGATGTAATAGAAGACTATGTAGTCTGGTCAATTTTTTCAACCTTAGATATTAGGAAGTTATGTATTTCATTATCAGTTATCATTATGATTTTTATCTTCAAAAAGATAAATGGATGGCTTTGAATGGCTTGTGTTTGAGGATTTTAGTTGGACTTATTTTGATTGAAGTACTTTTTGACAATAGAATTCCTTCATGATTTAAACATTCTTTTTAAAATCAAATAATCAAAAAAATTAAATAAATAAATAAATAAGGTAACTAACAAATATTATTTTATTTTGTTAGTGTTTTTTTTCATCAAATATACATAAGAGTACTGTAATTAATTGCAACCAATTTTTCACTAAATACGCCTACAACAAACTATTAATAATAAAGTGATAGAAAAATGCCTAATTTTTCATACTTTCTAATTTCTTTTGGCCCTAAAATTTACGTATTTATGTCATAATACGCCCATGTGGATCTCAATGCCGAAAGTTCGATAAATGGCTTTCAAGGATTACTTATTTAAGTAAAAAGTATTCAAAGGACAAAATGGTAAAACTAGAAGGGTGGAGTAATATGGCCACCTTGGGTTACATAGTAAGTTGACTACATTCAAAGTATAAAATATTAGAAACTGAACGGTGGAGTAATCGTCGTTTAGATGAATGATATGTCTAAGACGTTGCATGCATCAAGAAAACTGCAGATGATTAAACCTTGCCATCTATGCGTTGTATGAGGTTATAGCAACTCTCTATCTGGTCACCGTTTTCAAGCCTCAATTGGTAGTCCAAAGAAAAGAATGTTTCTACAATAGCATTAAGTGTTAATTGGACACAAAAAGAAGTGTTTTAACCACTTTAAGGAAAGTAAATTTCATATCTGTTTATTACTGTTGTTTGGTCTAATTTCTTATGTAGAATTTTCAAAATCTGTAGGACATTAGTTTATAATTTTGAGATTTTGTAGCCATAAATGTTGTTTTCTTGGCATTTTATTTTGCTTCTTTTGTCTATGTGCATGTTGGCTGGCTGCAGTGAGTGAAAATGAGTAAAAGCTCATTTAGTCCATATATTTTAAAATTAGTATCCATTTAGTCTTTATATTTTTAAAAATGTCTCGAAACATCCCTGCAGTTAAAGCATTGATATCCCTACTGTTACTTTTTATTTCTTTTGGCTTACTTTTACAATATTACCCTTTTATAATAATTTTTTTTGTTTGGACATTAATAAAAAGCATAATTAAATTACCAATTTAACCCTAAAAAATGAAAAATTAATATAATTTTTTTGCAAGCACCATTTGCACACTTGGTAGTTTTCATACAATTTTTGATAATTAAAAATTAATATAATTTTTTAGGGTTAAATTGGTAATTTAATTATTTTTTATTAATGTCCAAACAAAAAAATTATTATAAAAGGGTAATATTGTAAAAGTAAACTAAAATAAATAAAAAATAACAGTAGAGGTATCAATACTTTAGCGGCATAAATGTTTCGAGGTATTTTTAAAAATATAAGGACTAAATGGACACTAATCTTAAAATATAGGGACTAAATAGACTTTTACCAACAAAAATATAGGGACTAAATAGTTATGGAAGGTCGCGTGACGTGACCTTCCATAACTTACCAATTGAATTGCTGCAAAATTATTGTCTAAGTTTAGGCCCAATGGTACTTTAGTTCGTACATGATTGTCTGGATTTAAAAGGAAAACTATATTGCATTGCTTTAAAAAAAATTAATATTTTTAATATGAATATTATTAACTATATTCAGTTAAAATATTAATATTAAATACATTCTTAATATTAATATTCATATATGAAATTTTTTTGTGGATTTAAAAATAAAATATTAAATAGCTTTATTTTTCTTTTATTGTGTAACTTGGACCGAAAAAGGAAATGAGTTTAACATAACCCGCAATTTTGTAGGTTGAGTCGAGTTGGGCTGATAGAGTTGAGCTTTTGAAAAATTTAATTTTTATAGTCTAATTAAATAGTGAACTAAAATTAATTAATTAATTAAAAAAACTAAAAAATGTAAATGTTAAAATTCTTAGGGCAAATCCAACATTTCAAAGTTTTTATATTTATATTTTTTAATTTTTATATTAAATATCAAAATTTATACAATAATTTTTATATATATACAGGTTGACAGGTTGGGATAGGTTAAAAACTTTTTGTCCAACCCAATCTGCAAATAGTGCAGGATGGGAATTTAACAATCGAACTCAACCCATACATTTTATCAATCCAACCCAACCCGCAACAAATCACACGGGTCGGGTCGGTTTCACAAGTTAGGTCGGTTGGTGCCCGCCCCTAAATATAACCTCCATTCCAGCACAAAGCATGTTAATTGTTCCCCAAGGACTTCTCCTGATTCCCATTCCCACCTCCATGCTCTCGAGAGGAATTTAGCACCCATCAATTTTAATTTTTGAAAACTCGTAATGGTCTGATAAAATTAAACAACATCAATAATGTTACCAGTCTTTAAATAGTAATTAATTTATTTAATTTGCCACCTAAAAGAATCCTGCTGGAAATAGAGGTTAAAAATTTTATTAGATCTACTTACCTTTGTTCATTCAGCAAAAACACTTACAATTCACAGCTAGAGAATCTATCCATTGACAATTGTGGATTAAAATTATAACACCTGAATTAAAACATATCCTTATGAAGTTATGAATTTGTTCATACTTCAAATAATTTTTTTTTTCCAAGCTAATAAAGCAACCACTTTGATCAAACGACGACGTTGAAGGAATTATGTATTTTCAATGTCCTTTTCCAGACAGATGTTGGAGAGAGGGAAAGGAGAAGACTGGCCTAATTAAGATATCTCACAAAGATTATTATTGAGTTAAAATGTTATTGTAAAAGATGTTTAATACAATAATAGTAATTCTTTTGCATTGTTATATGTAGGCTGGGGGGTTTCCTCAGAGGATGGATCTGGCTCGCTAGTATGCATTTGGGAAGACACTAATTATCGGCCATAAAAAGTCAGGGGGTTGTGGCTCTTCCGTCGCCCAGAAATTCCTAAACTCATATCTCAAACTTCTGATGAACTTGGGCATTATGTAAATATGTATTTTGAGAATTAAACTAGTGCCTTATTAAAAATTTGAGCCATTGTAATCATTTTATTTTGCTAAGGGAAAATTTTACTTTGTGTTTCGCTTTGACTTTTTTTTTTTTTTTTTGCCTTGTGATAATAAGATTCATACGAATGTGATTACACGCGTATCATGTATCTATTTTCATTTGCTTGTCATGAGAGATCAACATGCTTGAAATATTTACTTAGGTTGGAAATATTTGAATTCACTAAAATACTATACAAACCCATTTTAAAATAAAAAAATGATTATCATAATACTCGTGAAGATAACACGATATCATACATAAAATAAAATATTTTACAAAAAAGATAAGATACAAATCTTGAGTAAATAGGTATAAAAAATATTTTAGTGGGTTAAGGAGCACTAATGCCCCCTTATCAAAAAATATATAAAAATAACTAGTCTGATTGGGTATACCGTTTATATATATGTACATATTCTTGATAATGTGTAATGTACATTATAGACAAAGATTTTGAAAGCAATATTTTTTGGTATTATTATATAATATTTTTTAAAAAGTCGAGAGAATAGGCAAAGTCCAAATCAACTTTCTAATCCCTACCTCCTTTATGATTTAAACTTTAGTGTTTAGTGTCGCAAGCCACTCAAATTTTTCTAATCAAAGAGACTAAATTGCACAAAATTGTGCTAGCTTATTTGATTCTAGAAATTTCCAGTACACTGTAACACATTCTCACGCTTGTACATACCTCAAAATTCCCTAGAATTTACTAGAGTAGTGTTGCATGTAGCTTGTACATAGGTTTTTCTAGAACACTCCAGGCATTACTAAGCATGAGAGCTTTGAGAACTCTCTAGCAAAAAAACATTCTAGGGGAAGCCTACCCTAAAAATAGGGCATGATGTTTGCCACTTGAGCATACAACAAGTAAGAACAAATCAAGCATACCTGTAAGCTCTCAAACTCTCTTATACACACTTTTATGAATAATATACTTTCTTTTTGGCTATATTGCTCTCTTCTCTCTAGTTTTTTCGCAAGCATCATACCTTAGTTAGTCAAAAAGTTCAAGGCTTACTTTATACCTATCTCATAAAAGTTGTTTAAGTACCACAGGGATTTGCTGTGTAAAATACTCATCACATGACATTAGCTAAATAGATTTGTTTGAAAGCCACTTACCCAAACTATTAAACGAATATTAACTTTTGTCTTAATTTTCTATCCCCTACGATAAAATTTATAATTAAAAATTGAAAAAATTAATAACTATTAGATAGAGCATTCTTTACTGTTAAAAGAAATCTATATAGATAGATAGATGGTAATATAAAAACTTACTTATTGTAGTATAATGTTTTTAGTTTTTTGAAACATAGATTCTCACTTTTTAAAGATAAAATTCAAAGAATACAAGTTAAATGTTGTGGAAAATCTTCCAGCCATAACTAAAGTATTAGTTGTTTTATTACAATCTCCAAAAAGATGAGCAATTCCAAAATCTTTTTTGTAACAATAAACACTACAGGTCAGCAATTATCCAAGTCAAAAGCAAGCTACTCTATTAAAAAAAAAAAAACTTGCAGTGAATCCGAAGATAAACCAATTTTACTAGCAAGTTGGATACCAAAGAGTAGGGCTTCGGCCTCAATTACTCAATGTACCAACAACTCAATCTCGGTGAGTTAAAACCAACTTCTACCACTCTTTTACTTGCTGATAGATCGATTAAGGTACCAAAAGCAATAATTGAAGATGTATTAGTTCGAGTTGATAAATTCATATATCTTGTGGATTTTATTGTTTTGGAAACTGAACCAATTGCTAATGAATGCAAACAAATTCCTGTTACATTGGGTCGTCCATTTTTAGCTACTGCTAATGCATTGATTAATTGCTGGAATGGAGTAATGAATTTATCTTTCGGCAACATGACATGACATTGGAACTCAATGTGTTCAACATATGTAAACAACCTCACCACCAGGAAGATGATGATAGTGAGAATGAGGAGATTGATTTCATCGAGCCAATCATTGAGGAACACATTCAAAATAAGAATTTTACAAACTCTATGGAAATTTATTCTGCTCGTTCTTTTGAATCGAGTAAGAAATTAGATTATGATACAGCTAACATATACCCTACACTTGATTCTATACAGGTACTTGCTGACGATGACCAATCAAACTTTAAAAATACAGAACAACCTGAAGAACTAAACGAAGAGGAAGCACCAGAGCTCGAATTAAAGCCCTTGCCGGAAGAATTGAAGTATGTCTGTCTTGGAGAACAACAAACTTATCCGGTGGTAATTTCTTCCCAACTCATGCATGATCAAGAAGGTAAGTTGTTGTCTGTACTAAAAAGACATGTATAAAACTGCATTTGGTTGGACCTTAAAAGACATAAAAAGTATTAATCTTTTAATCTGCACACATCGAATACACTTCAAAACAACCCGTCAACATCGACATTATTTGTGTAAATATTAAATACCAAAATCAACCCCAAAAACTATAACTAAACTATCATGACTAAAATAATTTTTGTTTTTTAGATATTCGTTGTAGTATCTCTTTAGATGACAAGTTGAATTATTTTTTCTTCATTCCAATGCCAAGACTGTATGTCTGTCTTCTGTTTGATTTTCCTGGCCAAGTTGAATTATTTTTTCTTCATTCCAATGCCAAGACTGTTATAATGAGACTCATAAAGAAGTTAAATCTCAGGGTATTGTTACATCTTACGTCTATGAAGGGACTCAAAGAGTTGAGATGAATTCATCTTTGTTATTTTGATGCCAGAATTGTGCAATTCCCAGTTGCTTCCTTTCACATGCAGTTGACTGCAGTGCATCTAGTTGATGTGCATCTTTGCAGTGACCCTGGGAAGTATGTTAGTGCTTTGCTTCTCTCATTGTCTACGATGCTACATCTGGAACTTCCCCATGTCAATGTCTTGTCTAATCGATCTGATTGAGAATCATGGAAAGCTAGGTGTGGTTTTAAGTGTAGCTCTCCTACTTGTTTGTTTAGTTTGAAATATCAGATATTGTCACAAGCTCCTATTTGCTACATTTCCTCACCAATCAATTACTTTGGGTATGTTGCAGCTTTTAATCTCGAGTACTATACAGATGTGCAAGATTTGTCATATTTACAGCATGCTCTCAGTCAGGACCCTCATTCTGCTAAGTACAGGTTTGAATTCTAGCTGAATCAATGATGCAAATTATGTCCATTGCTATTTCTGCTGTTGTTTCTACCATTTTCAATTGTTACCTCCCCTTTCCATCTACTGCCACACTACAATACCCACAAAAATGTTATGAAATTTGTCAATGGAAAAAAAACAGTTACTCTTTTATTTTGATCAGACTCAATGAATAAGTGGTTAAAATGTGCCTGTCCTAGAAATATAGATGTGTGGTTTAGTAAAATTTTCTTGATATTAAGAAAGAGTTATCTCGAAAAGAAGATAACATGGAGAATTCAACAACTATACAGTCATATTGACGTCTGTCAACTTGGGTCTGATGGTGTTGTTTGGATGGAGATGTTAGGTCCCAGATGGTAAACTTGTTATTGAATTCCAGTCTACTTAATTCATGCTTTGATGACATATGTGGTGCAGCTTCTTATCTAAAACCTGCATATGTTCAGTTATCATTCTGTTCTGTATTTGGCTGCCATTCTTTTCAATGAATTCAAACCACTTCTGAATACTTGCAAATTCATCCAGTGTTGTCATTGAGATACCAATATGAAAAGAAGCCATAATTGCCCTTGATAGTATGCTTATTAATTGCCTCTTGCCTTACTCAGCCTCATGAATCTGCTTGTATGGTGTTCTTGTAATTTCATTTGGAGATTAGTAATATCTGTTTTTCAAATGTATTTTATATACCAGCAGTTAATAATTCTGCTTGCAGAAAGCTTACAAAGGAGCTGTTTGATGTAATTTTTCAACCTTAGATATTCAGGTCATCAGTTTCTCTTGAATTCTTTCTTGAGTTTCTTTGAATTATTTGTGAATAAGATCTTAGTTGGCTGCTTCTCTTCAGGATAAGGAAAGTGTGGCAGAACTCGTGAAGCTGATAGATAAAAGCAATGGGTACATCTTTGCTGGCATGGATGCCAGTGCAGTTGAATTCAGCAAGATTGCCGTTCGCGATGTTGATTGGGATTATTTCGGATATCCTTCTTTTCACCTATTTTCAATCTTGTTATTCTCATATTCATAATTCTTTTTGGTTATTTAATTATGGTTCATCATATGCATCTGCATCTTCTAACTTGTTCGTTTGAGAAACTAATTTTGCCGTTAGGTAGGCTTCGAGCTTGATGAGTTGATTCATGCTTTTTCATAAATGTACCAAAATCATGGAAACTTCTTTTTCCCAGATATTGTATCCACACTTTTCCCATGTAATTGGGTCAGACAAGTTTTGCTTAACAAAGATATCTACAGTAACCGAAGTGCAGCAGAAGTACATAAAGGATGATGACGATGTTAACTAAAATGAGACGTGAAGATATGTGGTGTGCAAACCGTAAGCCTGCCTCTTACTTTTGTGCTTGTTTACTTGCTTGTGATTCACGTTTGTTAATCTATTTTGCTCTCTTGCAGGAGTTATAAAGTTTTCAATCAAACCCCTTCCAATTATGATGTATGGCCCGAATCTCGGACTTTTTGTACAATATCAAGCGATTTTTTTAGTTGAATCGGCTAGTGTACACAAATGTCGATTATTGATTTTTCTTTAGTATTGTTTGTAATTACAAGAAACGAAGTAATGAAATTTATCACTGCGTTCATAGTTATGCTTAAGCTCAAAGATTACCGTCAAGATCATTTTGGGCCCTCAAAGAAACATGATGTTGACACATGTCAAATTATGAAGCTTGTGATTAAAATACTTTTCACATATATATGTTAAGTACTATTAATAATTAAATATATGAATAAATATGGCTAATGAGGAGAGGATAAAATAAAATGGTTTCATTTTTTGAATTACTCAACTGCTTCAAACTTCTAAGAAGTGAATATACAATGAGTGAAATACTGAATTGAGTGCGAGCTGCGGATAACATATAAAATTGGGATACAAGCTTCAAGGAAACTGTATTGCTATTGAAATGTAGATTTCAAATTAAGAAGATATGCCAGCAAATTGTATAAAAATGTATAAATTGATCAGTAACATTAATTCCAAATGATGAAATGAGCTATCTTGATCAAAAGGTCAAGAACCTACCTTACTTCTCTTAGAGATAACTTGCATCAACCGTTGTGGTATTGATACTTGTCTTCTGCTAGTAAAAGTGAAAGTTTCACAATTGAAATAAAGCTAAGGGAAGATGCTATGCTCCATTTATTATTATTATTATTGACGTGGTCGAGAAGTAAAGCCGTGCATATGATGAAGTATAAATAAGAATGCAATAGCCCGGAATCCATTTTCACAAACACTTCAATATTCTTTTGATCACTTTTGCAAACATCAATTTGTCTCCTCTTATATTCACCATGGTTGATGCCGTCATTTCCCCTCTCGTGGAGCAGCTGACTTCCTTCGCTGCTAAAGAGATAATACAACAGGTGATCGAAGTTACACCCCCCATATTATAAATACTTCTAATGATTTTAATTGGTTTTGTTTTTATCGAAAACATTAACTTTGCTTTATTTTACTTATTTAGGCATTTTAAATTTTGAAATTTGAATTGAATTTAATTAAAATGTGATGTAGTTAGTAACCACTTTTTTTTATTTCATTTAAATTCTCAATAACTACCTATATTTTGGTAACTTACTGTAACCCCCGTATCTAAGAAATGATCAAAACCCACAATTTTAACTCCACATAAATATTCCATGTTGAGCTAAGTTCGATGTTGAGGTAAGTTTTTGCATAACATTCAAGTTTGTCAAATAGTCATTAATTAAATGTTTAGTAAAAACTTATCTCTGAAAAATTTCATAATTTTCTTACATTCTTTGAGTTTGGTAAGTGACTTCATATAATTTCCTTTCAATTTAAATTTTAATTTGGTTTCTGATATAGTCTCTTTACTGAATTTATATCTTTTATGATTCTTGGATTTTGGGCTCCAACTTTTTAGGATTTGATAGTCACATTTTATGGCATGCTTAGATTGATTTTCATGATTTTTAGTACTCGTTAAGTGACTGAGAATTTGACAAAAGTTTGAAAGGAAATCCGTTTCACGATTCTTATGTGGAAGGTTCGTAAAATCATTAAATTTGGATAGGATTCATTAGCAATATGTACAAGACTCTCCATGAAGTTTTGTAATTTTTCATTCGGTCTGGGGTGGTACAGGTAAAGCTTGTGGTTGGTGTTGAAAAAGAAGTGAAAAGCCTTACCAGCCACCTTCAAGCCATTCAAGCTGTTAGCGATGATGCAGAGGAAAAGCAAGTGAAGGACAAAGCTATTAGACTTTGGCTGGGTAGGCTCAAGTACGCATCCTACGACATTGAAGATGTGTTGGATGAATGGATCACGGCAAGACACAAATTGCAAATTAAGGGTGGCGCTGATAAGAAAAAGAAGGTATGTTTCTGCTTTCCCGCCTCTTGTTTTGGATTCAAACAAGTCTTTCTACGTCATGACATTGCCAACAAGATCAAAGAAGTCAGTGAAGAGCTACATGATATTGCCACCCAAAAAGACATGTTTAAATTTGAGAGTAGCAGTAAAAGTAGTGAAAGACCAAGGCGTGTGCAGAGTACCTCCTTGATTGATGAGGAAGAGATTTGTGGTAGAGTTGGTGAGAGGAATGCACTCTTAAGCATGCTGTTGTGTGAGAGCAGTGAGCAACAAAAAGGCCTTCATATCATCTCAATTGTTGGTATGGGAGGCATCGGGAAAACTACTCTTGCACAACTAGCTTGTAATCATGACAAGGTGAAGAGTCAGTTCGACAAAATTTTATGGGTGTGTGTATCAGAAACTTTTGATGAGTTTAGGATTGCCAAAGCGATGCTTGAAGCTTTGACTGGTTCAACTTCTAATTTAGATGCATTGCAATCTCTTCTTATAAGTATTGACAAATCTATTGCGGGAAAGAGATTTCTTCTTGTCTTAGATGACGTGTGGGACGGAGATTACATTAAATGGGAACCATTCTACCGTTGCCTAAAGAAAGGTCTCCATGGAAGTAAAATTTTAATTACGACACGTAAGGAGTCAATTGTGAGCATGATGAGATCCACAGATATTATCTCTATGAAGGAATTGGCTGAAGAAGAATGTTGGGCATTGTTTAAGCGGTTAGCATTTTTCGGTCGTTCCACTGAGGAGCGTGAAAAATTGGAACAAATTGGTCAAAGAATTGCAAGACAGTGTAAAGGTTTACCTCTTGCTGCAAAGACAATAGGAAGTCTCATGAGCTCTAAAAAAACTGAAGAAGAGTGGAAAAGAATTTTAAATAGTGATTTATGGAAAGTAGAAGAGATTGAGAAAGATGTTTTGTCCTCTTTATTGTTGAGTTATAATGATTTGCCATCTAGAGTAAAAAGATGTTTTTCATATTGTGCTGTGTTTCCAACAGACTACGATATAAAAAAAGACGAACTAATCACATTATGGATGGCTCAAGGTTATCTTAGTGCAGAACAAGATGAAGAGATGGAGACAGTAGGTGAAGAGTATTTTGGCATCTTAGCTTCTCGCTCATTTTTTCAAGAGTTTAAGAAAAGTTATGATAATCGGATTATAGAGTGTAAGATGCATGATATGGTACATGATTTTGCCCGATTTGTAAGTCAAAATGAATGTTTTTCGATGGCAATTAATGGTAGTGAAGAACCAAACGCCACAAACTCTCTTGATGAGAAGGTCCGTCATTTAATGTTAATCTCTAGTATAGGGGCTTCATTACCTGTTTCCACTCGTAGAGTTAAAAGAATGCGTACCCTCTTAATTAAAGCTAGTGGATCTGATCATTCATTATTAAATGCTGAGATCCTAGAAGAATTATTTAGGGAATCGACAAGTTTAAGGGCATTAGATGTTAGCAGGGTGTCTTCGCCTACAGGGATTCCAAGAAATATAGAAAAGCTGGTACATTTAAGATACCTTAATTTGTCTGGTCAGGCAATGGAGAAACTACCGGAGACATTGTGCGAGTTATATAATCTAGAAAAGTTAGATATTAGTAGTTGTTGGTATCTTAGAGAATTACCTGAAGGGATTGGGAAGTTAATAAACATGAGGCATTTACTAAATTACTGGACTAATTCTTTAAGGTACATGCCAATAGGGATTGGGAGATTAACGGGACTTAGGACGTTGGGTGAGTTCCACGTGAGTGCAGGAGGAGGTATTGATGGTAGGAAAGCATGTAGGCTTGAATCTCTTAAAAACTTGGAACACCTTCAAGTATGTGGTATATGTGGACTGGGTGATGTATCAGATGTGGGCGAGGCTAAGCGATTAGAACTTGACAAAAAGAAATACCTCTCTTGTTTGAGACTTTCGTTTGATAAGAAGGAGGAAGAAGATGAGGAGGAAGAAGAAGGAGAAAGAAGGAAGAACGAGGACGGTCAACTTCTTCTTGAAGCCCTACAACCACCTCTCAATTTAAAGGAATTAGAGATATGGTCATACCGAGGCAACACTGTTTTCCCCAGCTGGATGACGTCATTAACCAACTTAAAGAGTTTAGATCTCTCTTTCTGCGAAAATTGCGAGCAGCTGCCTCCTTTGGGAAAATTGCTGTCCCTTGAAAAACTCAGTATATGCGGCATGGAGAGTGTGAAAAGAGTGGGTGATGAATTTTTGGGGGTAGAAAGTGATCGTCATGACTCATCGTCATCTTCATCAGTTATTATTGCCTTCCCCAAATTGAAATCACTCACAATTTCTTGGATGCTGGAATTGGAGGAGTGGGATTATGGGATTACAAGAACGGGAAACACCGTCATCAACATCATGCCACGTCTTTCTTCCTTGACAATTGGGAATTGTCCCAAATTAAAGGCACTGCCCGACCACATTCATCAAACGACAACATTGAAGGAATTGCACATTTGGAAGTGCAGGCTTCTGGAAGAACGTTACCGCAAGGGGGAAGGAGAAGACTGGCCTAAGATATCACACATTCCCGACATAGATATTTATTAAGAAGGATTTGCGCATTCGAGATTTGGCGTTGACAAGTAATTTCTTCTCTTACTCTGATTTGCTTTGTTGTTGTTTTTAATCTAATTAAGAAGCGAAAATAGCATTTTGAATCAAACTCTATATCAGAAATCTGCAATACTTACTTTCTAATATTCTGATTTTCATATCCTATGAATATACGATTTTTAATTTGTGAGATGGGTAACGTTACTGTAAAAGATTATTAATGCAATATGAGTAATTCTTTTGCAGGACAAGTGACCTACATTTAGTTTGGCTTTGGAGTTGAATAATAACCTTTCGAGGTCCCGACAACCAAAAAACGAAGCTTAATTTGCCACAGATTGCACGTATTGCCATTATTGACAATTTTCTGCACAAGCGTGCTTGAACTTAGGTTGATGTCAAAAGAGGTAAATTATTGGCATGCCTGACTATTTTGACCATTACACGATTCATAAGTTTACATTAATTTTGATTTTGAGTTGAGTGATTAGTTTTCTAGGTTTGCTTACTTTAACTGGGTGACCAATTTCTTGTAACTAAATGTATGATGTGATGCAGGAAGCAGGGCAGGACATGAAAAGAGAAGCTTATTAGAGGAAGGATTGCCAGTAACAGAATCCAAAGAAAGAGAAACCATTTCGAGGCAGCAGTTGGCAGTTGGCAGTGAATGGAGCCCCTTGAAAAATTTCCCAAGCCGTTGCACTGCAATTACGATCATCCTCGGCCTCAGGTAATTTCTTCTCCTGCATTTTTGTTATTTGCTATCAAGTGACTATGTTAAGTATGATTGCATTAAGCTGCTGCTGGGAAATTTGAGGTTTTGATGACTGCCCATGCTATTGTCAGAAGCTGCGGTTCTTTTCATCAGCCTGAACCTGGACCTGCCGCTATGGATAACTGAGGGTTTTTTTTTTTTAATCAACTGCGTCATCTTTTCCACTGTTTTGAAACTCGTAAGATTAAACTTTAGTAAAGTTGTTTTAGTTATCCATGTAATCAGGCTGAGGATACTTAGCTGCCTATTTAGGCAAATGTCAGAATTTAGTTTGTTCGCTGGGAACTGGTGTGGACTGGCAAAGGATGATGAGATAGTTTTTTGAGGTAGTAAATTTTGGGAGCTTGAGTGTATTGGGATTTGCAATTACAATCATCCTCTGCCTCAGGTGATTTCTTCTCCTGCTCTGTCATTGTTTGTTCTCTAATTCAAAAGCATAAAATATTTCAATCAATTTTTATGCCAGGAATATGCAAAAGTTTCTAATATTTTATTTCCATCTGTTACAAGATCAAACTGAAGCAGAACTCAAACAAAAGTATGCTACTTCTTGCGGAAATCTGGCCTTTGTTCAGATTATGAAACCATTTCCATGCAGCAAATTCATCCAAAAGTTTGAATAAGTTTCATGGTTGGACACTGTTGGCTTCTTTTTCTTCTGGGGTGCATTTAGGTGCTATCAAGTGACAGCTGTAAGTATGATTGCACTAAGCTGCCGCTGGGAAATTTGAGGTTTTGATGGCTGCCCATGTTATTTTCAAGAAACTATTGATGTAAGAAGCTGTGGTTCTTTTCATCAGCTTGAACCTGAAACTGTCGCTATGGATAACTCAGGTTTTTGTTATCAACTATATCATCTTTTTCACTATTTTGAAACTCTTAAGATTAAACGTTAGTAAAGTTGTTTCAGCTATTCAAATGAAAAACTCATTGATTTGAGACTTCCTTCATTATTGTTTCTAATTACAATGCTAACGATTCAGATAAGATAATATTTAATCGGCGAAGGTGTCCCTTGGAAGTACATCCTTCTTTTTCTTTTATTATATAAATTCTTGCAATGAGCTTAGTGAAGCTGTTGTGCTAATCATGCCACTGCATAATTTGGCCCCTAATGTGGGTACTCTGTTACATTGTTCTGCAAATTCTCCAGAAGTTAAAATCAATAAATTTTCTATTAGCTCTAGTGCTTTGACCTAAATGCTATTCTATATTCTGATTACAATGTTTTAACCTTTAAATTAACTACCCCTAGATGTTGGATTTTCTAGAACTTCAAAATGATTAATGGAGAAAGATCCCATTATCGATATCGCTATAAGAAATTTTATTTATACTTCCAAAGATACATTATATATTTATGTGTATCTCTTTATACATGACATTTAAGCATCCATAAACTGTCAGACAGAGGAAGGGGGTTCAGTGTAAAGATTCTGTTGACCTAGGGGTTGACTGCTTAATGTCACTTGTTAGTGATCTATTATTTATTTCATATTTTGAAGAATTTAAAGGGTAATCCTGCTTGTTTGTGTTGTTAGGTATGTGTTGTTATCTCCTTCTAACTTACGGTCGTACCTAAATAGCATAGTTTCATATGTGTTACCCTGAGATGTACAGAATTTCACATTTGCCTCAGATTAAGCTTAATTTCCCACAGAATAGAGCTGTTGTGACTGAACTTAGGTTGATGTCAAAAGAGGTAAATTATTGGCATGCCTAGATAATTTGACCATTTCCTAATTCATAAGTCTACATTAATTTTGATTTTGAGTTGACTGATTTCTTTTCAAGGTCTGCTTACTTAACGGAGTGACCAATGTTTTTCAACTAAATTTATCATATGATGCAGGAAGCAGGGCAGGATATGAAATGAGAAGCTCATTGGTGGAAGTATTGCCTGTAACAGAACCCAAAGAAAATGAAACTATTTCAAGGCAGCAGTTGGCAGTTGCAAGTGAATGGAGGCCCTTGACAAAATTCTCAAGCGGTTGCAATGCAATTACGATCATCCTCAGCCTCAGGTAATTTCTTCTCCTGCTTTGTTTTTATTTGTTCTCTAATTAGGAAGCATAAAGTATCTTGAATCATTTTCTGTATCTGGAATATATGCAAGAGTTTCTAAAATTTTGATATGAGTGTAATGATGGTAATTTCTGTTTTCTGTCTGTCATCAAATGTTAGAAAACTTTCATTGAGACCCTTGAACCGAGTCATTTTTGACAAGTGAAGTGCTGAAGAGTGAAGAGTAAGAATGGTGCTAGATTGGGGAATAAAGCAAAAGGAGGTAAATTATTGGCAGCTTCTTCAGCCTTATTTTCTTCGGACCAGCGCCTAATTCACAAGTCTCCATAATTCGGCTTTTGACCAGTTGATAGATAAAATTTTAATTTCATTGGTGCTAATGTACCCGTGAAGCAGGCAGAGAAGGACTGTGGAAAAGAGAAGGTTTTTAGTGAAAGCTTAAACTCAGGTAATTCTAAAAATTATATGTTTTGGCTGATTTATCTAAATCAGGAAATTTTATTTCCATCTGTTACAATAAAACAGAAACAGAACACAAAGAAAAATATTCTACTTCTTGTGGCAATCTTGCCTTCATTCAGACTATGAAACCATTTTCTTTCACCAATTTCTTCCAAAAGTTTGAACACGTTTCATGGTTGGACATAGTTAGCTTCTTTTTCTTTTGGTGCATTTAGGTGCTATCAAGTGACAGCCATAAGTATGATTGCATTATTGGGAAATTTTAGGTTTTGATGGCTCCCCATGTTATTGCCAAGAAATTTTAAGTCCTCATGTCAGAAGCTGCGTTTCTTTTCATCAGCCTGAACCCGAACCTGTCACTATGGATAACTGAGGTTTTTGTCATCAACTATATCATCTTTTTCACTGTTTTGATACTCTTAATATTAAACTTCAGTAAAGTTGTTTCAGTTATCCATGTAATCAGGCTAAGGATATTTAGCAGCTTATTTAGGCAACTGCCAGAATTCAGTTTGTTCGCTCAAAACTTGTATGGTGACAAGGATACTGGCAAGGATAGTGAGATAGTTTTTTGTGTGAGTGAATTTTGAAAGCTTGGGTGTTCTGGGATTTGCAATTGCAATCATCCTCTGCTTTAGGTGATTTCTTCTCCTGTTCTGTCTTTATTTTCTCTCTAATTGAAAGCATTTCAATCAAATTCTGTACCAGGAATACGAAAAATTTACTAATATTTTATTTCCATCTGTTTGCATTGATAACTTGGCCGCATATGTACTAGTTAAAGAACAAACAGAAGCAGAGTTCAGGAAAAAGTTTCTTCGGCCACCATATTTGAAAATGAAACCATTTCCAGGAAGCAGTTGGCAGCAAATTCATACAAAGTATAGACAATGATGAGCAAAAAGGTGATTTGCAATTTCATTTTTTTAAAATGAAATTATTTGTTAAGTTGGAGCTGATATTGTTAGAAGGCCACTGAGCTAACCTATGACACTGCTTGCCTAGATTGCAGGAGGTCAAGACTCAAAAGATGCACTGAATTTTAAAAGGCATGCAATAATTCTTATGGCCATTTGTCAATGGTGGAATGCTTTTAGCTTCTTTTCCTTTCGTGCATTTTGGGGTTCTATCAAGCGACAGCCGTATGTATGGATGGATATAGCTGCTGCGTTGATTTCTAATGCGGTGGAGTAATCGTCGTTAGAATCTGAATGATATGTCTAAGACGTTGCATGCATCAAGAAAATTGCAGATGATTAAACCTTGCCATCTATGCGTTGTATGAGGTTATAGCAACTATCTATCTGGTCACCGTTTTAAAAGAATAAGACAAAGGGAAAAAGAGAAAGAAAAGAATGATTCGACAATGGCATTAAAGTTCAACATACCCCAAGATCTTGTAATAATGCCATTAATCATTCTCTAGCTAGGCTAGCCTTAGAGAAAAGTGAAACTGTTGCACAGGTAGAATCAAACCCCTCAGAGATATGATGAGTTCGTGATGCTTGCATTTTATTGATGCTGATGATTCGTTGAATGTTTTATGTTTTTGATTTTTAAGTATTCCGGATCGAAGTTTGTGTCTACGCGGAAATTGTAAAGGCAGCATATAAAGTACTCGTCGTTCTTTAGATTTTATTGAGTACAGTTTTGTCACATTTAGCGTATGCTATACACTACTGATTTGCGCATTGACATATATCTTATTTTATCATTTTGAATGAATTGCACGGCGAGGCTTATCAACTTTGGATGAATCCTCCAATTGTCACAGTCCAAGACTGGCTGCAGTGAGTGAAAATTTACCCATATATATGCTGGCTATTTTTATTGGCGACGAATTCGTTGTAGTTGGTCCACCTTGCTATTCGTATGCTATACATCCTGCTGTAGTATTAGTTCTTTCCCGAACCAACGGGTGATTTGCTACGTTGGATCATGAAACTTGAAAAAAAAATTAACCAAAATAAAAATTCTTAGGGTAAGAATAAAAATTCTTAAGGAATTAGTTAGTTAATTGATTGATCGAATTTAATCTAAATTTGAAAATGATAAGATAAATTTAAATTTATTATTATAATTATTATTTTAAAGTGGGTGGGTTTGATACAATTTGAGCGGTGGAAATATCACTGCTGAATTATTAAATATACAGTGTAAAATTTTGACCTTTAAAATATTCCCTTTTTTTTATTTAGCACTATAAGTTTAAAAATTTAACATTTTACCTCAATAATTAAATACTTTTAACTTTAATCTTCAAATATTTACCCTACAACATTTGGACCTAAATTTTTAATCCGACTCGGCCCCTGACACAAGGCTCGGCAGATTAATTAAAAAAGAGTATCCGAATTTTCTATGATAATCTCTAGGAAACGATCGGCTATAATGTACGAAATTAAAATATTGCATATATTTTTGAATTTTTGAACTCATGCATTAATTTCAAAAATTATATCGTATTATAATTTATTCACAAAAGAAAGAAAAATTCACTAATCAAGTGAAATCGTACTCTTATTGAAATGAATTCCAGTAATTGGATATATATAAGTATTTCTTCCATTGTAATTTTTGTTTAATAGAAAATCTATTTGAGATTTTGTGAGAAGAAACTCAGCAATAAAGTTTGATAGACTTTGTGGATATTAAGAGTTTGACAAGTAATTGAAATCTGAAGTTTACTGAAGTTTACGAGCAAACAAACTGAAATCCGAAGTTTACTGAAGTTTACTATCGAGAGTTTCAAAACAGTGAAAAAGATGATATAGTTGATGACAGAAACCTGAGTTATCCATAGCGACAAGTAACATACTGAAGTAAGCCGTTGGGAGCTGGCCTGTTCATGGGCTATTTTTCTCTGATGATCTGCATTTTTCTTCCTTTTAAGTGAACCTTGACTCGTATCAAACCTGTCAAAAGAACAGTTCATCAACTGAGCTGAGATTTGCTTTCCTTTTTCAAAACCCACCTGAGATATTGTAATTCCCAAATTTCTCTCTCTCAGCTACACGAGCAAGCAGCCGCTTTTTCACTTCATCGAAGAAGGTAAGCGATATATCTATTTCGTCCGATTGATTTCTTGTTTCCTTTTCAGTGTTCGGGTAAATTATTGGCATGCCTGACTTTTTGACCATTACATGATTCATAAATTTCTATTAATTTTGATTTTGAGTTGACTGGTTACTTTTATAGGTTTGTTTACTTTGACTAGGTGACCAATTTCTTGTAACTAAATTTATGACGTGATGCAGGAAGCTGGGCAGGATATGAAATGAGAATCTTATTAGTGGAAGGATTGCCAGTAACAGAACCCAAAGAAAATGAAACCATTTCAAGGCAGCAGTTGGCAGTTGGGAGTGAATGGAGGCCCCTGACAAAACTTCAGTAAACTTCAGATTTCAGTTTGTTTGCTCGAAACTTGCATGGTGACAAGGATACTGGCAAGGATAATGAGATAGTTTTTGTGTGAATGAAATTACGACCATCCTCAGCCTCAGGTAATTTCTTCTCCTGCTTAGTTGTTATTTGTTACCTAATTAAGAAGCATAAAGTATCTTGAATCATTTTCGTTGTCTGGAATATATGCAACAGTTTTTAAAATTTTGATATCAGTGTAATGATTGTAATTTCTGTTTTCTGTCTGTCATCGAATGTAAGGCAACTTTATTAAGACTCTTGAACCGAGTCATTTTTGACAATTGAAGGACAAGTACTGAAGAGTGGGAATGCAAAAATTTTTGTTGTTTTTAGCCTTGTTTTCTTTGAACCAGCGCCTGATTCACAAGACTCCATTAATTTGGCTTTTGATCAGCTGATTGATAAATGTTCAATTTCTTTGGTGATAAATGTATACGTGAAGCAGGCAGCAGGGCATGACTGTGGAAAAGAGAAGATTTTAGTGAAAGCCGAGACTCAGATAATTCTACGCGTTTTGGCTGATTTATATAATTCGTGAAATTTTATTTCCATCTGTTACAAGATCAAACTGCAATTAGCAATTTAACATTCCCTTAAAACCACTAGCTACATTTCATCTTTGCACAATTACACTTAAAATTCCACTAAAAGAAACTCTTGAGTTGCTCGCAAGCTAAATATCATTATCCATTGAATTCTTATCACATATCTCACCTTTCAATCAATCACATAATAATCAATATACATATTGTAAGAATTCAACAAATGGAGAACATAATATACTATAAAAGCATCCAAAATTTTTCCATCTCAAATTATTACTAAACTTCTTGAACAAGTTGAGGATTGGGGGGGAAAAGTGCAAGAAGGAAAAGCATTATTCTACTAGCTTCTAGGTTTCTCATTTGAACAGAAAGATTAAATAAAATATTTGTGTATGGCTGTAGTACTACACGGTATCTGCTAGAAAGCAAAACACCTTCTGCTGATTGCACATTGGAATGGGAATAAGTTGGTAAACATATAAGTTACATAAATTATTTTGGATAATTCTGCTGGTGAATTAATTATCTTAAAATCACCCTTTTATTTTTTAAAAAATCTTAAGTTATTTTTCATATATCTTAAGAAGACAAACAAACTTTCATCAACTCTCCTTTTTCAGCTTTTCCCTTCAATAATGTTAGAAATTCTAACATTTGAGTCCTGCTTGATCTTAATACTATATATCACTCATTTATTAGATGATGAATTTTTTAAATTATAAAATTATTTGACTACCATCCAATGAATGAATGTCACGTCATTTAAAACTCAAAGAAAAGTATTCTACTTCTTGCGGCAATCATGCCTTCATTCAGACTATGAACCATTTCCTTTCACCAAATTCTTCATAAACATTGAGTAAGTTTCATGGTTGGACATAGTTAGCTTCTGTTTCTTTTGGTGCGTTTAGGTGCTATCAAGTGACGGCCGTAAGTATGATTGCATTATTGGGAAATTTTACGATTTGATGGTTCCCCACGTTATTGCCAAGAAAGTTCTCATGTCGGAAGCAGCGGTTCTTTTCATCAGCCTGAACCCGAACCTGTCGCTATGGATAACTCAGGTTTTTGTCATCAACTATATCATCTTTTTCACTGTTTTGAAACTCTTAATATTAAACTTACAGTAAACTTCAGATTTCAGTTTGTTTGCTCGAAACTTTTACGGTGACAAGGATACTGGCAAGGATAATAAGATAGTTTTTTGTGTGAGTGGATTTTGAGAGCTTGTGTGTATAGGGATTTGCAATTACAATCATCCTCTGCCTCAGGTGATTTCTTCTCCTGCTCTGTCTTTATTTGCTCTCTAATTGAAAAGCATAAAGTATTTCAATCAAATTCTGTACCAGGAATATGTAAAAGTTCCTAATATTTTATTTTCATTTGTTTGCATTGATAACTTGACGGCATATGTACTAGTTAAAGAACAAACAGAAGCAGAGCTCAAGAAAAAGTTTCTTCTGCCATCATATTTGAAAATGAAGTCATTTCCAGGAAGCGGTTGGCAGCAAATTCACACAAAGTGTAGACAATGATGAGCAAAAAAGGTGATTCACAGTTTGATTTTTTTTTTAATAATGAAAATAATTTGGTAGGTTGAAGCTGATATTGTAAGAGGGCCATTGAGCTAACCTATGTCGCTACTTGCCAAGATTGCAGGGCGTCAAGACTCAAAAGAAGCACTGAATTTTAAAAGGCATGCAATAGTTCTTGTGCCATATGTCAATTCATGCAAGTTTGAATAAGTTTATTGGTTTGAACGCTGTTAGCTTCTTTTCCTTTCGTGCATTTTGGTATGCTATCAAGTGACAGCCGTATGTATGGTTTGCATATAGCTGCTGCTGGGAAATGTGAGGATTTCATGGCTGGCCGTGTTATTGTCTTAAATTAGATGTGATAAGCTGTTGCTTGGAGATTCTGTCGCCAAGACTTTGCTCACATCAGAAGCTGTGGAACCTCAACCCTTCTCTAGATATCATCTTTTTCATTGTTTTAAAACTCTCGGGATTAAACTTGAGCGAATTTGTTCGGTTGTCTATATAATCATGTATTGAGTAAACTCTTAAGATACTGAGCAGGCAATTGTCAGAACTCGGTTTGTTTGCCAAAAACTTGTTGAAGATTCTTGACAAAGCTGCATTAAGTGAATTTTCGGAGCTTTGAGGGTGAGAGAAATTAGAGGGTGTATAGGGATTTGGGTTTATTAGGAAGTTATATATGTATTTCGTCACTTATCATTATCATTTTTATTTTCACAGAAAACCTTCTGATGGTGCTAAATTTTCAAACACCGGTCCGATTCAAAACTTCATATTCCAATTATATTCATAAGACAAATGGAACACTTTGAACGGCTAGTGTCCGAGCATTGTAGTTTGATTTATTTTGATGAAAGTACCTTTTGACATTGAGATTCTTTCATGATTTAAACATTCTTTTTTAAACCAAATTATTAAAAAAAGTAACTAACATATATTATTTTATTAGTGCTTTTTAAATCAAATGTACATAGGAGAACTGTAATTCTTAGCAATCAATTTTCCACTAAATACACCTGCAACAAACTATTAATAACAAAGTGATAGAAAATACCTGATTTTTCATATTTTTTAATTTCTTTTAGTCCTAAAATATGGGCATTTGTGTAATAATACGCCCATGTGGATCTCTATGCCATGAGTTTGATAAATAGCTATCAAGGATCACATATTAAGCTAAAAATATTTGGAGGACAAAATTGTAAAACTAAAAGGGTGGAGCAAATATGGCTATCTAGGATTAAATAGTAAGTCAACTATATTTAAAGGATAAAATATTAAAACTTGAACTGTGATATTAAAAATATCTCAACTATTGTATTATTAAACCATATGTTCTAATAGTTTTTTTTTTAAGCTTCAAAATGTTCAGGATTTTAGATTGAAACATTTTCATTTGAAATTATTTGGTGCAGTCACAAGTTAAGAAAGAAAAAGTTGTCCCATTGGTCATTTCACAAAAATGAAAGCCCTGTATAACATGGACTTGAATGGAAGCCCAATTGTTTGTGTTTGATTAATTGATTTCAAGCTTTATCGAACCTTTGGATCTGGATATTTTACTGCGGCCTCTAAGCGCTATAAATTTTTTTGGGATAAACAGCGCTTCAGTGAGGGCATCTCCAGTGCTTAACACTATTTTGGTGTAACACCAATATTAAAAATATATATTTTTCACACTAAATTACTATTTCATCTCCAACCTATTTACATCAGATTTTATACCAAAAAAAATATTTTTCTTTTTATTCTTTTTATTCTCAAGAATTAATTCAATTAACACAATAAATTACTATTAATATAGATAATTCAGTAATAAGTAATTTGATCAATTAACAAAAAAAATAATAAATTATTAAATTTGCATTTAATTAACTAAATTAGTACATTATGAAAATTAAACATTACATTAATATAGAAAAATACAATAACAATAATAATAATTTTATATCTAATATTTTGATGATATTGGAGGATCTAATAATGATCTTCCAGATTATTAATTTTTTTATTTTTAACTTTGTAATATGTAATATAGTAATTAATGTTATTGGCATTTTATTTTTATTATTAATTTTTGTGTTGAATATTTTTTATTTAAAATATTAGTATAATATTCAAAAATTAAAAAAATGAAATAAAAATAACAACAACAACAATAATAATAATAATAATAATAACTTAAAATATTATATAAAAAAGGACATATATGTAAATAAGAAAAAGTAATAAAGATATTTAGGACTCTTTTTTCCTAGCACCAAATGAATAGTGTTACACCATATTTGATGCAATACTATTCATAACACCATTTTGTTGTTGGTTTTGATGTTACATTGGAGAAGCATTTTACACAAAAAAAAATGGTATAAAAGGTGGTTTGGTGTTAGTTTTGGTGTCACATTGGAGATGGCCTAGAAAAGCACTTGAAAACTTTGGATTTTCGGTTCGTCCAGTTACGGTGTTATGCTAACGGGGTTAAAGGTTCCGATCCAATGAGTTAGGATGGAATATGAATATATAAATTCCATAGCATGTAAGGACTAGGAGTTGTTTGTACATATCAAGAAAAAAAAGATCCGAAAATTTGATGATCAGAAGATGAAGACACGTTTATTACAGAGAAACAAACGACAACATGATACTAGTAGTAGTTATTCTTTTCATCCGATATATTACATGGTAATATCACTGCTCGTTCCACTGGTTTCATATACACCATCGACCAGCAACATGATAATTTTGTGTCAGTTCATTTGTTTGTAGGAAAGAGCAGTGTATTTCTTAGAGCTTGAAAATAATAAAAAGATTTTAAAATATAAATTGCGTATTTGTTTATTACAGTTGTTTGGTCTAATTTCTTATGTAGAATTGCTTGTCATTCTTTGGACGTTATTGATTATATTTTTGTCAGACTTGGCGTATATATTCACACATACGTTTTATTTTGTCATTTTGTAGAACATTTTTACACGCCATATTATCACGACTCTTCTCTGTCTGAATAAGAAGAAAGCATAATGCGACCCTCCAATAGCTTAATCTATGGAATTATCGTGTTTTGTAAGTTGAGGTCCAATGGCGTTTTGGCACATCATATGATAGACCACTATATTGCGTTGCTTTACAAAAGATTAATATTTTTAAAATTTATTAGGTAAGTTTAGGCTCAATGGCACTTTAACTCATGATATGATAGTCCAGGTTTTCGAGGACCACTATATTGTATTGATTTAAAAAAAAAATTAATATTTTTTAATATTAATATTCTAAATTATATTCAGTTAAAATATTAAATATAAAATACATTCTTAATATTAATATTCTTAGATGAAATTCTTTTGCTGACTTAAGAATAAAAGATTAAATAATTTTATTTTTCTTTTATTGTGTAACGTGGACCCAAAAAAAAAAAGGAAATGAATTTAATAAAACCTTCATTCCGCCAACATGCTTGTTAATTGTTTCCAAATTCCAACCTCCGTAATCCGTACTCTCTTGAGGAGTTTCCCATTCATCAATTATTATTGTTTATAATCCATACCATCCTGATATAATTAAACACCATTAATAATGTACCAGCCTTTAAATAGTAATTAATTTATTTATCTAATTCACCAAATGTCATTTCCGGTACATATCTCCATTGGTATCAAGAAGAGGCAGAACCCAAAGAAACGTTTCTTGTATCTTCATATATGTGCGAATTCATCCTTTCATTGAGAATAACCATTTCCAGGCGGCAGTTGGCAATCAATTCGCACGTCGATGCTATTCATAGATATTAAAGACAATGATGAACCAAAGGTGATAAATCATAAATGCATAATTACCAACCTCCATCCTTCTCTCATTATGATTTGATTTTAAATGAATTATTGCTTGGTAACATTATTTCCAACCACTGCAAGATTTTTTTTTTTTTTGGAGAAATTTTAATTGAAAGTAAAACCTTTAGACATTTACCTAATGAAGTTAGTTAATCGGGAGGGTGGAAAAAAAAAAGTTGACGCAAGTCAATACACAATAATTAATTAAATCCGGAGTGACTAAAACAGAGCCACTACTTTTTTAAAAATATCTGCATTCATCACTTTCTCCAGCAACTAGTCAGCTACACACGAATCAATTTCTCTCCTCGTTTGTTGTCATCCAAAATTATTCACCAATACCATGGCTGATGCAATCGTTTCCACTATCTTGGAGCAGCTGATTTCCTTCGCTGCTGAAGAGATAAAACAACAGGTGATCGAAGTTTCACCCCTCATATTACAAATACTTCCAATGATTTTAATTGGTTTTGTTTTTATCGAAAACATTATCTATTGTTGCTTTATTTTATTTATCTGGTAATTTTAGATTTTGAAATTTGAATTGAATTTAATTAAAAGGTGATGTAGTAACCACTTATTTTTATTTTATTTCATTTATATTCTCAATAACTACTCATATTTTGGTAACTTACTATAACTTCCATATCTAAGAAATGATCCAAACCCACAATTTTAACTCAAGTTTGTCAAACAGTCATTAATTCAATGTTTAGTAAAAAAAACACTTCTCAGCACAGAATTCCATGTCCATTACTTAGACTCTATGAAAAATTTCATAATTTTCTTACATTCTTTGAGTTTGGTAAGTGATTTCATATATTTTCTATTCAATATAAATTTTAATTTGTTTTCTTATATACTCTCTTTGCTGAATTTGTATCTTTTATGATTCTTAGATTTTGGGCTCTAACTTTTTAGGATTTGATAGTCACATTTTATGCCATGCTTAGATTGATTTTCATGATTTTTACTACCCGTTAAGTGACTTAGAATTTGACAAAAGTTTGAAAGGAAATCTGCTTCAGGATTCTGTTTTAATTGACCCTTTAGTGGAAATAAAATGCTTATAACTTAATGTGGATGCTATGTAAAATCATGAAATTTGGATAGAATTAACTAGAAATATGTACAAGACTCTCCATGAAGTCTCATAATTTTTCATTCGGTCTGGGGTGTTACAGGTGAAGCTTGTGGTTGGTGTCGAAAAAGAAGTGAAAAGCCTTACCAGCCACCTTCAAGCCATTCAAGCTGTGCTCGATGATGCAGAGGAAAAGCAAGTGAAGGACAAAGCTGTTAGACATTGGCTGGGTAGGCTCAAGTATGCATCCTACGACATTGAAGATGTGTTGGATGAGTGGATCACAGGAAGACGCAAATTGCAAATTGAGGGTGGCATTGGTGAAAATGCTCTTAGTGCTCCTCATAAGAAAAAGAAGGTACGTTTCTGCTTTCGTGCCTCTTGTCTTGGATTCAAAACAGAAGAATTTGGCTTCAAACAAGTCTTTCTACGTCATGACATTGCTGACAAGATCAAAGAAATCAATGAAGAGCTACGTAATATTGCCACTCAAAGAGACATGTTTAATCTTGTTAAGAGTGGCAATAAAAGTGGTGAAAGACCAAGGCGTGTGCAGAGTACCTCCTTGATTGATGAGGAAGAGATTTGTGGTAGAGTTGGTGAGAAGAATGAACTCATAAGCAAGCTGTTGCGTGAGAGTAGAGAGCAACAAAAAGGCCTCCATATCATCTCAATTGTTGGTATGAGAGGCATAGGGAAAACTACTCTTGCACAACTAGCTTGTAATCATGACGAGGTGAAGAGAAAGTTCGATAAAATTCTGTGGGTGTGTGTATCAGAAATTTTTGAGGAGTTTAGGGTTGCCAAAGCAATCGTTGAAGCTTTGGATGGTTGTGAATCTCATTTAGGTGAATTACAATCTCTTCTTAAACATATTGATGAATCCATTGCAGGGAAGAGCTTTCTTCTTGTCTTAGATGACGTGTGGGATGGAAATTACTTGAAATGGGAACCATTCTACCGTTGTCTAAAGAATGGTCTCCATGGAAGTAAAATTTTAGTTACCACACGTAGTGGGTCTATTGCATCCATGATGGGATCCATAGATATTATTCCCATTAAGGAATTAGCTGAAGAGGAATGTTGGTTGTTGTTTAACAAGATAGCATTTTTTGGTAGGCCTATTGAGGAACGTGAAAAATTAGAACAAATTGGGCAAAGAATTGCAGGCAAGTGCAAAGGTTTACCTCTTGCAGCAAAGACAATAGGGAGTCTCATGCGTTCTAAACAATCTGAAGAAGAGTGGAAAAGAATTTTAAATAGTGATTTATGGAAAGTAGAAGAGATTGAGAAAGATGTTTTGTCCTCTTTATTGTTGAGTTATAATGATTTGCCATCTAGAGTAAAAAGATGTTTTTCATATTGTGCTGTCTTTCCAAAAGACTACAATATAAAAAAAGACGAACTAATCACATTATGGATGGCTCAAGGTTATCTTAGTGCAGAAGCAGCAGAACAAGATGAGGAGTTGGAGACTATAGGTGAAGAGTATTTTGGCATCTTAGCTTCTCGCTCTTTCTTTCAAGAGTTTGAGAAAAGTTATGATAATCGTATTATAGAGTGCAAGATGCATGATATGGTACATGATTTTGCCCGCTTTGTAAGTCAAAATGAATGTTTTTCGATGGCAATTAATGGTAGTGAAGAACCAAACGCCACAAACGCTCTTGATGAGAAGGTCCGTCATTTAATGTTAATATTTAGTAAAGCGGCTTTATTACCTGTTTCCACTCTTAGAGTTAAAAGAATGCGTACCCTCTTAATTAACGATCATTCATTATTAAATGGTGAGATCCTAGAAGAATTATTTAGGGAATTGACAAGTTTAAGGGCATTAGATTTTGGCGGATCGTACCCCTCATCGCCGTGGTTGACTCCGGAGGTTCCGAGAAACATAGAAAAGCTGGGATTGGGAAGTTACCTGAAGAATTACCTGAAGGGATTGGGAAGTTAATAAACATGAAGCATTTACTAAATAGAGGTACTAATTCTTTAAGGTACATGCCAGTAGGGATTGGGAGATTAACAGTTCTTAGGACCTTGGGTGAGTTCCACGTGAGTGCAGGAGGAGGTGTTGATGGTAGGAAAGCATGTAGGCTTGAATCTCTTAAAAACTTGGAACACCTTCAAGTATGTGGTATAAGTAGACTGGGTGATGTATCAGATGTGGGCGAGGCTAAGCGATTAGAACTTGACAAAAAGAAATACCTCTCCAGTTTGACCCTTTGGTTTGATAAGGAGGAGGAAGAAGAAGGAGAAAGAAGGAAGAACGAGGACAATCAACTTCTTCTTGAAGCCCTGCGACCACCTCTCAATTTAAAGGAATTAGAGATTGAGTACTACCGAGGCAACACTGTTTTCCCCAGCTGGATGACGTCATTAACCAACTTGAAGAGTTTAGATCTCTCTTTCTGCGAAAATTGCGAGCAGCTGCCTCCTTTGGGAAAATTGCAGTCCCTTGAAAATCTCCACATATGGCGCATGGAGAGTGTGAAGAGAGTGGGTGATGAATTTTTGGGGATAGAAAGTGATCATCATGGCTCATCTTCATCTTCATCGGTTATTATTGCCTTCCCCAAATTGAAATCACTTTCAATTGAGGTTCTGCGCGAATTGGAGGAGTGGGATTATGGGATTACAAGAACGGGAAACACCGTCATCAACATCATGCCACGTCTTTCTTCCTTGACAATTGAAAATTGCAGCAAATTAAAGGCACTGCCCGACCACATTCATCAAACGACAACATTGAAGGAATTGCGCATTGTGCGTTGTGGGCTTCTGGAAGAACGTTATTGCAATGGGGAAGGAGAAGACTGGTCTAAGATATCACACATTCCGAACCTCCCTATTGGGCTTTAACAAGTAATTTCTTCTTTTACTCTGATTTGCTTTGTTGTTGTTTTTAATCTAATTAAGAAGCGTAAATAGCATTTTGAATCAAACTCTATATCAGAAATCTGCAATACTTACTTTCTAATATTCTGATTTTCATATCCTATGAATATACGATTTTTAATTTGTGAGATGGGTAACGTTACTGTAAAAGATTATTAATGCAATATGAGTAATTCTTTTGCAGGAAAAGTGACCTACATTTAGTTTGGCTTTGGAGTTGAATAATAACCTTTGGAGGTCCCGACAACCAAAAAACGAAGCTTAATTTGCCACAGATTGCACGTATTGCCATTATTGACAATTTTCTGCACAAGCATAGGTTGATGTCAAAAGAGGTAAATTATTGGCTTGCCTGACTATTTTGACCATTACATGATTCATAAGTTTACATTAATTTTGATTTTGAGTTGAGTGATTAATTTTCTATGTTTGCTTACTTTAACTGGGTGACCAATTTCTTGTAACTAAATGTATGATGTGATGCAGGAAGCAGGGCAGGATATGAAAAGAGAAGCTTATTAGAGGAAGGATTGCCAGTAACAGAATCCAAAGAAAAAGAAACCATTTCGAGGCAGCAGTTGGTAGTGAATGGAGCCCCTTGAAAAATTTCCCAAGCCGTTGCGCTGCAATTACGATCATCCTTGGCCTCAGGTAATTTCAACTCCTGCATTTTTGTTATTTGCTATCAAGTGACTATTTTAAGTATGATTGCATTAAGCTGCTGCTGGCAAAATTTGAGGTTTTGATGACTGCCCATGCTATTGTCAGAAGCTGCGGTTCTTTTCATCAGCCTGAACCTGGACCTGCCGCTATGGATAACTCAGGTTTTTTTTTTTTAATCAACTGCCATCTTTTCCACTGTTTAGAAACTCTTAAGATTAAACTTTAGTAAAGTTGTTTTAGTTATCCATGTAATCAGGCTGAGGATACTTAGCTGCCTATTTAGGCAAATGTCAGAATTTAGTTTGTTCTCTGGGAACTGGTGTGGACTGGCAAAGGATGATGAGATAGTTTTTTGAGTGAGTAAATTTTGGGAGCTTGAGTGTCTTGGGATTTGCAATTACAATCATCCTCTGCCTCCGGTGATTTCTTTTCCTGCTCTGTCATTGTTTGTTCTCTAATTCAAAAGCATAAAAAATTTCAATCAATTTTTATACCAGGAATATGCAAAAGTTTCTAATATTTTATTTCCATCTGTTACAAGATCAAACTGAAGCAGAACTCAATCAAAAGTATGCTGCTTCTTGCGGAAATCTTGCCTTTGTTCAGATTATGAAACCATTTCCATGCAGCAAATTCATCCAAAAGTTTGAGTAAGTTTCATGGTTGGACACTGTTGGCTTCTTTTTCTCTGGGGTGCATTTAGGTGCTATCAAGTGACAGCTGTAAGTATGATTGCACTAAGCTGCCGCTGGGAAATTTGAGGTTTTGATGGCTGCCCATGTTATTTTCAATAAACTATTGATGTAAGAAGTTGTGGTTCTTTTCATCAGCTTGAACCTGAAACTGTCGCTATGGATAACTCAGGTTTTTGTTATCAACTATATCATCTTTTTCGCTATTTTGAAACTCTTAAGATTAAACTTTAGTAAAGTTGTTTAAGCTATTCAAATGAAAAACTCATTGATTTGAGACTTCCTTCATTATTGTTTCTAATTACAATGCTAACGATCCAGATAAAATAATATTTAATCGGCGAAGGTGTCCCTTGGAAGTACGTCCTTCTTTTTCTTTTATTCTATAAATTCTTGCAATGAGCTTAGTGAAGCTGTTGTACTAATCATGCCACTGCATAATTTGGCCCCTAATGTGAGTACTCTGTTACATTGTTCTGCAAATTCTCCAGAACTTAAAATCAATAAATTTTCTATTAGCTCTAGTGCTTTGACCTAACTGCTATTCTATATTCTGATTACAATGTTTTAACCTTTAAATTAACTACCCCTAGATGTTGGATTTTCTAGAACTTCAAAATGATTAATGGACAAAGATCCCATTATCGTTATTGCTATAAGAAATTGATTTATGCATCCAAAGATACATTATATGTTTCTGTGTCTCTATTTATAGATGACACCTAAGCATCCCATTATCTATTATTTATTTTATATTTTGAAGAATTTAATGGGTAATCCTAATTGTTTGTTTAGGCAGGTATGTGTTGTTATCTCCTTCTATCTTACAGTCGTACCTAAATAGCATAGTTTCATCTGTGTTACCATGTGATGTACATAATTTCACATTTGCCTCAGATTAAGCTTAATTTCCCACAGAATAGAGCTGTCGCGACTGGACTTAGGTTGATGTCCAAAGAGGTAAATTATTGGCATGCCTAGATAATTTGGCCATTTCCTAATTCATAAGTCTACATTAATTTTGATTTTGAGTTGACTGATTTCTTTTCAAGGTCTGCTTCCTTAACAGAGTGACCAATGTTTTTCAACTAAATTTATCATATGATGCAGGAAGCAGGGCAGGATATGAAATGAAAAGCTCATTGGTGGAAGTATTGCCAGTAAGAGAACCCAAAGAAAATGAAACTATTTCAGGGCAGCAGTTGGCAGTTGCAAGTGAATGGAGGCCCTTGACAAAATTCTCAAGCGGTTGCAATGCAATTACGATCATCCTCAGCCTCAGGTAATTTCTTCTCCTGCTCTGTTTTTATTTGTTATCTAATTAAGAAGCATAAAGTATCTTGAATCACTTTCTGTATCTGGAATATATGCATCAGTTTCTAAAATTTTGATATGAGTGTAATGATGGTAATTTCTGTTTTTTGGCTGTCATTGAATGTTAGACAACTTTCAGTGAGACTCATGAACGAAGACATTTTTGACAAATGAAGGACAAGTGCTGAAGAGTGGGAATGGTGCTAGATTGGGGAATAAAGACAAAGGTGGTAAATTATTTGCAGTTTATTCAGCATTATTTGCTTTCGACCAGCGCCTGATTCACAAGTCTACATAATTTGGCTTTTGACCAGTTGCTAATAAATTTTTAATTCCATTGGTGCTAAATGTACACTTGAAGCAGGCAAAGCAGGACTGTGGAAATGAGAAGCTTTTTAGGGAAAGCTTAAACTCAGGTAATTCTAAAAATTAATTCTGATTGTTCCGATTTATCTAAATCAGGAAATTTTATTTCCATCTGTTACAATAAAACAGAAATAGAACACAGAGAAAAATATTCTACTTCTTGTGGCAATGTTGCCTTCATTCAGACTATGAAACCACTTCCTTTCACCAATTTCTTCCGAAAGTTTGAACACGTTTCATGGTTGGACATGGTTAGCTTCTTTTTCTTTTGGTGCATTTAGGTCCTATCAAGTGACAACCATAAGTATGATTGCATTATTGGGAAATTTTAGGTTTTGATGGCTCCCCATGTTATTGCCAAGAAATTTTAAGTCCTCATGTCAGAAGCTGTGTTTCTTTTCATCAGACTGAACCCGAACCTGTCACTATGGATAACTGAGGTTTTTGTCATCAACTATATCCTGTTTTTCACTGTTTTGAAACTCTTAAGATTAAACTTCAGTAAAGTTGTTTTAGTTATCCATGTAATCAGGCTAAGGATATTTAGCAGCTTATTTAGGCAACTGCCAGAATTCAGTTTGTTCGCTCAAAACTTGTATGGTGACAAGGATACTGGCAAGGATAGTGAGATAGTTTTTTGTGTGAGTGAATTTTGAAAGCTTGGGTGTTCTGGGATTTGCAATTGCAATCATCCTCTGCTTTAGGTGATTTCTTCTCCTGTTCTGTCTTTATTTTCTCTTTAATTGAAAGCATTTCAATCAAATTCTGTACCAGGAATACGAAAAATTTACTAATATTTTATTTCCATCTATTTGCATTGATAACTTGGCCGCATATGTACTAGTTAAAGAACAAACAGAAGCAGAGTTCAGGAAAAGTTTCTTCGGCCACCATATTTGAAAATGAAACCATTTCCAGGAAGCAGTTGGCAGCAAATTCATACAAAGTATAGACAATGATGAGCAAAAGGTGATTCGCAATTTGATTTTTTAAAAATGAAATTATTTGTTAAGTTGGAGCTGATATTCTTAGAAGGCCATTGAGCTAACCTATGACACTGCTTGCCTAGATTGCAGGAGGTCAAGACTCAAAAGATGCACTGAATTTTAAAAGGCATGCAATAATTCTTATGGCCATTTGCAATAGTGGAATGCTTTTAGCTTCTTTTCCTTTCGTGCATTTTGGGGTTCTATCAAGCGACAGCCGTATGTATGGATGGATATAGCTGCTGCGTTGATTTCCAATGCGGTGGAGTAATCGTCGTTAGAATCTGAATGATATGTCTAAGACGTTGCATGCATCAAGAAAATTGCAGTTGATTAAACCTTGCCATCCATGCGTTGTATGAGGTTATAGCAACTATCTATCTGGTCATCGTTTTAAAAGAATAAGACAAAGGGAAAAAGAGAGAGAAAAGAATGATGACTGTGCTCTTGGTGCTTCTCATCTGCTTCTTGCTTTGGTTTCAAACAAGTCTTTCTCCGTCGAGACATTTATTGTAATTTGATTTGGAGACATCTGTCGTTCAAATATATTTCATATGCAAGCTGTTGATAATTCTGCTTGAGAAAGCCTACAAAGCAGCTGTGTGATGTAATAGAAGACTATATATGCAAACGGTCATCAGTTTCTCTTGAATTCTTTCTTGAGTTTCTTTGAATTATTTGTGAATGAGTTCTTAATCGGCTGCTGCTCTTCAGGAAAAGGAAAGTGTTGCAAACTGGTGAAGCTGATCTATAAAAGCAATGTACCATCTTTGCTGGCATGGATCGATGCCAGTGAGTTTTTTTATTTGTCAACCTTTTTAATAATGGATATGTGTTTCTTCAACTTGAAGCGGCATATAAGACGAAAGAAGTGATCTTTAAAGCATTCTATAGCATTATCCTTTCCTATTATATATATCCAATTGCTCCAAATTATTTGTAAATTACTGAACACGAATGCTGATGAATAAACTGATGGCTCTATGTATGTATGCACATGCATGGAGAAATTTTAAGTCAGACATTCTCATATATAACTCGTGGTACCAAATCATTAAATAATCTTGAAATCAAAGTAATAATTAAATACAAATAAATTGCTCGAATTGTACATATATCTGAATCATGTAGTGAAGAAAATACAACAACAATAACCCATGGCTCAAATTCCCCATCAACTTCTAGTCTCAACACTTTTGAGTGTCAGAAGCATTACTCTGCTACTAGTTAACAAACATATAATTAGTAATTTGCCATTCACTTCCCTTTTAGGCCTAACACATTTTCTATAAAGGAGCCATAGAGTGAACTCAGCAGGAAACACTCAATTTCAACCAAAAAAAACAAAAGTGTGCAATAGTTTATCCTATCCTATTTGTTGCGGATCGCCCAATTCGCTAGCCCAAATGCCCACAATTTCGGGCTAGAGAGCCAACACAAGGCCAAGAGTGCTAGCTTGGCCCAATTCCGGAAAATTCTAGGCAACTCTAGCACATTAAGCTTGTAAATACTCTAGAATTTTCTATGACTTTCTAGGACATGTAAATAGCTAGGAAATTGTAGAATTCTCTAGAATCTCTAGAGCTTGGCAAGCCTCTCCTATAAATATGGGATGGCATTAGGCATTTGTATCCAACGAACTCAACAAAAAGCATTGTAATCTCTCTTTGTGCAATACAAGTTTCTTCTTTGGCTCAATTGCTCTCTTCTCTAGTTCGAGAAGCTCTAGGCTTACTTAGCAACATTCGACAAAGTTGTCTAAGTGTCACACGGGTTAGCTGCTCAAAATACTCATCCCATGACAAGTGGTATCAGAGCTAAGGTTTGCACGCACGCAAGTTAGCTCATGAAGCAATGGCCAACCCTTCAAACGTAGCACAAGAGGGTGTTGTTGGTGTGGATGTTCCACCGGAACCAAGCCGTGGCCGAGAGGGAGAACGCGCCCAAGGCAAGAATCGCAGCAAGTCCAAGGCACTATCCGTGGATGCGTTGGAGCCTCGTGTAGGCACTCTCGAAATAGCATTGTCTGCCGCTCAAGTTAGCCTCGAGGGATTGGAGAGAAGAGTGGACGATCTCGAGGGAGAATACGGTGAGTTCACGGTGGCCACAAAAGCTCTCATGCATGAGCAAGCGAACACTCTCCGATATGAGTTTCAATCTTTCCATGATGAGCTGCTGAAACTTCACAGTTTTGCTCAGGACGAACTACGCGTTGTCCATGCGGAAGTGGATGAAGTCCGCTCGGATTGGGCATGGCACAAGCGCACACTCTCCGCTAGTCCAGCTTCCGCAAACTCGAGTGATGTGCGCCGCATTGATGTGCCAAAGCCCGACACTTATGATGGCACACACAATGCCACAGTTGTGGACAACTTCCTATTCGGGCTGGATCAATACCTCGATGCCATGGGTGTACGAGATGAGGCATCGAAAGTGGGCACTGCACCCACCTATCTAAGGGACGCTGCACAACTATGGTGGCGTCGCAAGCATGGCGAGATGGGCAAGGGCATTTGCGCCATCGACACTTGGGCCGACTTCAAGCAAGAACTCTGAAAGCAGTTCTCCCCAAGCAATGCGGAGAAGGAAGCGCGAGCGCGCTTACGTCGCCTCAAGCAATCGGGTAGCATGCGGGACTACATCAATGAGTTCACTACCCTCATGTTGGAGATAAGCGACATGTCCGACAAGGATTTGCTCTTCTACTTCCAAGATGGCCTGAAGGATTGGGCCAAGACCGAGCTTGATAGGCGTGATGTTCAGACACTTGACGACGCCATCGCCGTTGCGGAGTCGCTCACCGAATACTCTACCCAATCCAAAGACAAGAAGTCTAGCCAAGGCAAAGGTGGGGTAGAGAGTCGCAAGGACAAGGGAAACAATTGCAAAGATTAGGGGCAGAAAAAGCCGCCTAGCAACAAGAGCGGGCAAGGAAATTCGGAGGGCAAGAAGGAGGCGCCAAAGCAGCGAAGCTCATGCTTTATATGCAACGGTCCTCAATGGGTACGCGACTGTCCGGAGAAGAGGTCGCTTAATGCTCTTGCTGCCCGACTCAAGAGCAACCCTACAATGTCCATGGAGGAACACCAACTCAGCATGGGTTCTCTCCAACGCCTCGGCGCACTCAATCGCCAACAACCTGCACTTGTTAAGAAAGGGCTCATGTATGTAAGCGTGAAGATAAATGGCCAGTCTGTTCGCGCGCTGCTAGACACAGGAGCGACGTACAACTTCGTGTCCGTGGACGAGACCAAGCGCTTAGGCCTCAAGGCCACCAAGGAAGGAGGCAAAATGAAGGCAGTAAACTCACCCGCCAAGCCAATTGCGGGAATCGCACAAGCTGTGCACTTAACACTCGGTACGTGGAGCGAAAAGCTTGATTTCTCCATCGTGCCCATGGACGACTTCAAGATGGTCCTCGGCATGGAATTCTTCGGCCAAGTCCATGCATTCCCGCTGCTCGCTATAAACTCCCTAAGCATCCTCGATGGGAGCAAAGCATGCATGGTACCTACGGAGCGAGGCAAGTCCGAGGAGAAGACACTCTCCGCCATGCAATTCAAGAGGCTTTAAAAAAGGACCCTAGCTTTTTAGTCTCCATTCGGGAACTAAACGAGGAAGGAAATTGCGGAAACAAGCCAAGCCAAGTCCCTCCGCGAATTCAAGTAGTCTTTGATGAGTACAAGGACGTGATGCCTCTAGAACTTCCGAAGAAGCTCCCACCTCGACGAGAGGTAGACCATGCAATCGAGCTGGAACAAGGCGCGAAGCCACCAGCCTTGGCGCCCTACCGCATGGCGCCACCCGAATTAGAAGAGTTGCGGAGACAACTCAAAGACTTGCTGGACGCAGGCTACATCCGTCCCTCAAAGGCCCCATTCGGTGCACCGGTCCTCTTCCAAAAGAAAAAGGATGGATCGTTGCGGATGTGCATCGACTATAGAGCGCTCAACAAGATCACCATCAAGAACAAGTATCTGATTCCCTTTATTACGGACTTGTTCGACCAGCTTGGCAAAGCGCGGTACTTCACCAAACTTGACTTGCGCTCCAGGTACTATCAAGTGCGCATCGCCAAGGGAGACGAACCGAAGACAGCGTTCACAATAAGGTACGGGTCTTTCGAATTCCTTGTGATGCCTTTTGACCTTACTAATGCACCTGCCACATTTTGCACACTCATGAACAAGGTGCTCCAACCATTTCTCGACCGCTTCATGGTCGTGTACTTGGATGACATAGTGGTCTATAGCACCACGCTCGAGGATCATGCCCAACACTTGCGACAAGTCCTCCAAGTACTCCGAGACAACGATCTCTTCCTCAAGTTGGAGAAGTGCTCGTTTGCCCAACAAGAAGTGGAGTTCCTTGGCCACAAGATTGCGGGTGGGAAGATCATGATAGAGAATGACAAAGTAAAGGCCATCCTCGATTGGGAGCCTCCCTTGAAAGTGCCTGAGCTTCGCTCATTCCTTGGGTTGGTGAATTACTACCGCCGCTTCATCAAGGGCTATTCGGCCAAGGCAGCACCCTTGACAGATATGCACAAGAAAAACAGAACGTGGCATTGGTATGAAGAGTGCCAACGCGCATTCGTGGAGTTAAAAAGAGCAATTTCGGAGGAACATGTCCTCGCTCTTCCGGACCACACAAAGCCTTCGAAATCCAAACGGATACCTCGGATTTCGCCATAGGAGGAGTCCTCATGCAAGAAGGCCACCCCATAGCGTTTGAGAGTCGAAAGTTAAATGATACGAAACGCCGCTACACGGTGTAAGAGAAGGAGATGACAGCCATCATCCATTGCCTAAGAGTGTGGCGATATTACTTGCTTGGCTCACACTTCACGATTATGACGGACAACATAGCGACAAGCTACTTTTAGACGCAAAAAAAGTTGAGTCCAAATAAAGCACGGTGGCAAGATTTTCTAGCGGAATTCGACTATCGGCTCGAGTACAAACCAGGCAAGGCCAATGTCGTTGCGGACGCTCTAAGCCGCATGGCCGAATTGGCAACTCTTAGCATGAGCCAACCGAAGTCCGACCTTGTCTCACGAATCAAGAAAGGTCTCCAACAAGATCCGCTAGCAAAGGATTTGCTGGAGAAGGTGCTCGAGGGAAAGACAATGCGCTTTTGGCAAGAGGAAGGCATCCTCCTCACCAAGGGAGATCGGCTGTTCATGCCAAGGTGGGGAAACTTACGAAAGGAAGTAATCAAGGAGTGCCACGACTCCAAGTGGGCTGGTCACCCAGGAATCGAGCGCACCAACGCACTAGTCCAAGTCTCGTATTTTTGGCCGCACATGAGGGACGACATCGAGACATATATGAGAACTTGTCTTATGTGCCAACAAGACAAGGTTGATCATCAACTTCCAGCGGGATTGTTGGAACCGCTACTGCTAGCAACAAGGCCATGGGAAAGTGTCTCCATGGACTTCATCACATCGCTGCCCAAGTCCTAAGGTTGCAGAAGCATTATGGTCGTTGTAGACTGATACAGCAAGTACGCCACATTCATTGCCGCACCCGTCGATTGCAAAGCGGACGAGGCAGCCCGCCTATTCGTCAAGCACATCGTGAAGCTTTGGGGTGTTCCAAAGAGCATTGTGAGCGACCGAGATCCTCGGTTCACTGGACGCTTTTGGACGGAGCTCTTCAAGATATTGGGGACCAATCTCAAGTTCTCGACAAGCTTCCACCCATAAACGGATGGGCAGACCGAGCGCATCAATGGCCTCCTCGAGATGTACTTGAGGCATTATGTGAGCGCTCACCAGCGGGATTGGGCGAAGCTACTCGACATCGCCCAAATTTCTTATAACTTGCAGCGAAACGAGGCTACGGGCAAGAGTCCGTTCGAGATCATCATGGGATTCCAGCCAATGACTCCCAATGCCATAGCCTCGACTTACGGAGGGAAAAGTCCCGCGGCACACAAGCTTGCCCGCGAATGGCATGAGGAAGCAGACATCACGTGAGCTTACCTCAACAAAGCCGCGAGGAAAATAAAGAAATGGGCGGATACAAGCAGACGGCATGTTGAGTACAAGGAAGGTGATCAAGTCATGATCAAGCTCCTACTCCAACAATTCAAGACTTTGCGGAAAGTTCACAAGGGGTTAGTGAGGCGCTACGAGGGACCCTTCTGAGTTGTTCGACGTGTGGGTAACGTCTCGTATCAACTCCAACTTCCGCCAAAACTCAAGATTCATCCTGTCTTCCATGTGAGTCTTCTCAAGCCATATCACGAAGACATGGGAGACCCAAGTCGCAGAGAATCGAGGCGCGCGCCAACTTCCGTTGTCACCGCATTCGACAAAGATGTGGACTACATCATTGCGGACCGCACGGTTTCGAGGAGGGGCGTGCCAACACAACCTCCCCGAAAGCGAAGCCACTTGGGAACGTGAGGATGATTTGTGGCAATTCGCTGAGCACATCCAGAGGTTCAAGCACAAGAGCGCGACGAGGACGCCGCGAGCTTAGGTAGGGGAGGATGTCGCAGACCGCCTAATTCGCTAGCCCAAATGCCCACAATTTCGGGCTAGAGAGCCAACACAAGGCCAAGAGTGCTAGCTTGGCCCAATTCCGGAAAATTCTAGGCAACTCTAGCACATTAAGCTTGTAAATACTCTAGAATTCTCTATGACTTTCCAGCACATGTAAATAGCTAGGAAATTGTAGAATTCTCTAGAATCTCTAGAGCTTGGCAAGCCTCCCCTATAAATATGGGATGGCATTAGGCATTTGTATCCAACAAACTCAACAACAAGCATTGTAATCTCTCTTTGTGCAATACAAGTTTCTTCTTTGGCTCAATTGCTCTCTTCTCTAGTTCGAGAAGCTCTAGGCTTACTTAGCAACTTAGCAACATTCGGCAAAGTTGTCTAAGTGTCGCACGGGTTAGCTGCGCAAAATACTCATCCCGTGACATATTGCTACTAGAAAGAAAGTGAACAATTAATTTCAGTGAATAAATTAAAATAAAAAAATCACTTCTGCAGATACTCAAGCTAAGAACACATTAACCCATTAAAGACTCCAAATTGCATCAAACAAATTGTTGTTAAACAAGTAAAACAAAGAAAGAGAGTTAAGGAAGCTGACCTAGTAGTAGGGGAGCTGAAGAAAGACTGCCAGTGAATGTAAGAGAAAATAAAATGCAAGAAATGGTGAAGTGCAGCTTTTCATGTCAACTTGAAATTGATTTTTCTGTTTTTTTTTTGTAATCTTTTGGATTTTTCAAACAAAGAAAATGAGGAGCAACCAGGGAGATAAAAAGGGCGCCAAGGCAACTGTTTTTTTTTTTTTAAAAAAAAAGAGTAACAAAATATCATTAGACAAATGAAAATATTATCTAACATCACCCTACTGATGATATAACAACGAACCTTAGTAGTTTCCTCACTTAAAAATTACGAATTTACAAAATATGTATGTAAGTATGTATGTATGTACATACGTGTGTATGTATGTACATATATGCATACACCTATGTAACATTTACTTATCCATTCTTTTGAGTTTAAAACTTAATACACATTTTCATGAAAATTTTATTTTATTAAGTATTCAACTACATACAACTAAATTAATGTATATATTTTTTATATAAGACATGCCGTCCTATTATTCATAAGTAAACAATGTGTTGTAAATAATATTCTGTGTTTTCTCAAAGTTGACTTTTAGTCTTTTATTTTCAGACGCAGACGATATGTCATTTTGTAATCTTCCAAACATATACAGAGCAGAATTGGTGTTATCTGATTTTGTGATGCAATAAGATTTGCACTTCCTGTGCATTCAATGGAATCATTTCTTTGTAACTAATTGGGTGCTGGAATGGTGGTCAAATCTCGAACAAAGACAGATCTATCAAACTCCAGAAACAGGGAAACCATGCCACGCTAGTAGACAATATGCTAGTATGAACAAACTTGTTTGCATGAAAAAAAACGACATCACCCGAACCAACGGGTGATTTGCTACGTTAGATCATGAAAATTGAAAAAAAAATTAACCAAAATAAAAATTCTTAGGTAAGAATAAAAATTCTTAAGGAATTAGTTAGTTAATTGATTGATCGAATTTAATCTAAATTTGAAAATGATAAGATAATTTTGAATTTTTATTATAATCATTATTTTAAAGTGGGGTGGGTTTATACAGTTTGAGCGGTGGAAATATCACTACTGAATTATTAAATATACAGTGTAAAATTTTGACCTTTAAAATATTCCCTTTTTTTTAGTTAGCACTATAAGTTTAAAAATTTAACATTTTACTCAATAATTAAATACTTTTAACTTTAATCTTCAAATATTTACCCTACAACGTAACATCTTCTGGAAAATAATAAGATTACTCAGCTACAATTATGTGATCAAACTAATGGTAACCAAAATAGAACAGCGTTATTTCAGTCCCCTTTCAGTTTCTTTGTCATTTTCTTTTCTTATTTATAAGCTTAATTCGGCTCAAAATCGGCTAATTCACTTTGATTTCACTTTTCTTTCTTTCGGTTCAAAAAAATTGAACCCATTGGCTGTCAATTCAATTTTTTTGAAAACCAACTTTGCTTGAATTTAAGTAATAATAGAGGGGAAAAAAAGAGTACTTAGCAGAAGAGATTTCTCATTTTTTTCTCATTCAAACTTCTAAAATAAAGGAAAAAAAAAACAAGAGTAATTGTTCATTATCAAAAATTTGTTTATACTATTCCACCAAGAAAATTATACAAAAAAAATTTAAAAATTGGAGAAGAAATATGAGGTGAAATACGTGGATGGCTTAGACTAATAATGTGAACAAATTCCTCTCGGAAACATGTCATTGTTCATCCGGACAACACGCGGCAATGTGATTCAAGAATAAAAGGATAGGAATCAACTGTAACCTCATAAACAAATGGCCTTGGAGTTGTAAACACCAAGCTCGGCAGATTAATTAAACAAAAATATCCGAATTTTCTATGATAATCTCTAGGAAACGATCAGCTATAATGTACGAAATTAAAATATTGCATATATTTTTGAACTCATGCATTAATTTCAAAAATTATATCGTATCATAATTTATTCACAAAAGAAAGAAAAATTCACTAATCAAGTGGAATCGTATTCTTATTGAAATGAATTCCAGTAATTGGATAAATATAAGTATTTCTTCCATTGTAATTTTTTTTTAATAGAAAATCTATTTGAGATTTTGTGAGAAGAAACTCAACAATAAAGTTTGATAGACTTTGTGGATATTAAGAGTTTGACAAGTAATTGAAATCTGAAGTTTACTGAAGTTTACGAGCAAACAAACTGAAATCCAAAGTTTACTGAAGTTTACTATCAAGAGTTTCAAAACAGTGAAAAAGATGATATAGTTGATGACAAAAACCTGAGTTATCCATAGCGACAAGTAACATACTGAAGTAAGCCGTTGGGAGCTGGCCTGTTCATGGGCTATTTTTCTCTGATGTTCTGCATTTTTCTTCCTTTTAAAGTGAACCTTGACTCGTATCAAACCTGTCAAAAGAACAGTTCATCAACTGAGCTGAGATTTGCTTTCCTTTTTCAAAACCCACCTGAGATATTGTAATTCCCAAATTTCTCTCTCTCAGCTACACGAGCAAGCAGCCGCTTTTTCACTTCATCGAAGAAGGTAAGCGATATATCTATTTCGTCCGATTGATTTCTGGTTTCCTTTTCAGTGTTCGGGTAAATTATTGGCATGCCTGACTTTTTGACCATTACATGATTCATAAATTTATATTAATTTTGATTTTGAGTTGACTGGTTAGTTTTAAGGTTTGCTTACTTTGACTAGGTGACCAATTTCTTGTAACTAAATTTATGACGTGATGCAGGAAGCTGGGCACGATATGAAATGAGAATCTTATTAGTGGAAGGATTGCCAGTAACAGAACCCAAAGAAAATGAAACCATTTCAAGGCAGCAGTTGGCAGTTGGGAGTGAATGGAGGCCCCTGACAAAACTTCAGTAAACTTCATATTTCAGTTTGTTTGCTCGAAACTTGCATGGTGACAAGGATACCGGTAAGGATAATGAGATAGTTTTTGTGTGAATGAAATTACGATCATCCCCAGCCTCAGGTAATTTCTTCTCCTGCTTAGTTGTTATTTGTTACCTAATTAAGAAGCATAAAGTATCTTGAATCATTTTCGTTGTCTGGAATATATGCAACAGTTTTTAAAATATTGATATCAGTGTAATGATTGTAATTTCTGTTTTCTGTCTGCCATCGAATGTAAGACAACTTTATTAAGATTCTTGAACCGAGTCATTTTTTACAATTGAAGAACAAGTGCTGAAGAGTGGGAATGCAAAAAGTTTTGTTGTTTTTAGCCTTGTTTTCTTTGAACCAGCGCCTGATTCCCAAGACTCCATTAATTTTGCTTTTGATCAGCTGATTGATAAATGTTCAATTTCTTTGGTAATGTATATGTGAAGCAGGCAGCAGGGCATGACTGTGGAAAAGAGAAGATTTTAGTGAAAGCCGAGACTCAGATAATTCTACCCGTTTTGGCTGATTTATATAATTCGGGAAATTTTATTTCCATCTGTTACAAGATCAAACTGCAATTAGCAATTTAACATTCCCTTAAAACCACTAGCTACATTTCATCTTTGCACAATTACACTTAAAATTCCACTAAAAGAAACTCTTGAGTTGCTCGCAAGCTATATATCATTATCCATTGAATTCTTACCACATATATCTCACCTTTCAATCAATCACATAATAATCAATATACATATTGTAAGAATTCAACAAATGGAGAACATAATATACTATAAAAGCATCCAAAATTTTTCCATCTCAAATTATTACTACACTTCTTGAACAAGTTGAAGATTGGGGGGAAAAAGTGCAAGAAGGAAAAGCATTATTCTACTAGCTTCTAGGTTTCTCATTTGAACAGAAAGATTAAATAAAATATTTGTGTATGGCTGTAGTACTACACGGTATCTGCTAGAAAGCAAAACACCTTCTGCTGATTGCACATTGGAATGGGAATAAGTTGGTAAACATATAAGTTACATAAATTATTTTGGATAATTCTGCTGGTGAATTAATTATCTTAAAATCACCCTTTTATTTTTTAAAAAATCTTAAGTTATTTTTCATATATGTTAAGAAGACAAACAAACTTTCATCAACTCTCCTTTTTTAGCTTTTCCCTTCAATTTGTTAGAAGGCCAATGAGCTAACCTATGACACTGCTTGCCTAGATTGCAGGAGGTCAAGGCTCAAAAGAAGCACTGAATTTTAAAAGGCATGCAATAGTTCTTGTGCCATATGTCAATTCATGCAAGTTTGAATAAGTTTATTGGTTTGAACGCTGTTAGCTTCTTTTCCTTTCGTGCATTTTGGTATGCTATCAAGTGACAGCCGTATGTATGGTTTGCATATAGCTGCTGCTGGGAAATGTGAGGATTTCATGGCTGGCCGTGTTATTGTCTTAAATTAGATGTGATAAGCTGTTGCTTGGAGATTCTGTTGCCAAGACTTTGCTCACATCAGAAGCTGTGGAACCTCAACCCGTCTCTAGATATCAAATTTTTCATTGTTTTAAAACTCTCAGGATTGAACTTGAGTAACTTTGTTCGGTTGTCTATATAATCATGTATTGAGTAAACTCTCAGGATACTGAGCAGGAAAATGCCATAACTCGGTTTGTTCTTCAAAAAATTGTTTAAGATTCTTGACAAAGCTGCATGAAGTGAATCTTGGGAGCTTTCAGGGTGAGAGAAATTAGAGGGTGTATAGGGATTTGGGTTAATTAGGAAGTTATATATGTATTTCGTCACTTATCATTATCATTTTTATTTTCACAGAAAACCTTCTGATGGTGCTAAATTTTCAAACACCGGTCCGATTCAAAACTTCATATTCCAATTATATTCATAAGACAAATGGAACACTTTGAACGGCTTGTGTCCGAGCATTGTAGTTTGATTTACTTTGATGAAAGTACCTTTTGACATTGAGATTCTTTCATGATTTAAATATTTTTTTTTAAACCAAATTATTAAACAAAAGTAACTAACATATATTATTTTATTAGTGCTTTTTAAATCAAATATACATAGGAGAACTGTAATTCTTAGCAATCAATTTTCCACTAAATACACCTGCAACAAATTATTAAAAACAAAGTGATAGAAAATACCTGATTTTTCATACTTTCTAATTTCTTTTGGTCCTAAAATATGGGCATTTGTGTAATAATAAGCCCATGTGGATCTCTATGCCATGAGTTTGATAAATAGCTATCAAGGATCACTTATTAAGCAAAAAATATTTGGAGGACAAAATTGCAAAACTAAAAGGGTGGAGCAAATATGGCTATCTAGGATTAAATAGTAAGTCAACTATATTTAAAGGATAAAATATTAAAATTTGAACTGTGATATTAAAAATATCTTAATTATTATATTATTAAACCATATGTTTTAATAATTTTTTTTTAAGCTTCAAAATGTTCAGGATTTTAAATTGAAACATTTTCATTTGAAATTATTTGGTGCAGTCACAAGTTAAGAAAGAAAAAGCTGTCCCATTGGTCATTTCGCAAAAATGAAAGCCCTGTATCACATGGACTTGAATGGAAGCCCAATTGTTTGTGTTTGATTAATTGATTTCAAGCTTTATCTGACCTTTGGACCTGGATACTTTACCGCGGCCTCTAAGCGCTATAAATTTTTTTTTGGGATAAACGGCGCTTCAATGAGGCCATTTCCAATGCTTAACACCATTTTGGTGTATCGCCAACATTAAAAATGTATATTTTTCACACTAAATTACTATTTAATCTCCAACCCATTTGATCTATCATAATTGTGCTGGGGTCACGTTATGTTGATCTCCCTCTTGTCACCAATAGCTCATCCGCTTGCTGCGAACTTGCTTGTCTGTTTTCTCTATTTTTTTACTTACTCTCCTCATTTAATACGGAGACTGCAACATCATCGAAAACTAAACTGTCCACTGGATTGTTGTTTGTTAGGTTGATGATGAGTTGATCATACGAATCTGGTAGACTTTGAAGTAGAAGCTCTGCACGTACATTATCCTCTATATTATGACCCAACGTTGTGAGTTGTGAAAATAGAGTCTTCAAGGTGTTGATGTGGTCGGTCATCATTGTAGATTCCGCCATTCGAAGAATATAAAGTCTCCTCTTCAAGAAGATTTTGTTGTGTAATGACTTGGCCTCGTACAATTTTGTAAGAGTATCATATATTTCCTTCGCTGTATTTTTCTCTTCCACACTGGATAATACTCCATCCGCAAGTGCCAAGTGTAGATCAGAAATGGCGTTGCCATCTATCTCATTCCACTTGCCATCAGTTATCTCCACAGGTCTTTCTCAATTGCTGCCAAGCAATTATTTTTCCTCAATACAACTTTCATCTTCATTTTCCACAACGAAAAATTATTTCCGTTAAACTTCTCAATTCCATACTTTGCCGTCATTTTGTTGATAAATATCGCACACAAGTTAGTATACCACCTTGAATAGTTGTGAGTACGTGTGAGAATGCACACTAGGAAAATTCCCAGGAAAGACTGGAGGGGTTACACTAGTCTCTCTTAAAACCCAAACTCCTTAAACTCTTATCGCCTTTGTGACAGAACTTTCCTAGACATATACAAAACCACACAGTTACTTTTACTCACACCACTATTTCCTGCTTTGCACCGTAAAAGTTCTTGGATTGCTCCCACCGTTTCTCGTGAACAGTATCGTATACGTGAACAATGTCGTACACGTGAATAGTATCGTATACGTGAACAATACCGTATACGTGAAATTGAAACCTCACATCATTTATTCTTATTAATAAATCTCAAGATAAATAATCATTATTCATACTCCAACTGAATCCTTACATAAAACATATGAAATAAGGTCTCCAAAGAAAAGTCTCTAATGCAAAATAAGAAATCTAGCCAAATTTAATCTTTAAAACAACTCCAAAGATCCACTAAGAAAAATTCTCCGTCTAAGAACCCAAGCCATATCTCTAATCAATCTGCAAAATATTAGAGACGAGGGGTGAGCCGTCAACTCGGTAAGCAAATCCATGCACAATATTTGAAAACCTTTATCATATACCTTTAAACATTTTATAACATCTTCATTGAGCATAAGGGGTGGATTCATATAAAAGCATTAAAAACATTAAAACATTCATAAAAACATTAAAACATAAATATTAGTAGCTCATGCCTCGTAGTCATCATCATTCATCATTCATCATTCATCATTTAGGGTGTTATACCCCGCATAGTTCCTCATTCAGGGTACTATACCCCACATTGTTCATCACATCCTTGTGCACAAGATCATCATTATACCAGCAAGCTGGTTATAGCATTTCATAACATCATAACATTAATATCATATACATTACTACGGATTATGAGCCAAAACATTTTTGAATCCACCATACATAGCATTTAAAGTCTTCTAAAACATTTAAGAACCTTTCTTTGATCATTTAACTCTTTTTAAAAATTCTTTAAGAAAACATTTTGTTTAAGAAAACTAATTTCTTAAGAAAAATTCATTTTAAAATACATTTATATAAATTCATTTAAAAGTGTTTTTATTTTACAAAATTCATTTAAATATTTTAGAAATCATTTTGTAAAAATTTCCATTTAAACATAATTTTTGTAATATAAATTGCATTTATTATAAAGCACATCATGCATGAATCTACTTACTTCATTATTATAAAGCACATCATGCATGAATCTACTTACCTCGATCCGTAGCAATCAATTCAATACTTCAAGAACAACCAACGAGCTCACCCACATCCTATAATCATCATAAAAATATTCTTATCAATATCATCTCTAACCTTAAATATAATCCCGATCATCCTTAAATCATAGACACTAATACTAGCTTAATACTAATACATATTCTAAACATATCCTATACTTATGAGTATCCTACACATGCTGACTTTTAATAACCTATACACATGTCGGAAAACCATGAAAATTTACAGAGGCACTGTGAACATGAATAGCATTGCATACAATATTTCACAAAAATCAGCACAAGTCAAAATCGAGTCAGAATATTGACCTTTCACCAAAGTAACAAAACTGTCCAGCACCACCAACCAAAACAGACCTTTTCCACTTAGAAAATTCATAAAATATTCTTTGGTACTCGAAATAATATGCTTCTTTTTTTTTCTAATTACATAAGACACATTCAAAAAGCATATAATTAAAATTCATAATTTTTGGACTTCTGAAACTATTTTAAAACGTTTTATTTCCGAGAACATCTAACTCGTCCAGAAAATTCCAGTTTTGAAAACAAAATTTCAAAAATTCGTATCTTTTATTTTACATGCCCAAAAATCGCGATTCCAGTTTTTGAAGACAGAGGAAAGATTGAAATTTCATTATAAAATCCTACCATGGCATGTAATATTCATAAACTAGCCCAACTGTTACACGTTTCAGCTTCTGAAATTCTGGAAAACAGTTTCCAGATTTGCAGCAGCCATATGTTACGATTTTTAATAATTCAACCATAAAGAATAAAATTACGAAATTAAACATGCAAGCATAAGAGACATAGATCTGTTGGCACAAAAATCAGCATAATTTTTAAGGATGTGTAACCTTATAGAAAAAGTTCCAGAGTTGAGAACCGCTGCTGAAAATAGGAATTTTCCAGCACCAGTAACCCAACTTCGAAAACCCATAACAATTTGCATACTCAGACGATTTCAGCACAAAACCTATCAATGGAAAGCCTAGGATGTCTAGTTCCATGATATGTAAGATATTCACGTGATTCTAAATAAAGAAAACAATTTCAAGGAAGGAATAGAGACTGTTCATATCATCACAACATTACAAACACACATATATTACCCAAATCATACTACAAGTAATTAAAGGCAAACAATTTTATAAAAATAAATCATATAAGTCCAAGAAATACTTAATACCTTAAGGAAAACACTAAGAAAAGAAGTGATGAAGCTTTCTTTTCCTTCTCCAACGACTTATATTTCTTTCTTTTCTTTCTAGGGTTTGTCCAAGCAATCACTTTCATCAAACGACAGCGTTGAAGGAATTGTGCAATTTTTAACGTTCTTTTCTAGACAGAAGTCACAGAGAGGGGAAAGGAGAGGATTGGCCTTAGATATCTCACAATTATTATTGAGATAAAACGTTATTGTAAAAGACGATTAACAGAATAATATTAATTCTTTTGCATTGTTATAATAATAATTTTTTCTTTTGACAGTTCTGCAGGACAAGTGATCAGACCTCAATGAATATAGCCGTGGAGGCTGAACTTAGGTTGATGTCAAAAGAGGTAATTGACTTGGCCTGTTAATATATATATATATATATATCATATGATGCAGGCCACAGCAGAGCAGGATTATGAAAAAGAGAAGCTGGCCTGTTAATATATATATATATATATATCATATGATGCAGGCCACAGCAGAGCAGGATTATGAAAAAGAGAAGCTTATTACAGGTCATTCAAGTTTACTTGCTTTTATATAATAAGTATTTTGGCCGATTTATCTAATTCACCAAATGTCATTTCCGGTACATATCTCCATCGGTATCAAGAAGAGGCAGAACCCAAAGAAACGTTTCTTGCATCTTCATATTTGTGCGAATTCATCCTTTCATTGAGAATAACCATTTCCAGGCAGCAGTTGGCAATCAATTCGCTCGTCGATGCTATTCATAGATATTAAAGACAATGATGAACCAAAGGTGATAAGTCATAAATGCATAATTACCAAACCTCCATCCTTCTCTCATTATGATTTGATTTTAAATGAATTATTGCTTGGTAACAATATTTCCAAACCATTGCAAGACCTCTTTTTTTTTTGGGGAGAAATTTCAATTGAAAGTGATTCCTTGTCTAATGTCACCATCAAACAACAAATTTAAAAGCCTACCTATCAAATACATGAGGCAATAAACGGAGAAAAAGTTGAATTACAAGAACAAGTTGACGATTCTTATCAATGGTTAATGATTCGTGAACTGAGATAGCATTCAAGAATCCAATTTCAATACAACAACGTAAAAGATAAACAGATGATGAATTTTATGAGATAAAGAAGGAGATCGTGTTTTATGGTATCTCTATTTTCTTTCTTTTTAAATTTAAAATAAGCTTTTCAACCGGTTTGTTAACCGGTTATAATATTTTTTAAAATAATTAAATATTTTCATTATTAAAAATAATGTGTACCGTTGATTACATCTAACGGTACATATTTCTTACACTATTAATTCCGTAAAAAAAATCATAGAGGGACCCTTAAAACATTTTCATTTGAAATTATTTGGTGTAGTAAAAAAGTTAAGAAAGAAATAATGTCCCTTTGGTCATTTCACAAAAACGAAAGCCCCATATAACATGGACTTGAATAATGGAAGCCCAATTGTTTGTGTTTGATTTCAAGCTTTATCGGACCTTTGGATCTGGATACTTTACTGCGGCCTCTAAGCCCTATAAATTTTTTTTTGGGATAAAAGGCGCTTTAATGAAAAAGCACTTTAAAACTTTGGATTTTGCCAAAACTTGAAAGCGGTTGGTCCAGTTACGGTGTTATGCTAACGGGTTTAAAGGTTCCGATCCAATGGGTTAGGGTGGAATATGAATATATAAATTCCATAGCATGTAAGGACTAGGATTTGTTTGTTCATATCAAGAAAAAAGATCTGAAAATTTGATGATCAGAAGATAAAAACACTTAAACACGTTTATTACAGAGAAACAAACGACAACATGATACTAGTAGTACTTACTCTTTTCATCGGATATATTACATGGTAATATCACCACTCGTTCCGCTGGTTTCATATACACCATCGACCAGCAACATGATAATTTCGTGTCAGTTCATTTTGTTTGTAGGAAAGAGCAGTGTATTTCTTAGAGCTTGAAAATAATAAAAAGATTTTAAAATATAAATTGCATATTTGTTTATTGCTGTTGTTTGGTCTAATTTCTTATGTAGAATTTTCAGAATCGGCAGGAAGTTAGTTTATAATTTTGGGATTTTGTAAGCCCCATTTTTTTTTTTTGGGCATTTTATTTTGCTGCTTCATGTATGTGCATGTTGACTAAATTGAGCTAATATAGAATTAATAGAGAGGGATATTTATCTATTTTCTTTAGCCTTTACCACTCTAGGCATTGTGCTAAATGTGAGCTTGTAATGCTTGCATTTTATTGATGTTGATGATTGGTTGAATATTTTATGTTTTTTATTTTTTTAAGTTTTCCAGAGTCATGTTTGTGTCTATGAGGAAACTGTAAAGGCTGTGCATAAAGCACTTGTCATTCTTTGGACGTTATTGAATATATTTTTGTCAGACTTGGCGTACATATGCTATATACTACTGTTTGTCTTTGAACATTTGATTAGCCATATATTCTTATCCAAAACTCAACTCATAATGGGGGCCAGTACGAGGGTGCTAGAGCTTAGTCAAGAAAGCAGTTTACGTTTAGCTGTTAATTGTACATATTGTAAAGCGTGATCGAATCATTAAGCATAAGGGGAACATTTTGGATATTATGGGTTGCAATGCAGAGGATTTAAACCTAGGGATTGTGGCCCCAGAAAAACAAAGAGAAAGTGCTCTAATCTCTATACTGTATCGACCGTTACGAGGCTTAGCGACTAAACTAATAAGCAGCTAAAAGATGGGTGGTGGTGGTAGTGGTGTTATAATATATTTTGAGTGGAAGCATTAAAAAAGAGTTTAGGACATAATAACATTTTACATAGGGACTGGAGAGAAAATAATAAAAACCCAAAAGAAAAAAGAAAAAAGAAAAGGAGAACTGAGCACAAATGGAGAAGTCTGCAGGAGAGATGTCTGCAAGTTCGAATTATTCTTCTTCTGTGTATGATTGCTTTTATATTACCCAGTAGCTCTTTTGGCCTATCCCACCAACTTTTTTCCTTTTTTAAAACTTGTAATACATAGTCTAATCATTTTGTAGAACATTTTTACACGCCATATTAAACACCATATTATTCTGTCTGAATCAGAAGAAAGCATAATGCGACCCTCCAACAGCTTAATCTATGGAATTATCGTGTTTTGTAAGTTGAGGTCCAATGGCGTTTTGGTACATCATATGATAGACCACTATATTGCGTTGCTTAACAAAAGATTAATATTTTTAAAATTATTAGGTAAGTTTAGGCTCAGTGGCACTTTAACTCATGATATGATAGTCCAGGTTTTCGAGGACCACTATATTGTATTGATTTAAAAAAATATTAATATTTTTTAATATTAATATTCTAAATTATATTCAGTTAAAAAATTAAATATTAAATACATTCTTAATATTAATATTCTTAGATGAAATTCTTTTGCTGACTTAAGAATAAAATATTAAATAATTTTAATTTTCTTTTATTGTGTAACGTGGACCAAAAAAAAAAAAAGGAAATGAATTTAATAAAACCTTCATTCCGCCAACATGCATGTAAATTGTTTCCAAATTCCAACCTCCGTACTCTCTTGAGGAGTTTCCCATTCATCAATTATTATTGTTTATAATCCATACCATCCTGATATAATTAAACACCATTAATAATGTACCAGCCTTTAAATAGTAATTAATTAATTTATCTAATTCACCAAATGTTTTTTTCCGGTACATATCTCCATTGGTATCAAGAAGAAGCAGAACCCAAAGAAATGTTTCTTGCATCTTCATATTTGTGCGAATTCATCCTTTCATTGAGAATAACCATTTCCAGGCAGCAGTTGGCAATCAATTCATGCGCACGTCGATGCTATTCATAGATATTAAAGACAATGATGAACCAAAGGTGATAAATCATAAATGCATAATCACCAAACCTCCATCCTTCTCTCATTATGATTTGATTTTAAAAGAATTATTGCTTGGTAACATTATTTCCAACCATTGCAAGACCTTTTTTTTTGGAGAAATTTCAATTGAAAGTTTCCCATTCATCAATTATTATTTTTTATAATCCATACCATCCTGATATAATTAAACACCATTAATATTGTACCAGCCTTTAAATAGTAATTAATTTATTTAGTTGCCCACCTAAAAGAATCCTGCAGGAAATAGAGGTTAAAATTTTTATTAAATTTGCTTACCGCTGTATCATTTTATATATAAAGAGTGAAAAATCTAAATGAAATTTTTTATCATCCATTCAGCAAACACTTATAATTCACAAATAGTAACACATGAATTCAAACATACCCTCGTCAAGTTAAGAATAAGTTCATACTTCAAATGATTTTTTTTTTCTAGACAGACGTTACAGAGAGGGGAAAGGAGAAGACTGGCCTCAGATATCTCACGATTAGTATTGCGATAAAATGCTATTGTAAAAGACGTTTAATAGAATAATATAAATCCTTTTGCATTGTTATAATAATAATTTTTTATTTTGACAGTTCTGCAGGACAAGTGATCAGACCTCAATGAATATAGCCGTGGAGGCTGAACTTAGGTTGATGTCAAAAGAGGTAATTGACTTGGCCTGTTAAGATGGCTGCTTTTTGTTGATCAGGGCAGCCAAATTTCTCTGTTAATATATATATATATATATATATATATATATATATATATATATATATATATATCATATGATGCAGGCCACAGCAGAGCAGGATTACAGGTCATATATATCAAATGTTTCTCTGTTAATATATATATATATATATATATCAAATGTTTTTTCCGGTACATATCTCCATTGGAATCAAGAAGAAGCAGAACCCAAAGAAATAATTCTTGCATCTTCATATTTGTGCGAATTCATCCTTTCATTGCCAATAACCATTTCCAGGCAGCAGTTGGCAATCAATTCATGCGCACGTCGATGCTATTCATAGATATTAAAGACAATGATGAACCAAAGGTGATAAATCATAAATGCATAATTACCAAACCTCCATCCTTCTCTCATTATGATTTGATTTTAAATGAATTATTGCTTGGTAACATTATTTCCAACCATTGCAAGACCTTTTTTTTTTTTGGAGAAATTTTAATTGAAAGTAAAACCTTTAGACATTTACCTAATGAAGTTAGTTAATCGGGAGGGTGGAAAAAAAAAAGTTGACGCAAGTCAATCCACAATAATTAATTAAATCCGGAGTGACTAAAACAGAGCCACTACTTTTTTAAAAATATCTGCATTCATCACTTTCTCCAGCAGCTCGTCAGCTACACACGAATCAATTTCTCTCCTCGATTGTTGTCATCCAAAATTATTCACCAATACCATGGCTGATGCAATCGTTTCCACTATCTTGGAGCAGCTGATTTCCTTCGCTGCTGAAGAGATAAAACAACAGGTGATCGAAGTTACACCCCTCATATTACAAATACTTCCAATGATTTTATTTGGTTTTGCTTTATTTTATTTATCTGGTAATTTCAGATTTTGAAATTTGAATTGAATTTAATTAAAAGGTGATGTAGTAACCACTTATTTTTATTTTATTTCATTTATATTCTCAATAACTACTCATATTTTGGTAACTTACTACAACTTCCATATCTAAGAAATGATCAAAACCCACAATTTTAACTCAGCACGAATATTCAATGTTGATCTAAGCTTTTGCAGAACACTCAAGTTTGTCAAACATTCATTAATGCAATAATTAGTGAAAAAAACTCTTCTCAGCACAGAATTCCATGTCCATTACTTAGACTCTCTGAAAAATTTCATAATTTTCATACATTCTTTGAGTTTGGTAAGTGATTTCATATAATTTCTTTTCAAGTTAAATTTTAATTTGGCATCTGATATAGTCTCTTGGATTTTGGGCTCCAACTTTTGAGGATATGATAGTCACATTTTATGCTATGCTCAGATTGATTTTTATGATTTTTTGTTCGCGTTAAGTGACTTAGAATTTGACAAATGTTTGATAGGAAATCTGTTTCACGATTTTGTTTTAATTGACCTTTTAGTGGAAATAAGATGCTTATAACTTAATGTGGATGGTTTGTAAAATCATGAAATTTGGATAATATAAATTTGTACGAGACTCTCCATAATATTTCATGATTTTTCATTAGCTCCGGAGTGTTACAGGTGCTACTTGTGACTGGTGTCAAAAAAGAAGTGAAAAAACTTACCAACCACCTTCGAGCCATTCAAGCTGTGCTCGAGGATGCAGAGGAAAAGCAAGTGACGGACAGAGCTGTCAGACTTTGGCTGGGTAGGCTCAAGTATGCATCCTATGACATTGAAGATGTGTTGGATGAGTGGATCACAGCAAGGGGCAAATTGCAAATTAAGGGCAGCGTTTATGACAATGCTCTTGTTGCTCCTAATCAGAAGAAGAAGGTATGTTCCTGCTTTCCTGCCTCTTGCTTTGGTTTCAAACAAGTCATTTTGCATCGTGACGTAGTTGTCAAGATCAAAGAAATCAATGAAGAGCTGGACGATATTGCCACTCAAAAAGACATGTTTAAATTTGTTGGGAGTGTCAGTAAAAGTAGGGAAAGACCAAGGCGTGTACAGAGTACCTCCTCGATTGATGAGGAAGAGATTTGCGGTAGAGTTGGTGAGAGGAATGCACTCTTAAGCATGCTGTTGTGTGAGAGCAGTGAGCAACAACAAGGCCTTCATATCATCTCAATTGTTGGTATGGGAGGCATCGGGAAAACTACTCTTGCACAACTAGCTTGTAATCATGACGAGGTGAAGAGACAGTTCGACAAAATTTTATGGTTGTGTGTATCAGAAACTTTTGATGAGTTTAGGATTGCCAAAGCGATGCTTGAAGCTTTGATTGGTTCAACTTCTAATTTAGAAGCATTGCAATCTCTTCTTATAAGTATTGACAAATCTATTGCGGGAAAGAGGTTTCTTCTTGTCTTAGATGATGTGTGGGACGGAGATTACAATAAATGGGAACCATTCTACCGTTGCCTAAAGAAAGGTCTCCATGGAAATAAAATTGTAATTACCACACGTAACAAGTCAATTGCGAGCATGATGAGATCCACAGATATTATCTCTATCGGGGAATTGGCTGAAGAAGAATGTTGGGCGTTGTTTAAGCAGTTAGCATTTTTCGATCGATCCACTGAGGAGTGTGAAAAATTGGAACAAATTGGTCAAAGAATTGCAAGAAAGTGTAAAGGTTTACCTCTTGCTGCAAAGACAATGGGAAGTCTCATGAGCTCTAAAAAAACTGAAGAAGAGTGGAAAAGAATTTTAAATAGTGATTTATGGAAGGTAAAAGAGATCGAGAAAGGTGTTCTAACCCCTTTGTTGTTGAGTTATAACGATTTGCCATCTAGAGTAAAAAGATGTTTCTCGTATTGTGCTGTCTTTCCAAAAGACTACAATATAAAAAAAGACAAACTAATTACTTTGTGGATGGCTCAAGGTTATCTTAGTGCAGAAGCAGCAGAACAAGATGAGGAGTTGGAGACTATAGGTGAAGAGTATTTTGGCATCTTAGCTTCTCGCTCTTTCTTTCAAGAGTTTGAGAAAAGTTTTGATAATCGTATTATAGCGTGCAAGATGCATGATATGGTACATGATTTGGCCCAATTTGTAAGTGAAAATGAATGTTTTTCGTTGGAAGTTAATGGTAGTGAGGAATTAAATGCCCCAAACTCTCTTGATGAGAAGGTTCATCATTTAATGTTAATCTTTGGTAAAGAGTCTACATTTCCTATCTCCACTTGTAGAGCTAAAAGAATTCATAGCCTTTTAATTGAATGTCGTAGATATGATCATTATTCATTAAATGGTGAGATCCTAGAAGAATTATTTAGGGAATTGACAAGTTTAAGGGCATTAGATTTTCCTAGCTTGTATTTGCTTTCAGAGATTCCAAGAAATATAAAAAAGCTAATACATTTAAGATACCTTAATTTGTCTGGTCAGAAAATAGTGGAGCTACCGGAGACATTGTGCGAGTTATATAATCTAGAAAAGTTCGATGTTAGTTATTGTTCTGATCTTAGAGAATTACCTGAAGGGATTGGGAAGTTAATAAACATGAAGCATTTACTAAATAGATGTACTAGTTCTTTAAGGTACATGCCAGTAGGGATTGGGAGATTAACGGGTCTTAGGACCTTGGGTGAGTTCCACGTGAGTGCAGGAGGAGGTGTTGATGGTAGGAAAGCATGTAGGCTTGAATCTCTTAAAAACTTGGAACACCTTCAAGTATGTGGTATACGTAGACTGGGTGATATATCAGATGTGGGCGAGGCTAAGCGATTAGAACTTGACAAAAATAAATACCTCTTCAGTTTGACCCTTGAGTTTGATAAGAAGGAAAAAGGTGGAGAAAGGAGGAAGAACGAGGACGATCAACTTCTTCTTGAAGCCCTGCGACCACCTCTGGATTTAAAGGAATTAGAGATACGGTTCTGCCGAGGCAACACTGCTTTCCCCAGCTGGATGACGTCATTAACCAACTTAAAGAGTTTAAATCTCTCTTCCTGCGAAAATTGGGAGCAGCTGCCTCCTTTGGGAAAATTGCCGTCCCTTGAAAAACTCTGCATAATGTTCATGGGGAGGGTGAAAAGAGTGGGTGATGAATTTTTGGGTATAGAAAGTGATCATCATGACTCATCGCCATCTTCATCAGTTATTATTGCCTTCCCCAAATTGAAATCACTTTCAATTCGGTTGATGTTGGAATTGGAGGAGTGGGATTATGGGATTACAAGAACGGGAAACACCTTCATCAACATCATGCCACGTCTTTCTTCTTTGGAAATTAAGTACTGCCCCAAATTAAAGGCACTGCCCGACCACATTCATCAAACGACAGCATTGAAGAAATTGCACATTTGGGGGTGTGACCTTCTGGAAGAACGTTACCGCAAGGGGGAAGGAGAAGACTGGCCTAAGATATCTCACATTCCCAACACAGATATTCAATAAGAAGGATTCGAGCATTCGAGATTTGGCGTTGACAAGTAATTTCTTCTCTTACTCTGATTTGCTTTGTTGTTGTTTTTAATCTAATTAAGAAGCGTAAATAGCATTTTGAATCAAACTCTATATCAGAAATCTGCAATACTTACTTTCTAATATTCTGATTTTCATATCCTATGAATATACGATTTTTAATTTGTGAGATGGGTAACGTTACTGTAAAAGATTATTAATGCAATATGAGTAATTCTTTTGCAGGACAAGTGACCTACATTAAGTTTGGCTTTGGAGTTGAATAATAACGTTTCAAGGTCCCGACAACCAAAAAACGAAGCTTAATTTGCCACAGATGGCACGTATTGCCATTATTGACAATTTTCTGCACAAGCTTAGGTTGATGTCAAAAGAGGTAAATTATTGGCATGCCTGACTATTTTGACCATTACATGATTCATAAGTTTACATTAATTTTGATTTTGAGTCGAGTCATTAATTTTCTAGGTTTGCTTACTTTAACTGGGTGATCAATTTCTTGTAACTAAATGTATGATGTGATGCAGGAAGCAGGGCAGGACATGAAAAGAGAAGCTTATTACAGGAAGGATTGCCAGTAACAGAATCCAATGAAAAAGAAACCATTTCGAGGCAGCAGTTGGCAGTGAATGGAGCCCCTTGAAAAATTTCCCAAGCCGTTGCACTGCAATTACGATCATCCTTGGCCTCAGGTAATTTCTTCTCATGTATTTTTGTTATTTGCTATCAAGTGACTATTTTAAGTATGATTGCATTAAGCTGCTGCTGGCAAAATTTGAGGTTTTGATGACTGCCCATGCTATTGTCAGAAGCTGCGGTTCTTTTCATCAGCCTGAACCTGGACCTGCCGCTATGGATAACTCAGGTTTTTTTTTTTTTTAAATCAACTGCGTCATCTTTTCCACTGTTTAGAAACTCTTAAGATTAAACTTTAGTAAAGTTGTTTTAGTTATCCATGTAATCAGGCTGAGGATACTTAGTTGCCTATTTAGGCAAATGTCAGAATTTAGTTTGTTCGCTGGGAACTGGTGTGGACTGGCAAAGGATGATGAGATAGTTTTGAGTGAATAAATTTTGGGAGCTTGAGTGTATTGGGGTTTGCAATTACAATCATCCTCTGTGGTTGAGTTATAACGATTTGCCATCTAGAGTAAAAAGATGTTTCTCGTATTGTGCTGTCTTTCCAAAAGACTACAATATAAAAAAAGACAAACTAATTACTTTGTGGATGGCTCAAGGTTATCTTAGTGCAGAAGCAGCAAAACAAGATGAGGAGTTGGAGACTATAGGTGAAGAGTATTTTGGCATCTTAGCTTCTCGCTCTTTCTTTCAAGAGTTTGAGAAAAGTTATGATAATCGTATTATAGAGTGCAAGATGCATGATATGGTACATGATTTTGCCCAATTTGTAAGTGAAAATGAATTTTTTTCGTTGGAAGTTAATGGTAGTGAGGAACTAAATGTCCCAAACTCTCTTGATGAGAAGATTCGTCATTTAATGTTAATCTTTAGTATAGGGGCTTCATTCCCTGTTTCCACTCGTAGAGTTAAAAGAATGCGTACCCTCTTAATTAACGCCAGTAGATCATTAAATGGTGAGATCCTAGAAGAATTATTTAGGGAATTGACAAGTTTAAGGGCATTAGATTTAGCCAAATCGGACTACTTCAGTTGGTTGTTGACTCTGGAGATTCCGAGAAACATAGAAAAGCTGGTACATTTAAGATACCTTAATTTGTCTCATCAGCAAATATTGGAACTACCGGAGACATTGTGCGAGTTATATAATCTAGAGAAGTTAGATATTAGTTATTGTTTTGATCTTAGAGAATTACCTGAAGGGATTGGGAAGTTAATAAACATGAAGCATTTACTAAATAGATATACTGAATCTTTAAGGTACATGCCAGTAGGGATTGGGAGATTAGCGGGTCTTAGGACCTTGGATGAGTTCCAGGTGAGTGCAGGAGGAGGTGTTGATGGTAGGAAAGCATGTAGGCTTGAATCTCTTGAAAACTTGGAACACCTTCAAGTATGTGGTATAAGCGGACTGGGTGATGTATCATATGTGGGCGAGGCTAAGCGATTAGAACTTGACAAAAAGAAATACCTCTCTTGTTTGAAACTTCGGTTTGATAAGAAGGAAGAAGAAGGAGAAATGAGGAAGAACGAGGACGATCAACTTCTTCTTGAAGCCCTACAACCACCTCTCAATTTAAAGGAATTAGAGATAGAGTACTACCGAGGCAACACTGTTTTCCCCAGCTGGATGACGTCATTAACCAATCTAAGGAGTTTAGATCTCAATTGGTGCAAAAATTGTGAGCAGCTGCCTCCTTTGGGAAAATTGCCGTCCCTTGAAGAACTCAGAGTGGTTTACACGCCGAGTGTGAAAAGATTGGGTGATGAATTTTTGGGGATAGAAAGTGATCATCATGACTCATCGCCATCTTCATCAGTTATTATTGCCTTCCCCAAATTGAAAGCACTTTCAATTGAGGCTATGTACGAATTGGAGGAGTGGGATTATGGGATTACAAGAACGGGAAACACCTTCATCAACATCATGCCACGTCTTTCTTACTTGGAAATTTATTTATGCCGCAAATTAAAGGCACTGCCCGACCACATTCATCAAACGACAACATTGAAGAAATTGTGCATTGAGGGGTGTGACCTTCTGGAAGAACGTTACCGCAAGGGGGAAGGAGAAGACTGGCCTAAGATATCACACATTCCCAACCTCCATATTGGGCTTTGACAAGTAATTTCTTCTCTTACTCTGATTTGCTTTGTTGTTGTTTTTAATCTAATTGAGAAGCATAAATACATTTTGAATCAAGTTGTATATCAGAAATCTGTAATACATTTTCTATTATTCCGATTTTCATATCCTAAGAATATACGCTTTTAATTTGTTATTTGGGTAACGTTACTGTAAAACATTATTAATGCAATATGAGTAATTCTTTTGTAGGACACATGACCTACGTTTAGTTTGGCTTTGGAATTGGGTAATAACCTTTTGAGGTCGTGACTATAAAATGGCTAAGCTCAATTTGCCACAGATTACATGTATTGCCATCATTGACAATTTTCTGGATAAGTGATGAAGGGTGAGAATGGTGCTAGAATATTGAATAAAGCTGTCGTGACTGAACTTTGGTTGATCTCAAAAGAGGTATATTATTGGCATGCCTAGCTAATTTGACCACTTCCTGATTCATAAGCCTATATCAATTTTGATTTTGAGTTGAGTGATTAATTTTCAAGGTTTGCTTACTTAACCGGTGACCAATTTCTTATAACTAAATGTATCATATGATGCAGGCAGCAGGGCAGGATATGAAATGAGTAGTTTATTAGTGGATGGATTGCCAGAAGCAGAACCCAAAGAAAAAGAAAGCATTTCGAGGCAGCAGTTGGCAGCTGGCAATGAATGGAGGCCCTTGAAAAAATTCCCAAGCCGTTGCACAGCAATTACGATCATCCTCGGCCTCAGGTAATTTCTTCTCCTGCATTTTTGTTATTTGCTATCAAGTAAGTATGATTGCATTAAGCTGCTGCTGGGAAATTTGAGGTTTTGATGGCTGCCCATGCTATTGTCAGAAGCTGCGGTTCTTTTCATCAGCCTGAACCTGGACCTGTCACCATGGATAACTCAGGTTTTTTTTTTTTTTTTAATCAACTACGCCATCTTTTCCACTGTTCTGAAACTCTTAAGATTAATCTTTAGTAAAGTTGTTTTAGTTATCCATGTAATCAGGCTGAGGATACTTAGCAGCCTATTTAGACAAATGTCAGAATTTAGTTTGTTCGCGGGGAACGGGTGTGGTGACAGCAATACTGGCAAAAGATGATGAGATAGTTTTTTGAGTGAGTAAATTTTGGGAGCTTGAGTGTATTGGGATTTGCAATTACAATCATCCTCTGCCTCAAGTGATTTCTTCTCCTGCTCTGTCGTTGTTCGTTCTCTAATTCAAAAGCAGAAAATATTTCAATCAATTTTTATACCAGGAATATGCGAAAGTTTCTAATATTTTATTTCCATCTGTCTGCATTGATAACTTTGCGGCATATGTACTACTTAAAGAACAATAGAAACACAGCTCAGTTCAAAGTTTCTTCTGCCATCATATTTGAAAAATGAACCCATTTCCAGGAAGCAATTCGCAGCAAATTCATATAAAGCATGGACAATGATGACAAAAAGGTGATTCACAATTTCATTTTTTATGAAATTAATTGTCTGGTTGGAGCTGATATTGTTAGAAGGCCATTGAGCTAACTTATGTCACTACTCGCCCAGATTGCAGGGGGTCAAAACTCAAAAGAGGCATTGAATTTTTAAAGGCATCCAATAATTCTTGTGGCCATATATCAATTCATGTAAGTTTGAATGCAATTATTGGTGAAGGGGTTTCACTTCCTGTCTCTGAATAAAAATACTGATTCTTTAAGGTACATGCCACTAGGGATTGCGAGATTAACGAGTCTTCGAGCATTGGAAGAGCTCCATGTGAGTGGAGGAGGAGGCGTTGATGGTAGCAAAGCATGTGGGCAGTGGGCTTGAATCTCTTAAAAACTTGGAACTCCTCCAAGCGTAAGTACACGTATACTGGGAAATGTGTTAGATGTGGATGAGGCTAAGAGGTTAGAGCTTGACAAAATGAAATACCTCTTTCGTTGAGACTTAAATTTGATGGGGAAGAAGAAAAAGAAGAGGGAAGGAGGAAGAATGAGGATAATCAACTTGTTCTTGAAGCCTTGCAACCACCTCTGAATTTGAAGGAATTAGAGATTTGGTCATACAAAGGCAACACTGATTCCCCCTGGATGATGCAAAAATTGAAGGAATTTACCAATCTAACGAGTTTGACACTCTTTAAAACTGCAAAAATTGGGAGCAGTTGCCCACTTTGGGAAAATTGTGATCCTTTGAAAAGCTCAGCATATTGTATATGGAGAGTGTGAAAAGAGTGGGTAATGAATTTCTGGGGATAGAAAGTGATCGTCATGACTCATCTTCATCAGTTATTATTGCCTTCCCCAAATTGAAATCACTTTCAGTTCAAAGAACGGGAGACACCTTCATCAACATTATGCCACGTCTTTCTTCCTTGGAAATTAGTGTGGGATTATGGGATCACTTTCATCAAATAACGACGTTGAAGGTATTGCAGATTGTGGCATGTCGTACTCTAAGAAGACGTTACAGACAGGGGAGAGGAGAAGACTGGCCTAAGATCTCTCACATTCCAGACACCATGATTGTGTGAAAGGAGGCCCTTGAAAAATTCTCTAGGCGGCTACATGGAGTACAATCATAAAATGCTAATGTGGCCACCCTGGTTCTTAATTAAGGTTGTGAAATATTATTGTAAAAGATGATTAATACATGCTTAATACAATTTGAGTGATTCGTTTGTTTTGAAATGATAGTGATTTTTTATTTTCACAATTTGCAAGGTGAGAATGGCGGTGACTGGCAATACAGGATATGATTCAAACACCATTGAATAAAGCTCTGGACACAGTGGCTCAACTTGGCTAGGTTGATGTCAAAATTGGTAAGTTTGGCTTGTCAACATATTGATTCGTTTGTTTTCTCTCAACTTTAATTAACTTACCTACATTTAGTTTGGCTTTGGAGTTAAGAGTAATAACTTTTGAGGTTCTCAAACAGAGCAGGACAACCAAGGGGGAAACAAAAAAGCTTAAGGTAATTCTCATTTACTTGCTTCTACACTATAGAGTATGTGTTCTGGCTGATTTATCTAATTCATCAAATGTATGTTTCCATTGATGTATTTGTTGCCTATCAAGCAAAAACAGAACCCAAAGAAAATGAAACCATTCTCGGGCAGCAGTTGGCAGTGAATTCATGCAAGTGTTGATGCCATTCATAGATATCAAAGACGATGATGAGACTAAGGTGATGAATCATAAATGCATAATTACCAAACTTCCATCCTTCTCTCATTGTAATTTGATTTGAAATGAATTATTGCTAGGTAATTGAGCCGATATTGTTAAAAAGCGCGTTGAGCTACCCAAGCTAAGAAGTTAGCTGCTAAAAATGCAGGGGATCAAAAGAAGCATTGCATTTGAAATGGCATGAGATTCTTCTGGCGACATGTCAATTCATATAAGTTTGAATAAGTTTAATGGTTCAAGACTGTTGTCTCAATTTGTGCATTCAGATGCTACAATGCTGCTACTGGGAAATTTTAATCCCATATTAGACTTTCCTCACATCAGAAGCTGTGGACCTTTAGACATTAGATTTTAATTTCTGTAATGCTAAATTTCCCAAAACATTAAAAAAACCAATGCTGTATACGCTGGTGAATGATTTGGCATATCTTTAGGTATTACCCAAGAGATTTCTGAGAACCTGAACTAGGAATCCCTTTATTTTTCTTTTTGTCAAGGCAGTGACTTGAAGATTTTAGATAATTGAATTTGGCCATTTTATAATTGTTGGCGTATTGAAGTTGAGTAATTTTGATAAACCAGAGCTCAGGAATGTAAGATAGAAATATTGGAGACTTGAATTTGAATATTAGATTTGAAATTAAAGAGGTAAGCCATTAATATACATCTAAAGGATTTGGAAAATGGAGGAATTCGAATATTGGTATGATGGGATTACAAGAAAAGGAAACTTTTTCATCAACATCAAGCATTGGGCATTTTCATTGATAGGGTAGACAAACCCTAGATATTTTTCTATAAACAAACGTGATTAAATTACATTTCAATCAAATTGTAATTAGATCTCATTCTAATTCAAATAATTCAATGAGATTTTGATAACGCTTTACAACGTTTCAATCAAATTGTAATTAGATCTCATTCTAATTCAAATAATTCAATGAGATTTTGATAACGCTTTACAACGATATTAAATAACGTTTTAATTCAAACAATTCTACAAGAAAATAGATTTTTGTACTATATTTAGCATGTAAAAATATTGACGATTTTATGAATTATGAACTTATATTTTTTTTAATCTTTTATCTTATTTTTTATTTTAATAAAATGAGGGCTCCCTCTTTGGAAGCTAACTTCATATATATATTACTTGGTTATTAATATTTCTCTTTTACAAATTATATTTAAGCATGTCATTTTTTTAATTCATAATCTAAAAATGAGACCTGAAAAATAAAGTTACAAATTGAAGAATTTAGATTGTATTCCTTATATTTCAGTTCATAAAAACAATAGGAAAGCTATTCTTCGGTGTGTCTTTCTGAATAAAATAATGTTCGAAAAACAAAATGTTTCTTTTTTGAGAATTGAACAGTTTTTTAAATTATTTCCAAAACAATATATTTATTGTTCACCTTAAGAAATAATTGATCAGATTTAAATTAAAAACCAAACATATATTCAATTGCTACACCTCTTTCTCTTGAAAATGCGATGTTATTAAAATTTAAGCTTCAATAAATTTATTGAAATTAACAATAATTAATAACATGTGACAATATTATATCAATAGTTTCCAATATTCACAGTTAAAATATATAAAATTACCATCATATAATTCTATATGATTAAGTGCTAGTAGATTCAACTAATAGGCTTGGAGCTGATCACAAAGTAAAGGCATATAATCATTTCCCTTTCTTACTTAACTAATATATCAAAATTTTATTATATAAATCTCATCATGTAATTGAAAATACTTTTATTATAATTGCGAATTAAAACTAATTTTTTCGTTCTATATTAAAATTCTTTTTGGAAAAAAGATATAAAATAAAAAGAAAATGAAAAAAAAAGACCAGAAAACTACGTCGTATTGGCGTTACAAAATCGTTTAAACGTTGACAGAACATCAAATATTCCTTTCTTTTCCTTTCTTTTGATTTCAATTTTCACTTTTTCAAAAACGACGGCCGTTTGCTGTCTCTCCACTCTGATTGATAGAAACAAAGAACAAGAAAAACACAGCGATGAACGAGATCTCGAGACATCGATCTTTTCATTTTTTACTGTTAATTTCATCAATTTGTCTACAATTCATCCCAGGTTCATTCTCCTATTCAAAATTTTAATTTTTTTTAAAATTTTTTACGATTAATTTGCGTTAATTGTCGCTTGGATTGCTAATATTTGTGTGTTTAAATCATAAAATTATGTTTTTTAGTTTTAGGTTTTTTTAATTTATATGATTGGTTTGTGAAATCTGTATGGATTTGTTTTGGTTGGTTAATTTTCTAGGTTTTAGAATTTAATTGAACTTTTAGACGAACCGGAAAAATCCAGATAAACAGAAAAGATTTCAACTTTTTAGTGTGTAAGTTAAAAAAAATGAATATTTTTTTGGTTCTGTTTTGTTCTTTGATGTAAGCTCGAGAATTTTTAAAAACAAAGCTATAAGAATGTTTCTAGTTGTCTTAGAACATATGAATTGCAATGAGTCGTAGGAGAAGGAAAGTGATGGGTGAGAATGAGAGTGTGAGATCATCTATTAGTCAAGTTCTTATGGCAATAGGGGAAGAGATTCCAGTCTGAGTTTAATAAAGTTAGTTTTGGATTACTCCAGCAACAAATTTTTGAGAAAGTGGCATTGAGTATGTACGTACATGCATATTTCTCGTAAATATGCTGTGTATGTGGTGTTTGAATCGTTGATGCAAGTCATTGTAAGGGATGTTTTGTGATGAATTGCACTAACTAAGAATTCCAGCCTTGATATTCCAAGTGTTGATTTACAAGCATAATTGGGAAAGCTGTGAAGTGTGTTTAAATTAGCTTATCAGATCTTTAACCATTATGATATATGCATGATTTGCTATATAACCAGATTACTTGGATTTTGTATAAGCAGCCATTAACAGAACCTTTGAGGTTGAAGCAACCATACTGTTTCTATCTCTTCTAGGAACTTGGCTTTGGTAGTGACTGGGACTTCGTTGTGGGTCAAATAAATAAATTGGGTCGTTGGTTCATTTTCTGTTGAAAGAGTTCACATGGGCATGATCCCCACTCTTGAATTACTTACTCCAGCACAAGAATTGAGTATTTCTCTGCTTGTATGGTGTTATTAATTATTTTAAGATTGTTAGCTTATATTCCACATCTTTCCTTTTTTGTTCAGCCATTTCCGATGACCCATCAAGTACAAAAAAAGGAAAACAGTCCGCAGCTCATCATACTTCCAGGAGCAATACTGGGGCCAAGGTAGGTATCGTTTTACTTGGGCTTGTGGCAGTGGGATTGTTTTCTTTTTTCCTCTTCAAGTTATGGCAAAAGAAGAAAAGAGAAGAGCAGTATGCTCGTCTTTTGAAGTTGTTCGAAGAGGATGATGAACTCGAGGTTGAACTTGGCCTTCGGGACTGACACTTTTGATTTTTAGAATTCCTCGTATTTGAGGTATTTATGACCATTCACCCCATATATTTCTCGGTCTCAATTGCTAAGATTTTACTTTTCTCCTCATCATTTTCTACAAATGTACTATGTTTTTCATAAAAAAACCCGAGCTCTTGATTCTCATTTAGTAACTCTCATTTGCCTTCATTGCTTTTGCAGGCTTCGGTGGCCATGCTTTGTTCAGAAAACCCATTCCTCTGGCTCTGGCGGTCTGGTGCCGTTCAAATCATAAATTGTAGTAAATATAATGGTTGCTTAGATGAAATTTTTTTCATAAATTACTGTCTTAAGGGAAAAGAACCAACTTTTTGTATGAGATGCTTCGGCGGGGGCGGGGGGGTTCTTCAATTCATAGTTTGTAAAACACTTTAAAACATGTGTAAAAGTTTTGAATGTTTTGATGCATTGAAGCAATGTGAAACCAAGAGACTTATATTGGTGTGCCTTGAACAAACTTAAAGACCACATTTTCATAAGTTGTTTGCATGAACGTAAATTGGATCTGATTCAAATCCTTTCGAGGTTGGTAGACCAATCTTAGTTTACTAATGGAGTTAGTTGGTAGCTTGCTTGTTCAAAATGCTGGAGTAAGATGCAAATTTCTTCTGTGGTGAGTGTTATTGGTAGGGGATTGTTCTAAGCAATTACTTATTTTGGAGGATCTTCTTTTCTTGTACGTGAGGTAATATATTTGTCCAACAATATGTGGTTAATGGAAACTGGTTGCATCATTGCAGATGTAAATCATCCTCCCATCTTTGACTTTTTTTTCCTTCCAATTCTGTAAAAATATCGGGGTATGATGCAATCAATTTAATTTCGCACAAGACAAGACAAGATTATAAAACAGAAGAGAAAAGAACAAGAAAACCAATTACATCTACACCATAAGATACATCGTCTTTTGCTTTTATTTCTATCCTCTTCTTTCATAATATACACCAGAAATTTTGGTCAACAAATAAGTATTTATCTTTTTTCCCGGCCAAAGCAGGCTCACTGAGTTAACAAAAATGCTAAAGAAGAGGCAATTTTCTGAGAATCAATTCTGATATCACGGACTCATGGTTGAATCTAGAAAAACTCTTTTCGGTAATATATACAACATATTGCGGTCAATAACTTATCATGTTACAAATGTCGATGACAAATAAATTTCCTAGTTTTCTCAAATAGCTGCCTAGGTAGTGCCTAGGTGAGGCCTCATGTCGTGGTGACTGCTCATGTTGTTGCCTGCCAAAGAACTATGAAGAGGGCAAACTGAAAGGAACCTTTGCCAGGGTGGTTAGGAAGGGCTTCGATAGAGCATAACATCTTAGTAGTTCAATTCATGCACCCCTAGCTGTACATGTAAGAAGAAATGCTCTTACGAATAACATATTGATACCAGATCTACAGTTGTTTCTCCAGAACTTGATAGAAAAGCCTACTAGCAGGTACGTTAGATGCATACACATACTATGACCAGAAATTGATACAAACAAGTTCCCTAGCCGGCAATGGATAGACATCAATATTCAGATACCCAAGAAATTATAAGGGTGTTGAATGTTAGAAACTTTACTTCCTTCCAACATAAGCTCCTAGTTTAGACAGATCAGGAATCCAAAACGATAGCTCAGATGACCCAGTAACAAACATGAGACTTCCAGGTGTCCATTTTATGACAGGAGGCTCTGTATCAAAACTCATCCAACTTGCAACCTTGACAAGAAAAATAGACAAAACCAAACAATATTTATATAATAACAATACCAACGTCAGAAGAATATAGTACTTGGATATAGAACTCATTATGCAAATTGGTGCTTAAGGTATATGCTCAAATGTAGAATCAAAAGCATTGTTGGTTTGCCTAGAAGACAATGAATACTATGGCTGGGTCAATGTAGGGGAAATGGGAAATAACATCCCTTTGGATTCTAAGCATTCAAAAGGCATAAGAATCAAGGAATTTTGCTTATCATACCTCTTTCCCGCTCCTTACACTCCAAGCGTATACACTACCATCACCAGAACCTTCCAAAACCAAGAAAGTAAAATTAGCATCACGAGTGCAACAAGCCAATTGTATCACATAAAACTAATGAGAGGTGCTCGGCCACACTAGGCTGCTTCCGCATGTGTGGGTGCACTCACTATTTCAGCATTTTATTGCTTTATTTGATTTGGATTTCACAGATAAAAATATGTATGCATTTGGATTTGCATGGATAGGAGTGGGTTTCACAGCAAGTCAAGGAAAAAGAGAACATGAATCTATTGCAAAGAATTCTGTGGAAACAAGCTTGATGCCCAACATTTCAAGTCGTGTAATTCAAAAACCAACAAGGTGGTAAGAAATTTATCTGAGAGTTATATACAGCACAAGTGCAAGAACCTTAATATAAATATCAAAACAGCCAAAAGCAAATATTAATAAAATATCCAAGTCACTGCACCCTAAGAACTGAAAGGAGAAACTCTACCTGATATAACAAACATTCCCTCAGGGCTGAAAGATGCCTCCAATGTGGAATTGCGAGAAACTGGCTTCACATTATAAGTGGATAGCTAAAAACAACAGTAAACAGAAGCAAATTAACAGAGATTCCAGTGTATAGAGGGATAAATATATACGATATGTTACATTTGGGAGATGAAGAAAGAAAAAGTAAACTCACAAGTGTGCCTCGGAATGAGTCAAGCACATGAATATGTCCTTCCATAGTGGTCAGAAGCATAAGTCTCCCATCATTGCTGAACTTTACGACATTAGCATCTGATATATCTCCACCAACAGAGAAGATGTCGAAAGGACCCTAACAGTATTCAAACTTAACCAAATTAATGCATGCTAAAAGTACTACGACATATAAACTTCCAAGATATTCTTAGATATTATTCTTAACCTTCTCATACTTGCGAGCATCAAACATTCTTATGTATCCTCCAAAAGCAACTGCAAAGACAAGCCCTTGATCATCGTATGCTGCAGCAGGCCTTCCTTGAACACGCAAAAGACCCTGATTTGCCAACAGAGATCACAAATACAATTAAAAATTGGGGAAAAAACAGTTCGGATGTGACCATGAATGGCATGATATCCACCTGGCATTTCTCAGCCCGCTGATCCCAGAGCAGAACAGTTCGATCAAGAGAACCGGAGATAAAGCAATCTTTAGATGAGCACAGGCTAAGTGAAACAACCCTGGAAGCAGTAAAACATATATACAGTTAAAAATAATTACAAAATATTTACAAGAATCAGTGATTTGAGAATATATCACCACATATCAGAAATCAAACCTGTCATGGTGACCTTTGAAGTAACGCAAGTACTTGTTATCATGCAAGGAAAGAAGCCGTAGAGATTCTGAATAAATGAATGTTTCAAATAAGTGCCTAGTAAAGTAATCCACCAACATACACAACACAAATGTTCCGATAAACATACCATCCCAACCATTCTTTGAGGAGTATATGACTGTTGTAGGATGAGAAGTAAAACAAACAAGATCCACGCCATATTTTTTGCTATTAATTGTCTTCAAACATCTGAAATTCAATTAAGGGTCTCAGTAACAATTGTAATACCAACTAACATGAACTCAGCTAAGACAACTGAAGTGCATTTGGGAGTGCTCTTATAGAAAGAGCATATGAAAGCAGGAGGGGAAAACGGCCTTTTCACAAAGTACTTGAAAAACATCTGAATTACATTTCCCTTAAGCACTTCCCAGAAACCACTCCAAGGTTCTTTTTTCTTTTTTCTTTTTTTCCATCTTAAGAAGCATTTTTGTCCATCTTAGAGAAACAGCAACTTTCATGAGCTCATGAAACACGCAGAGCATACATTCAGAAGTGCTTGAACTAAAAGCACCCTTGAGTAAAATCACTTTGAAACATATATGAAGCACTTCTTCAAATGGCACTAGAAGTGATTTCCTAATCCAAAAAGTTCCACCTATGAAAGCAGATATCAAGCACATTCTCACAAGACCACTTCAAGGGTTCCTTTGATTTCAAAAGACACTTTATTTTTCTGCAATTTCAAACAACTACTGCAAAATTTAAACCAGCTATTTACACTTACTCAAAAGCCGTTTCTTAGTTAAAAGAGCTTCCAAAGAGACAACATAAAATCCGAAGAAACAGAGGATAAACTTACGTGGCAGCAGTGACATCATACAGACGTATAGATTCATCATCACTAGCAGTCACCAAATAACTTGACGATTTATGAAAATCCATGGAACTAATTCTTCCATTCTGTTGAAACACAAATCAATACCAAAACGACACTCAATTAACAAACAGATACACTTAAAATGCAAATCAAGTATGTTTCTCAACCAAAAAAAAAAAGGTAGAAGGTTCTCTCACGTAATCTCTAAAAGACATGCCCACTTCCATGCTCTGAAGAATTTCTTCAGAGAGCTCCAATGAGACCTTGTCTTCTCTCTCTGATTGTGACCCTAGAAACACCCAGTAAAAATACACAACACAAATAAAATAAATAAATAAACCACAGCAATTATGCAAGAAAACTACAACGTTTCAAGAATAATCTCCACATACCAACCATTCTTTTCTCCTTCAGATTAATTCCACTGCATCGAAAATAAATTTTCCTCTGAAACGGGAAGGAAGATGCGGAAGTTGTGAATCAATCAGCAAGATTTCTCCAATAAGGACCTAAGTTTTGCAATCGTCTCAAATAGGTGCCCGACCCCATTTAATGAATCAGATACCCTTAGGCGACATAAATATTATTTATTTAAAAATCAAGGGTATTTTGGTCCTTTAGCATTAATGAGGGTGCCATATGCCGCTACGCCTTATTGCGAGCCTTAGACTCCCGCCGGTGGGATGGTTTGGGTTTGTCGGTTAACGCATTAAAATTCATCTCAAACACAAAATAAATTTTGACATCCATTGTATGGTACAGACATTAATAAAAGAGATAGGCTTAGTTTTAAAAAATAAGTACATGAAATGTAGTGTTATGGATATTCAATATCATCTTAAAAGTTAAAATCTTTACAGTTTTTTTTAATGCTTTTCTCTCTTAATGTAGATTCCATAAAATACCATGTATTGTAACAAAGAAAAATTTTATGTTCTATTTTAAACCTTTAATATAACATAATATATATGTTTTGTCATATATAAATAATAATTATTATTATGTGAAGGTAAATTTTTTAAGACAGAATCTAAAAAAAATATAACTTATTACAATATCGAGTTTATTCTTATTTTTAACTGACCTCAATTGAAACTATAAATTTTTATGACTACATGGAGGTTATTCTCATATAAAGTATCACCATGAAAAGATATTTTTGTAATTTGAAGAGGAATCCTTCTAAACTGGTAGTGTTGGTCGTAGCTGCCCTCTGGAGGAAGTGTTATAAGCTTGAAACCTATTGCAAGTGTCGATACAAAATGGCTTCAATGTTTTCTGGTAAAGCTTAAGAGAAGCTTCCATAAACAATGTGCCATAATGATACACAACACTGATAATGGCAGCGCCAATCCATGCAGTGTACAAAATGATGTGACCAATATTAGAGCGTGGGACAAATGTGGAAACCAAAGAGACTGCAGATACAGATCCTGAGGCAACAGCAGTAAGGCACCAGAACTGGGAAGAATTTTCTTGATGAACTCGAGACTTCACATCAGCTGAATATGCATAACAGTATATGGTTGTGGCTATAAGAAAAGAGCATATATTTGTTGAGTGTGTTTCAAGCAAGGACTTAGTTTGGCCTTGAACATTTGCACCCATGATGCCGACGAGAGCCCCAATAAGATGACCAAAAATATAGGGATATGACATTGAGGAGAAGAGATTTCGCCCACTGCAAAAACAATTTAAAAAAAAAATCATCTCATAATCTAATATTTCTCCTAAGCAAACTTCACTCAAGTGATTAGTTGTTAATAAGCTAAAAAATAAAAGTGGTTAAGTTTTATTCATACACCATCATTAAATAATAAGTGGCAAAAGATTTTTAAAAGTTTAGAAGAACTCATATTAAAAGAGAATTTTAATCACAATTTTAAACACAAATTTATACACAAATTTTAGCCATTGAATTACAGTCATTTCAATGACGTAGATTGAAGCTAACATAAATATTATTTTAAAAGTAAAATAGTGGTCGCATTACATATTATTAATTTTATCTCTTTTCTCTCTACTTTAAATCTCTTTCTTGCCAGAAATTGAGAGAGAGACTAAAAACTTCAGAGATGAATGTACCTGGTTTAGAACTTAAAGAGCTAAAACACAAGAATCAATGGAGAGAATGGTTCCCTTACGTTATCCACAAGGGTTCCACCTTATACTTCATCTAAATAAATAGGTGAGATCCCATCATGGACATGAAAAAGATATAAAAAAGATTAGAAAAAAATTACATCATTAATTTTCTGTAAAGTAGAAAAAATGGTAAATTTTAATTCATCTCTTAAGATAATATGAAAATCTTTAATTTATCCCCTAAAGAGTGTGAAAACTTCAATTTATCCTATTTTCTTTGAGAAGATGATGGCATGGAGACCACAATTGATGGATTAACAGCAAATGGATGTAAAATAATATTTTTACACTTTTAGAGATAAATTGAAAATTGATAATATAAGTATGAGGTCCATTGAATTTACCCTAAAAATTATAATTAAATCTCACCCATCTACCAATCCATAGATTTTTACACGCTTTCGAAATCGTTATTCTAAATCAAGTCAACTCTCATTGAGAGCAGCTACGTAGAGGTGTGATTTTTATCAAACCCAAAATGAACCACTGTTTGTTGGCATCGATTTTTGACAAAGTAGATAGCAACCCCTCAAACACTAACAAAAGCAAAAAGTAAAAAAGTAAAAAAAATGTTTGTTATACGTTTTGAGTCCCTTTCTCTTGGTTTTGCTTCTTGAGGAAATTGTAGTTTTATTTGAGTTCGTAGAAGTTAAAACTTTGAAGGACAAAGGATCTTGGGAAAAGATACGAGGAGAGAGAAAAAAAATTAATTAAATATAAAAGTGAAAGAGAAAGAAAATTAATTAATAGTTACTAATTAATTTTGCATCGAAAGGAAATTCATGTCAGTCTCAATCTAAGCGATTGAGGCTATTAAAATGATTGTCAGCTAATAGCTAAAAGTTTGCGTTCAAGTTTGCATTTAAAATTCTATCTCTTAAACCTGCATTTCATCTTACACATATTTTGTTTTAGTAAGAGAAAGAAAGAAAATTTTCAGAGGGACAACTTAACCAATTTATTCCCCCAAAATTGGGAGAACAAAAGTAATTTGAAGTAGACTGCATATTCAAAGATAATGTACAACTAGAGTGCAAAAAAAATAATAAATAAATAAAATGACCATACACAGAAGAAGGGTTTGGATTTGGATGATGAAGAATGCACTGGCAGCTTTGCATTCGCATATATGTCTCAGGAAAATCTTCAGTTTTCATATTAAATGAAATAGAACTCAACAGTTAACTCACTCAACTTGAACTTGGAAGGAAAAAAGAAAAGAAAGGGAAAGAAAAATCTCTCTCTCACTTCCAAAAATAAAAATTACACACTCGATAGAAACATCTTACTTATCTGCGCTTAAAAAATTATCTCATGGCCTCGGTATTTAAGGGCTAAACGAGCCACTGTTTAATCAAAATGTGAAAAAAATAAAAATTCAAAAAGTTTTTGTTTGATGGAATGAGGATGGAAAGGGACAAAATTCAAAAGGGTTATTTTTACTTTTACTGACTTCCAATAAACTAGGCCATATTGCACGTAATTATAGAAACCTCTCCTGCTGTTTGTACAACGTTTCGTAATGGTCCTTAAAAAATAAAAATAACCCAAATTGTGAAAAGTTGGATAGGATGGAAAGGTTTGTCAATAGAAATGTTTTGCTCAGTTGCGTTATGAGCTGAGTGAGGGAGACAACGAATCGTAGAGAGGAGTTTCAAGTTCAAAGTAATAAATGAGAAAGGGGCGAAGGGCCATCGGTAGCTAGTAATGAAAGAATAAAGTTTTCAAAAGTTTACTTTTATTGATGAAAAAGTAATGACAATTAGGGTTTGATCCTTTTATATTCTAGAATCCCAACACACCGTTTTACTAATTATGTTATTTCAAACCCTACAAAAATTTTTTCCAATAATGAACAATCTTGCTGGGATATAAACGAGTCTATACAAGGAAAGCCAAAATACAAAATATATATATATATATATGAGCATATGATTTATATACGTTTCCTGATTGAGTTGATAGCGACGATAAACTCAGTTTCGAAAGTGTATAGGAGTATCTCAAAGTATTAGTGGTTGAGAATATGCAGATAAACTGAAATTACAATGAAATTATTATAAAGCAAATAAAAATTAACAAGGGAATGAGTTTCTTTTAACCAATCAAATAACAAATCCGATACTTCAAATGGAATAATACACAAAAAAAAATCATTTTCACAGATAAACAAGTTAGCAGCATTATAGACAAACTTCGGAAGCAGATACCTGAGATGGCAAACAGTTTGAGTGCAAATTTATTAGTGGGGTTAATTTTATTTTTAGTTGTTCTTAAATATAACTTCAATAAAATAAGAGTTTTATGTTATTAATGAAGTGATGCCAATTGTCCAACTCTTTATTTTTATCATTTTAAAGGCTCCTTCTTCTACTTACCTGTTTGTTCTTCTAACTCACTATTTATTTCTTTATTTTTACATTTAAATTCTTTCTTAATTAATATGAGCTTTCCCAAGCATTTAAAAATTGAATATCATCAACGTTAATGTATAATTAAAATCTAACTAAATTTATTTTATAAGTTATTAAAACACCAATCACTTAAATCAATTTTACATCTTTTTTCTGCCAACATAACAAAGGTCTTTATTTAATTGCTTTGGTAATGTAAATGGCGATTACCTGAGCAGCCGGTCGCCCATTCCACATGTGTGACACACATGTTTCCTCTACTCGACATTTTCATGTTTCTACAGTGTATATTATGCAAGACCCTACAATTATTGGTCATTTCTTTCAACTCAGAGAAAATTTTGCACAGCATTTAATTTATATTCGTCAAATTTATTATTTAAAAATTAATGAAACCTACCATTCTATTATATTCTAAAGCATCACCAACAGACCGTCTCAGGTTCTCTCTCCAAGTCAATAGCAAGCAATGTAATCTCGGTACCGAGGTACATTCAAAGGTCAAATCACGTTTTTAAGCAATGGTGAGGATTACTTTTTCAGGAAACTTTCAGTGACCGGTGAAGACAAATTTTGGTTAGGTGATGGTAGCAAAAAAACGTTACAAGTTAAATCTGGACGCTTCATTTAACCCAAACTCTGTTTCAATTGAATGTGGAAAGGACATATACATATGCTACTGTGAAGAAGCTCGAAGCAGTCAGCCATGAGAGGCCCTGCTTTCCTTGTAATCTTTCCGTAAAGTAGCACCATTATCATGCAATGAAGGAAAAATTTAAGGACATACGAATGTTATTTTGTAAGAATAAATCCTCATGAGAAGCCTCCATTCCCTTTCTGCAATTGTGTCCTTGCTTAATATACCTTGATATTTACAAAGAACTTTCATCATATCAAGTAAAAAGAACAAACACAAATTACAGAGCCGCGGCGTTTTAATCAAAGGAACAAGAGGGTTACTCATGAACAATGATATGTGTTACGTTGCACATAAAGAACGGAACTGCTAATATTTTCTGACATACTATTTTCTTACTAAAAATTTATCTACTTCTACCACAGTGGAGGAAAAAAGCACCATAATCATACCAGCTGTTTCCGTGAAAATAGGTGTGAGAAAAAAAATATTTGCAAGCAACAAAATTTATGTTTAAGTGTAATTTCATGCTTAGTTCACCTTTCTTCAGTTAAATCAATCAGCAAAACTTAAAAGCCCACTTCAAGCTTTTCTTTGATTTCGAAAGGCACTTTTTTTTTAATCCCATTCCGGAAAACTACTGCAAAATCTAAAAGAATGATTTACACTTACTCAAAAACCGTTTTTTAAGTCCTGCTTGATATTGATGTGGTATAACTTATAAGTTATAATTGCGGTAAAAAAAAAAAAGTATGCAATTACAAAAGACAAAGCTAATAGTGTACAGTAAATATGAAATTTAAAAAAATATTTTGATGAGATTAATAAAAATATCATAGGTTTCTCATCACATAAGTGATAAATTAAATCAACTTAATTTGTAAGCTTTAGTTTGGGATGACAAAAAAGTTCGGACTAGCCCAACCCATTCCTGCAGACTTTGGCTCTGGCTTCCACATAAGGGTTGGGCAAGGGCTGAAGGAAAAAAAAAATTGAGCCCAGCCCAACCTTTTATTTAAAAATAAAATAAAATGAAATTATGAATCATAATAACAAATTAAAATTAAAAAAAAATGAAATTTTTTTTAAAAAAGAAAGCTTAAATCTCTAATTCATATATCAATAATGAATCAAATAACTTAAAATTATAATATTAAACCTATTTTAAACATTAATTAATTAAGAGAGTACCTGAATTAAAGAATTTAATATTAAAATATTAAATCTCTCAACTTTGATTCGCTTCATTTTTGTTATTTATTATTTTATTTTAAAATATTTATTTTTTAATTCATTATTAATTATAACAACTTATTAATTATTAACTCATTTCAAGTTTACAATAATAAAAAATTAAAAAAAGTTTATAAAAATTAAAAAATAAATGAAAGTCCAAATTTAACCCAAGCCCGGCCTAGGCCTATAAAGGCCTGGCCCAACCTCCTATTTTGCCAACCCTAAGAATAACAGCTAGAATTTATTGAGTATTTATAAAAAACGTAAGTGTTATAAGTTAGTTTTTAAGTTACAATTTGTAAAAGCTCAATACTAAACAAATATATAGGTTTTCTTTTTTTATTATTCCTTTGATAAAACAGGGCTTTTGATAAAAGCACTTCCAAAGACAATATAGAATCCCAAGAAACAGAGGGAACTTACACATCATACAGATGTACCGATTCGTCATCACTAACAGTCACCAAATAGCTCGACGATTTATGAAAATCGATTGAACTAATTCTCCCATTATCTTCAAAACAAATCAATACAAAACAACACTCAGTTAATAAATACATACACATAAAACCCAAATCAAGAATGTTAGAACCCATTCGAGTTGGAAATTCAATTCAAATACAAATTAAATTTTGATCTGAATATAACTAAACAGAATAATTCAGACCGTTTGGTTTCTAACATAAAAACCAAACCAAACCAAACCTATGATTGAATGACGAAACAGAAACATAAAGAAGGTAAAAGATAGAGAAATAAAAATTCTGACAAAACTAAAGTTTTAAGGGTCTTTTATACTAACCGTAAGTAAGTGGATTTGTCAAAAGAGGCAAATCCAAAATATTTAACATGATAAAATACTATTATTTGAAACAAAGAAAAAAAAATGACATTTAAATCTAAAAAAATGGCATTTAAATTTGGCGATCGAAAAAAAAAAGTAAAATTCGGAAAGAGACTAGGAAAATAAGAAAAATCTTCCACTTGCGGATGTAGCACAAAACAATGGGATTTCGGAATGATCCGCTGACCTTTTATGATGTTGTGATTAACCCCTACACCTATCTTTTTGTTAGCTACAAAATGATATATTATAAGGCCCAAAATAGATATACACAATAAAAGTTATAGCTCCAGAAAGATATCTTGCTCATCCTACACAACCATCGTACATCATTGCTGATTCAGCTTAAAGGATTAGGGGAATGCCAAACAAATGAGTAGCTAACAAGGATTAACATGTCATAGAGTTGACATGGTAGGTTTTGGACATCTCAAAGGATCAGTCAAGACTACAATGTTGAAGCTTGCCCAACTACTTGCAACAATAAGCAAGATAGTTAACCTCACTGGAGTTCAACAACCACCTAATCACAAAAAGCTACATTGATGATAATAAAACATTTATCTACTTGTATAACCTTTTTTTTTTTCTTTAAGTGTAATTTCATCGTATAGATGTAGTTTTTTTCCCCCTTCCTTGAATAAGCTTATTCACATCCCAACAATAGAATTTTACATTGAATAATGAGTGTGTGTTTTACAAGTATTAAGAGTAATTATGTCATATTGGTTTATAATAGATTGTCTTTAACAGTAATTCAACTTATGAGTATTATGAGTATTTTTATAATGAATTATTTTATATAAATAAATGTGTTCATAGCAATTTTTGAAAGTACAAATATCTCCACCATCATATTAATTATTGTTATTGATATTATTATTTGTGCATGGTACATACACGGATGGATCCAGTATTAGACTAGTTGTGGCACGGGCCCTCGCTGACTTTTGTAATATTTTTTATGATTATAAAAAAATGTATTTAATTTATTATTTAAAATAGTGCCCCAATTGAAATTAGAATTATGAAAGTGTTCCAATTAACTTCAAAAGATTTTATGTTGCCCTTAATTGAAGTGTCTAATTTTAGATAATTTGATTCACTATTAAAACATTATGAAACTTAAATAAAGACAAAAGACGATAGATATTTTAAACAAAATAAAAAATAATTAAAAACTAAAGATGTATACTTTGCTCTTTTTATTTTTCTCGTCTCTTTCCAATGCTTTGAATCAAAACCACTTTCTTTATTTGTTTGTTATGGTCGTAGTGTAATAATCGATCAGAGTAATGTGTATCAGTGCATGGATTTCATCCCAATTCCCATAAATCAAAAGCACTTTCCTTTAATTGTTTAGTTTTTCAAAATTGATTCTTAAATTATAAGTCTAGCTAATTTTAATTTTAAATTATTCCTAATAATCTTTTATCTAGTTTCCAAATCCCAATTTTACTATTTATTCATATTTTTTCTTCGTGTTGCACTATATGAATATTTTTGTTATTATTAAAATAATTTAGGAACAAATTAAGTGATAACTTAGTTGTATTCAGTAACATCATACAGATGTACAAATTCATTATCACTAACAGTCACCAAATAGCTCAACCATTTTTTAAAATCAATTGAACTAATTCTCCCATTCTGTTGAAAAATAAATTAATACTAAACGATACTCAGTTAATAAATGGATACACTTAAAATGCAAATAATCAAGAATGTTAGAACCCATTCAAGTTGAAGAATTCAATCCAAACACAAACTAAATTTTAATATGAATCAAACCAAACTGAATGACTCAGATAATTTGATTTCTAACATGAAAACCAAGCCAAACCTGTGATTGAATGACAAAACAGAAACATAAAGAAGGTAAAAGATAGAGAAATAGAAATTTCTGACAAAAGTAAAGTTTCAAGTATCTTTTATATTAACCATAAATAAGTGAATTTATCAAAAGAGGCAAATCCAAAATATTTTAAAACAGTAAAATACCATTATTGGAAATAAAGAAAATAAAAATGACACTAGATACGATATTTGGAAAAATAAAAATAAAATTTTGGAAAAAAACTAAGAAAATAGGAAAATATCTTTTGCTTGCAAACATGGACCAAAACAATGTGATTTCAAAATAATTCACTAACTTTTTATGATATTGTGATAAACCTCCATATTCATCTTTTTGCAAGTTTCAAAATAATATATTATAAGGTCCAAAATCGATATATATAACAGAAGATATAGCCCCGAAAATGTATTCTACTCATTCTACTCAATCAATATACATTATTGCAAATTAATCTTAAAGGATTAGGGGAATGCCATAGTGAAACAAATTAGTAGCTGATAAGGATTAACATCTCACAAAGTTAACATTGGAGGTTTTGAACATCTCAAAGGATTAGTCAAGACCACAATGTTGAAGCTCGCTCGGATACTTGAAACAACAAGCAAGATAGTTAACCTCACTGAAGTTCAACAACCACCTAATCAAAAAAAGGTACATTGATGATAATAAAAAAAATTTCATCCACTTAGTTTTCTGCTATTATGAAGCATGCATTTTGAGTACTGAACTTTTCTCAATTACATTTAAATTTCAAAATATACATGATTATTCCTTCTAGACTGGTGGTCGTTGCAGCTCTGTCGACGAAGTGTTATTAGCTTGAAACCTATTGCAAATGTCCGAGCAAAAAGAATTCAACATTTGCCATTAGAATTGACGACATTCATCCTTAAACAATGTGCAATAGTGATACAAAACAATGGTCATAGCAGAGCAAATCCATGTGTACACTATGATATGATCAAAGAGACTGCAGAAATAGACCTTGAGACAACATCAACAAGGCACAAGTTCTGGAAAGAATTTTCTTGATGAAGTTGAGACTTCAGGCCAGTTGAATATGCATAGCAGTATATGGTTGTGGCTATGAGAAAGGACCATATAAAGTTTTTGAGTGTGTTTCAAGCAAGGGCTTAGTCTGTCACTAAAAATGGAAAACCCAAATGGGAAAAGTTGGATTGAATGGAAATTGGAAAGGGACATACACCAAAGTTAAGTTTGCTTAGTTGGGTTATGTTCTGTGAGTGGGAGAGAGTTTCTAGAAAGGGTTTCTAAGTTCGACCAAACCTCCTTTTTTTTCTTATTTTTTTTAATATACACATATATCTCACGTTGTGGACGGTAAAGGCACAAAGGTCGTGTTCGGTCAAAATAATGATAATAATAATAATAATTCATATGCCCAGGACAGAGTTTCATTATAAAAACATATTTTTTAATGTATACAACTAAATTATCACTTAATTTATTTTTAAAATATTTTAATAATAACAAAAGTATTCATATAATGCAACACAAAGAGTAAACACAAATAAATAATAAAATTGGAATTTTGAAACTAAATAAAAGATTAATGGAAATAATTGATGAGAATTAGAATTAGCTACGCTTATAATTTGAGAATCAATATTGTAGATCTAAATAATTAAGGAAGTGCTTTTAATTTATGGGAACTCGGATAAAATCCACCTACTGATACATACACACTACTCTAATCGGCCACTGCACTATCATCACGACAAACAAATTAGGAAAGTACTTTTGATTCAAAGCACTGAAAGTAGAGTGAATATCTTTTGTTTCTAATTGATTTTTTATTTTATTTTAAATATTTTTCGTCCTTTGTCTTTATTTAAGTTTCATAATATTTTAATAGTTAATCAAATTATCTAAAATTAGACACTTTAACTAAGGGCAAGATGAAATCTTTTAAAGTTAACTGAGGCACTTTCATAATTTTATTTTCAACTGGGGCACTTTCTAAAATAGTAAATAAAATACTTTTTTTTTAGAATTTATTTATAATCATCAAAAAAATGATTTCAGAAGTCAGGTAGGGCCGTGCCCCAACTAGTCGACTATTGGATCCATCCGTGTATATGCCATGTCCAAATAATAATAATAGTAATTTATGTGAGAATGGAGATATTTGTATTTTTAAAAATTATTATGAATGCTCTTATTTAAATAAAATAATTCATTATAAAAATAGTTGTAATACTCATAAGTTGAATTACTAGTGAGAATAATTTATTTTAAAGCAACATTACATAATTACTGTGAACACTTGTAAAAACGCTCGCATTATTCAATGTAAAATTATATTATTGGGATGGAATAAGCCTATATACAGGGAAAGCCAAAATACTAAAAGAATTAATGAGCTACATAGGTGTCTTGATTGAATTGACAGCGACGATCAACTCAATTTCAAAATTGAATATGCGTATCAAAGTATTAGTGGATGAGAACATGCAGATAAAAACAGAAACTACAATGAAATTACTATAAAAGCAAATAAATTAAGGGTGGGGCTATATACATTCTATAAATTATTATATATACCCATTTATTAATTTAAAAAAATAAATTATACTTTGTACACTCTTTAAAATGTCAAGAAAATCCTCACTTTTTCCTTCTTAAATTAATTATCTTTATTTACTCCACAGTCATGAAAATGCTATACAAAATAAAAAAATTTCAGTTCTCAAGCATTTACAACTCCACAAAATTAATAAAATAATAACCCTCATACGTGATAAGTCGGCCATGATTATAAGCACAATACCTGCAACTCCACAAAATTAATAAACTAATAAAAGATTATAAGCACAATATCTGGAACAACTAAAAGATCGTGATCAAAGACAAAGTAATCATGTTCTGACTTCTCATAGCATATGTGATACGTCGGCCCCATGTTTCTGCGTTGCATGGTTTTTCTTTTAATAATTAAATATTATGTGCTTAAATTTTAGTAATCATGTTCTAAAAGAGAGGGATAAGGAAGAATGATGAAGAGTAGGTGCTTGGCAGAAGGGACCCTTATGACGATCTTCTTCAGCACAGCTGCGATGCCATTTCCATCTCCAATTGAATGCCGGAAAATTCAGAAGTAAAGGAAGAATGATTCAGAGTTTGTTAAAATTCTTTATGTTGTAAACTAAAAAATCAAAAGAATCACCCATACCTAATTAAAGTTAAAATTTTCATATATTGAATTTCCTCTTTAAATAATTTTTTCAAGTATTTGAAAGAAAAAAATTTAAAGGTTTAAAATGGTAAGAAAACTAAATATTAATTTTAGTACCCTAAATGAGTGTTCAGAGTAATAATATTATATATGATCATAATAAAGTGTCCTTAATAATAATTTACATCATGAGTATTCTTGTAATAAATTTTTTTATAAAAATATGAGTGTTTAGAGTAATTTTTAGAATACATGTAGTCCTATCCATAAATTAATTAGGGAATTAATTTCTTTTAACCAATTGAATAACAAATTCGATATACTTGAAAAGAAATAATACTTTAAAGAATATGATCCTATAGAACGCAAACTTTGGAAGTTGATACACGGAGTTGAGTGCACAACTATATAAGGGGTTAATTTTATTTATATTTGTTATCAAATATAATTACAATAAAATAGAAGTTTTATGATATTAAAGGAGAGCCTAACTCTTTATTTTTATCATTTAAAGACCTTCCTTCACCTTATCCGTTTGCTCTTCCAAGTCATTTTCAGCCGACCACTTTTAAGATATTTTGACCACGGTTTACTGCCGACATAACAACGGTCACCGATCACTTTTATTTAAGCAGCTGTTACCCAAGCAGCCGGTCGTCCTTTCCCACATGTGTAACACACACATGGTCCTCTACTTGTCATTCAAGCCACAATAGGCCCGACAATTGGTCATTCAAGTCAATAGCAAGAAGCAATGAAATCTGTCAAAATCACTTCAGCTGCGTCATGGCTGGAAAAACAAATAAATTAATTGGGGAATGAGTTTCTTTTAATCAATTAAGTGTAATGCACAAAAGAACCATGATCGTAGGTAAACATGTTAACAATATTATGGAACAAAAACTTCAGAAGCAGGTACCCGTCTGAGATGGCCTCCTCACATTTCAAACAATTATGCAAAATTTAAAAGAGTGATTTACACTTATTCGAACGCCATTTTCCTAGTTTTTTTTTAGTACATAAGACTATTACTCATATTATATGATATTATAACTGAAATTTATAAATCAAATTATTATTAAAATTAATTTACATAAATTGTTATGAAGTATTATCTAGATTTTTAACACTCATTAATATTCGAGGGATATATAAATGGAGGCACATTGATGACAAACTTTTTATCTTATTAATGGTATTTGATAAATATAAATAAATTGAAAATTGTCATTTTAAGTGGAGGTAAATTAAAATTTTACTCTGTATTTATAGTGCTTTAGTAAGAGAAAGAAAGAAAACGGAAAACAAAGCTCTTCAATAAGAGGCTGAACAAAATTTTCAGTAAGGACTTAACCGATTTTTTTCACGGAAATTTAATTAGGAAAACAAAAACAATTTGAAGTGGACCGCATATATTTACTAAAATATAATATACAAATTTGAGTCAATAATGATAAAGAAAATGACCATACACGGAAGGGTTTGGATTTGGATGATAAAGAATCAAGTGGCAGCTCCATATTTGCGCATATATATATATATAAACCCTGGATTGAGTTTTCTTTTTAGCGAATAACGTAGGGAACAGAAAACCTGATCAATTTGAAAAAAAAAAGTAATAATAATAATTAAATAAAAAAATTAAAATGCAACCTCAGCTTGAAACTTGGGAATGGGAGGATAAAAGGAAAAGGATAATAAAAAATAAAACTCTCACTTTAAGAACATCTCAACTATTTCTGCTTAAAAAAAATTATCTCATCTCGTGTGTGTTTGTGTGTAGGTAAAACGAGCCTCATTTTTTAATTCAATTTAATCTCCAATCGTGAAAATTTGGTTAAGCTAAAATGCGGTGCGACTGGGGGGAGTTTCGTCGGAAGGCAATCAGATATTAAAACGAACTCAATAGGTTATCATGAAGCCTATCGGCATCATACTGAATTACTGACGCAAAGACAAGCGTTGAAAATGACATCTGAGTTTCCATTTCCCTGTTCCCATCAAGGGTCAAAGGGCTCCAGTAGCTGCGCGTAAAGGGCCCCAGTGGGAAATTTAATCGGTAACGGGTCCCAGTCAAAAATGTGAAGGCATTAAACTATAGGGGTAATTTGGGTATTCGATTATTTAATTTAATTCGATTTAAATTAAATAAATTTGAGTTTTAAAAAATTAATTTATTTAATAAATGGTGAATTCGACTTCATTTTCACTTTTAGGTTAACTGTATTAATTATTTTTGTACTTATTTAATTCTTTATTTATTGTTATTGAAGTTTGTTCAGTCATTTATTTATAAGTTTTTCTTTTATGGATATAGTTTAATAATTTGGTTGATGATTATTGTTAACCAATTCTTTTAGGCTCAATATTTGATTCTCTAAGAGCATCTTTAAAAGGTTCTATAAATTTTACTTTTCAAATATTTATTTGCTTATCTATATGGTAAATAGATGAGTGAAAAAAGATATTTTTCTTTAAAAAAACTTTAAATATAAATGAGTTAATATTATTTTAATTAAATAACTATTTTTTTAAAGGAAAAGTCAATAGTAATTAAAGCACATTTCTCTTTTTCTTCAACAAAAAGTAATAAAATATAAATTGAAAAATGAGAAAGTAACTCTTCAAATTTGAAGAGAGATGAACATTTTTTTATTTAAAAAATCTTAATTGGAGTGTCTTTTGCAGTCTTAAATGTTGATGTAGCTCTTCAAATAAGTAATAAAATTTTATTTAAAGAGTTTTTTAGTGATACTCTAATAATTTAATTTAGACTTTGAATTAAGTGTCTATTTCTTTTTATAGTTCTAAGAGCTTTTGTAGGTTGGACTTGATCCTTTCAAAATGGTATTATTTATTCATTCAGTGTACATGATTTCTTTAAGATACTGACAGCCAAAGGGAGAAAAAAGAAAAGAAAAGATTGCATTGCATATAAAGATACAAATTAACGATGAAATATGCAGGGATAACCAAAAATAAACAAAAAGTTAAGCAACTTTTCTTGAATCTATAGATATATTTTTTTATCTTCTCATATTTTTTACAAAATTATTTGAAGAATTATTATATTTTTTAATATAAGAATTTATTAAAGTTGATTAATTATTATGCTCTCTCATGCAAGCAAGAATCATGAATGAATATGTGATGATTTGATTATTAGATTTCCAATAATATCCTACACTAGCTTTTTTTTTGATACACTGATATAGTACAATCAGAATTTTTACTGATATTTACAATCAGAAATTAATCGAGACCATCCTGAATAAGCCTATTACAGCACAGCGTCAACCCTCACTTAAAAGCTAGAGGTGATCAATCCTACCCCAATGTGGGTAGATAACTAACCCCTATTATATAGGGGAGTCAATCCTACAATAGCTTATTGAATTGCAATACTTGGATTAAATCTCTTTAGAACGTTAATACGTATTGGCTTTCTCATCTTGTTGCAGAACTCAGTTAGCAACTTAGACACTATTTCATGTTGTTTGTCAAACTTTATCCCTCTTATTTTGCCTTGTGTCTTCTTCTTAGTCTAATAAACTGCATATATTATTATCACGTATGAATACAAGAAATAGGAAAACACACACACACACATATATATATATATATAATAAAAAAATTTAATATTACCAGAAATGTCTAGAGCACTAGGTAGTGCAACATATTTGTCATTTCTTTGTATATATATCAACTGTTGGAGATGTTTGAAAGAAATATGATCCAAGACCCATGCTACAATGTATTATAATTATATAAACTAAATGACTAAACCAACTATATAAATTCTTTAATTGTTCTCGCAAACAAGATGAAGCACTAGAAAGTCAGCCATAAGATGTGCTTACCATTTGGTTTTTTTTTTTTTCAAAGTGAGTTTGATAGTCTTTTTATGTTAAAAATCAACTTTTGTATATTTTGTGATGATTTTTCAAGTTGGATTATTTTATTATACTTTGATTAATTTTATTAGTGCCCAATCATATTATGCATTGTCACACAACAGGTTCTCGTACACAAGTTATTTTTAATTTAAAGTTTTAGTTATTAGATTTCAATTTGTAGGACTGAAATTTGTAATCACGACTACTTATTCTTAACAATGAGACAAAAAGTTTTCTAATACAATATATAACTTGCCATTTGCCAAAAAGGTAATGGTCACAAGATAACAATTTTTCGACTAAAATTTTTTTCATCACTGGATATCAATTTACGTGACTAAAATACGTCATCATAGATGCTTGCTTTAAATGATGGTGATGGTTGTCGAATCCAATAAAAATAAATTCCTACTCAAAATTTGATGGTTGTCGAAGTTAACAAAAATAAATTCCTACTCTAAATAAATTGTGTATAGTAATTGAGAAAGATCGTGTCCACAGAGATCGGTAATTATTTAAATCCTTTTAAAATGCAAAACATAAAATGGGGGTTTTGTTGACTATAATAAAAATCAAATTAAAATAACAAGAATGCAAATTAAAGTTGTAATTCAAATTGGAGAAAGCTCTGGTTGAAGGAATTAACTCAGCTTGATTCAACTACTGATCATTGATTCAAATATAGATTATTATTACTCATGAATAAACCGGTTATAGCTACTGAGACCCTCTAATAGCCAATCTCTCCTTAACTAGTCGATAACCAAGGTACGACCGTTGGTTATTTCCCTAATCAATAGACAACCCTAGATACGATCATATGATTTAATCAATTGACAGCCTGAAAAACCAGAGAGACCCAAATCCTAATCAACACATATGATGATTCATTTAAATTAGATTGTTTATTCTCACAACACAACTCTCTGCTATGTTATTTGTCACAAACATTAAATTCTTCATACGATGAATCCTTTAATTGACAATAGATTAAGTTGATAATTAAATAGTGGCCAATTACCTAATTAACAAACATAATCATGAAACTAATTCAGAGAATAAACAAATACCCAAAAAGTAATAAAACAATTAAAGCATAAGAAAGATCTCACAGTAGTGATGAATTAAAGCTTCATTAACCTTCAACCAGAAAAATAAGTTTAGTTCTTCATAAAGAGAAAAGAAAAATTAAGATCTAGGGTTTCTTTCTTTTTCTCCAATCCAAAATTCCCCCTTCTTTCACAATAGATTCCTCCTTAAATACTCACTCTCTCTTCTCTTTTAGAGTTCTATTTAAAATAAAATACTAATATCTGAAATATTAAATTCGTAATTACAAAAATAGCCAAAAATACAAAACACGTTAAATTAAAAACTGCAAGTCCGTAGTTGACAGCACGCGCCCACGCCTTATCAACAAAGTTCTTATGTCGCTCACAATTTCTCCAAGAGAACAATCATCCTTAAACATCATCTTGTAGCTCAATTTTATCACCAATCAATAGAATTGCACCTATAAAAGTAAAATACAAGTAAATCATTATTATTAAGTGCAAAACATCAATATTAAGGGAAGTAAACAATGCAAAACTAGTGCATAAATTGCACTCTAACAGATGGTTAAAAATAGTCATTAAACTTTTCAGTTATAATGTAAATGGTCGTGAAAAAAAAATATTGTTGTTAAAAATCATTTAAGACAATATTTAATATACTTTGGAACAAAAGAAACAATCACAAAATAACATTTTTCGATTAAAAATTGTTTTGCCACGAGATATCAATTTAAGTGACTAACCATAGCAGCCGTGGATGTTTGCTTCTAATACGGAGAAAATAGTCACCTAAATTTTTCTGATACGATGCTACTAGTCATAAGTGACAACTTGACAATAATATAACGTCGTGATAGGTATACTTTAGCGACAAAAACATAATGTTGCTAATTATATTTTTGAACCACTAAATTGATGATTTTGAGTAGCAATTACTACTATTTTTACTTACCCTTGAGACAAACATTTTAGTTACTACAAATCACTAATAGTAACGAAAATTTAATGTCTCTAATTGCACTTTTGACTTTTGAACATCTAAATTGACCACTTTGAATATCATTCACGATGTGTTTAATTTAAATTTAGGACAAATGGTTTAGTCATAAAACATATTATTTTATGTGACAAATAATTTTGGTTGCTATAACCTAATGTGACACACTTGGTGTGTTTAATTGTAATTTACTTTTTGTTATTCCTGGATTTGAAAGACAATTAATGGTGCACTTACTAAACGAGAGTCGAAATGGGGTAGAATCAGAATGAATTGAAATTGAAATGATGAATGAGAATCATAATAAATTGTGTATTTTATTTGTAGGAATCAGATTTGGAATGAACTGAATTACAATTAATGTGTTTACTTTGTCTTGAAATTTAAACAGGAATGAATTAGATTGTTGCAAATTACTAAAAAAAATTAATTAACTATCATCATAATTATTACTTTTTATTTTAATTATTGTGATAATTATTATTATTATTAAATATTGTTAATGATAATTATTATTATTAACATTAATATAATAATAATGGTGATGATGATGATCATCAAAATCATCATAATCATCATCAACAATATCATTGTTGGCATAATCATCATCGTCGGCATTAGATTAAAACGCGACGGCTACTGTTGCTGCTTGTGACACAACGGCTGCTCATGACTACTATTGCTTGTGATGTGACGACTGGCAACTAGTTGTTGCTCCACTAGCAATGACCGACAGCAGCAAGGGAGCTCATCCACAGATTGCGTGGTTTTTTTTTTTAAACTGAGGACAAAGTTGGGATTATTGATTATGTTGGGGGGTAAAATTGTCACTCTTGGAAATGAGAGACTGATTCCCACACCCTTGGGAATCAATCTCTCATTTCCTATTCCTAAATTTGGGTAGACTCTATAATTTTGATTTTAATATTCACTCTTTTTATAAAGTAAATGTTATCAATAATTTCCATTCTGGATTCTCATTCCCTAATTTAAAAATTAAACACACCATAAGTGTAATTTATATTATGGTAGTTTCATGGTCGAAAAACTTCGGTTCGATTTGGAATGCCTAGCCCTCTAATGTTTCACACACACACGGTCCTCTGCTTGTCATTTCTACAATTGGTCATATGTTTCCAGTCAATTGCAAGAAGCAATGTACTCTAGCTAAGTACATGCAAAGGTCAAAATCTTAATCTTAATTAATTAAGATTTAATTTATTTATATTTTTATCTAATAACTATCAATTATTTTTTCATAATAATTAAAAAAAATTAGTTTAGTATTGAAATCAAATCCACATTAGAGTTAGGATGTTACAAATATTTGTCATAGCTGCAAGTTGAACATGCAAAGGTTCCAGCAAGTGCCTACCATCAAACTAGGTCAAGGTACAAAATGTACCTAACAAATGGATATGCATGTCCTTTTGTTTGAGATCTTGTGAGTACAACGCTCCTAATCCTCAATACCATATACATAAAAAAAATGGCCTATATATAAACGCCGTTGTGATTGAAGAAAAGCGGTATTGCTATTACTGACTCTTACCAATGGCCTTGATGGAGCACTTTTTCACATCAAACTAACGCATAAGAGGTATAAAGCCTAGGTGTATGAGAGAAAGCCACAACATATATACAAAAACGCAATCTGGATAGACCTTGCCGATCATGCTAAGTTAATTAATCTGTCTGTGAGTGAAGAAGATTCACCTTAATTAATGCTGAGTAAATTATTAGTAACCAGGATGGACATGTCATATGGTTAATAGGAGCTTTAAATCCTGAAACTTGTTGAAAAATCATGCATGTTGTATGCAAGTTCAAGAAAGCGTGCAATTTTTCAAAGAGCTACCAAACAATTGAAGAAAAAAATGAAAAGTTGGCAAATTTGTCAAATTTGCCAAATGAACACCATTGACATATTTGCATGGGTTAGGTGGAATGGTGCTGAGTTAGGTGGAATAGTACTAACTTCAAGCCTATAAATAGAGAGCATTTCTTTATTCCATTTCATCTTAAAATTGTTAAACTTATAAGTTTCTAAACTTTTGAGAGTTCTGAGAGCGTGAGCAATTGGAGAGAGTGTGTAAGAGTACTGGGTGTATTTGGATTCTGGGAAAGTGAGATTTCTTTACAAATTTGTACTCAAATAATTGTTAATAATACAATTATTTTTCTCTTGCTCCCGTGGACGTAGGCATACTGCCGAACCAAGTTAAATTTTGTGTCCTTTATTTTTTTTATAATTATTTGGTGTGTTTGATTCCACATTCCGCGCACAACAAGTGGTATCAAAGCCAACGGTTCGTACTTAGGGGATACGGTACTGTTCACGAATATGGTGGAAGCGGCCATTTGTACTTGAGAGACAATCTATTGTAAGTAGTGTGTATTTTTGCATGTCTAGGAAAGTTCTATCTGTTAACATATATGTTTTCATAATATTGATTTTGATGATAACAAACAAGATTAAGAATGATTAATCTTTTAAGCTCAAATTATTTTTTATATATTTTAAATAAATCATTATTTTCACATTATAAATGTTTTATATTTAATGGAAAAATGATTTTAAGAAAAATGATTGTTTAAATACATGAAATGTTTGTCATCATCAAAAAGAGGGAGATTGTTAACATATATGTTTCCATAATATTGATTTTGATGATAACAAATAAGATTAAGAATGATTAATATTTTAAGCTCAAATTATTAAATATTCTTTTTAAATAAATCATTATTTTCACATTATAATTGTTTTATATTTAATGGAAAAATGATTTTATGCAATTGATTGCTTTATTCTTTTTGAATAAATCATTATTTTCACATTATAAATGTTTCATATTTAATGGAAAAATGATTTTATGAAATTGGTTGTTTTTCAAAGTTTATGTTTTAATTGAAAAAATTTTGAAAACTTTGAAATAAACAAGTATTGCTTGAAACTTTGGTAAAGGACTTATTTAGAAAGTGTCATAGCATTTTGGGCTATATAATAATTTCAGAAAATTTTGGGATTAACAAATTATTATTTAGAAATTCTGAAATTGGACCTATTTAAAAAGTTTCATAACGTTTTGGGCCGCAGTATAGTTTTGTAAAGTTTTGGGGTCAAACTATAATTTTAAAAAATAGTGCACTGTAGCAGGTTACTGTAGCATCCAGCTTACCGGATTCAAAATCCGGAAAACCGGAAACTGGGCAGAATGCACCCAGAACGAATCCGGCTTACCGGATTCAAAATCCGGCAAACCGGAAACTAGGCAGAATGCACCCAAAACGAAAACTGCTTACCGGATTCCAAATCCGGCAAGCTGGATAACGGTAACAAAAATCCGGCTTATCGGATTCCATAAACGGCAAACCGGATTTCCCAGAATGTGAGTAACAACTAGTTTTTGAGTTCAAACTATATAAACTCAAAACCAATTCATTTTTGGGAATCCAAGCAAGCAAGAACAAGTGCACACAACTTATATTGAGCTTCAACTTCGTGAATCATCATTCATTAAATCATCTTTGTTCTTCAATTTGTTTATCCACTCTTAAAGAGAGTTTGATTGTTGTATTTTTCATTTCTCATCAAATTGTGAGAGTACAAGTGTGAGAAACACTTAGAGTGAAGAGATTGGAGAGATAATCTCTTGTTGTAAAGGTTTATTGACACCTCGAAGTCAATTGTAATCGTTGAAGCCTTGGAAAGGCTTGGATAGTGAAATCCTCAAGCTTGGATCGCTTGGAGGCGTGGACGTAGGCGGGGATAGCCGAACCACGTAAAAATCCTTGTGTTCATTTTCTCTTCCCTTACTCTTTTAATATTGTGTTTCATTGAATTTATTGTTTTCGAATTGATTAAGGCATTAGATTGAATTGTTGTGTGGTTTGCCTAGGATAATTTTTAAAATCCCAATTCACCCCCCTCTTGGGTTGCCTAGCTAATATTTCACTATCAACAAAGGCGATAAGAGTATAAGGATTCTGGTTTTTAATTGGGAATGAGTTCCCGTCCAGTCTCCTGGGAACTTTCCTGGTGTATTTATTCACGCGAAATTAACATCATAAAGACTGTTTTTCAAGTGAAAATAGTTCGTTGAGAAATAGTGGAAGGTGAAACTTCCAAAATTTGGGAGAGATCTACCGAGACTATTTCTGGAGACACTTCAGGTGGGAGACGAGATTTGTCAAATCGCTATTCAGCACCTGTTATAGGAGGCCAGAAGATCGATGTTGAAAAGTTTGATGGGAAAATCAACTTCGGCATTTGGAGGCGCGAAGTTACGGATGCCCTTATCAAATCGATCTCGATGTTGTTCTGAAAAATAAAAGACACTTGTATAATGAAGAAATTTGGGATCATATGAATGAGAAAACGTGTGGTCAAATCAGATCTTGTTTGACCAAGGAGGTGAAATACTTGGTGAAATATGAAGAGTGTGCAGGACTTTGTCGCGTATATTGGAGGAGAAGTACCTGCTGAAAAGTCCTGAAAATCATCTTCATACAATGAGCCAAGTATATGGCTTTCGAATGAAACCTGGGGTGTCAATGCACGATCATTTCTCAAGTTTTGAAAAGTTACTAGCTGATTTGAAGAATCTTGATGAATATATTAAGGATGAAGTCAAGGCTATGATTCTGTTACACTCACTACTAAAGGAATATAGCCATTTTGTGACTACATTAATATATAGGAAGAGTGCGATCGTTTTCAAAGATGTTTGCACAGCATTGACTAACTTGGAGATTCGGAATAATGATAAAAATTTTGAACGAGCATCGTCTGAAGCTTTGGTGAGCAAAGATTGGACGATGGAGAAAAAGAAAAAGAGTGGTGGAAAGAATTATCGATCCAAATTGAGAAGTAGAAATATAGCTCGAGACGAGTGTGCCTTTTGTCATGAAAAGTGCAATTGGAGGAAAGATTGTCCAAAAGCTCAAAAGAGAGATGGGAAGAAACCAGCAACAGCAAACTTGGCATGGAAAGATAAAGACTCTGATTTTTCACTAAGTATTACTTCTGCAGCATACGTGGCTAGTTCGAGCGAGTGAATACTTGATACTGGAGCAACCTATCATTTGTGTCCTATTAAGGAAATGTTTATGGATTTTCGTAATTTGGAATCCGGTGTAGTTATGATAGGGAATAATCAACCTTGTCGCACAATGGGGATAGGAAAAATTCGGCTCAAAATGTTTGATGAAATGGTTAGAGAACTCAAAGAGCTTAGATTTTTTCTAACTTTAAAGAAAAATATAATTTCTGTGGTGCTTTGAAAGCTAAAGTCTATAAGGTTACCATTGAAGATGGTGTAATGAAGTTTACACATGGGGTTATGGTGATTCTGCAAGGGGTTCGACGTCACAATCTGTACTATTTGAAGGGAGGTGCAACTGATGAAGCAAATATTGTTGAGGCGCATAGTGACACCACCAAGCTATGGCATGTACGACTGAGACATACTGGTGAGAAATCTTTGCAAACTCTGATGAGCCACAGACTCTTAAACGGTACCAAAAACTATAAATTAAATTTTTGTGAGCATTGTGTAATAGACAAGAAAATAAAGGTCAAGTTTGGTACAATTAATCACGATACTCGTGAGATCCTTAAATATATTCATAGTGATGTATGGGGACCAACCAAGACTGCATCAATTGGTGGAAGCCATTATTTTGTTACTTTTGTTGATGATTTCTCTAGACGTGTGTGGGTATACACCATGTGAGTAAAGGATGAGATTCTAAAGATTTTCGTGAAATAGAAGAAATTAGTGGAGACTCAAACTGGCAGAAAAGATAAAAGTATTGCGATATGATAATGGGGGTGAATATACTTCTTATCCATGCTTGCAAGTATGCCAGAACGAGAGTATTAAAAGACATTTCACGGTGAGACATACTCCGCAACAAAACGATGTGGTTGAGCGTATGAATCGTACTTTACTGGAGAAGGTACGATGTATGTTATCTAATGATAGTTTAGATAAAAAGTTTTCAGCTAAAGCTGTGAGTTACGCAAGTCATTTGATAAACCGGTTGCCTTCTGCTGCAATTGGAGGTAAAACTCATGGAAATGTGGTCTGAAAAGCATACACAAGACTATGATTCCCTTCGTATATTCGGGTGTCCAGCTTATTATCATGTCAAAGATGGTAAACTAGATTCTCATGCTAGAAAAGCTATCTTTGTGGGATTCAAAGGTAGAGTAAAGGGCTTCAAGCTTTGGGATCTTGATGACAAAAAGTTTGTGTGTAGCAGAGATGTCACATTTGATGAAGTTTCAATGATGAAAGCTTCAAATTCTCAGGAAGTGGAGAACAAGACCAAAGAGGTATTGCAGCAGGTGGAGTTTGATGTAACTCCATATGTATCAATTAGTTTTACATCAAAGAATGGTTCAACTATGGAGGTGACAACTAGAGATGAAGAAGATGTTGTTTCTTCTGATGTCCTATACAATGAAGAAACAATTGATGATGTAGATAATGATGATTTTATAGCAATAAAGAGACTAAGAAGAGAGATAAAGAAACTCGGATGGCTTACTAAAGATATGTTGGTAGCCTATGCACTTCTAGTTATTGATGATGACATCCCCAACACTTTTGATGAACCAAAGAATGGTTCAACTATGGAGGTGACAACTAGAGATGAAGAAGATGTTGTTTCTTCTGATGTCCTATACAATGAAGAAACAATTGATGATGTAGATAATGATGATTTTATAGCAATAAAGAGACTAAGAAGAGAGATAAAGAAACTCGGATGGCTTACTAAAGATATGTTGGTAGCCTATGCACTTCCAGTTATTGATGATGACATCCCCAACACTTTTGATGAACCATTACGCAGTAATGAAAGTGATAAGTGGAAGTTAGTCATGGAGGAAGATGTGAAATCTCTCTATCAAAACCAGACTTGGAAACTTGTAAAGTTACCAAAAGGGAAAAGGGTTATTGGCAATAAATGGGTCTACACAAAAAAACAAGGATCTCTGAATCAAACAACTCCTCGATACAAGGCAAGGCTCGTGGCAAAAGGTTTTGCTCAAAAGGAAGGTATTGACTACAATGAAATTTTCTCTCTAGTTGTAAAACATACTTCCATTCGTATCCTACTTGCTTTAGTTGCAGAATATGAGTTAGAGTTGGCTCAATTGGATGTTAAGACGACGTTCTTACATGGAGATTTAGAGGAGGAAATCTTTATGATTCAGCCTTGTGGTTTCAAAGTTGCTGGAAAGGAGAATCATGTATGTAGGTTGATTAAATATTTGTACGGACTAAAGCAGTCGCCAAGGCAGTGGTACAAAAGATTTGTTCAACTTATACAAGGGCAGAAATTTACTAGAAGTGAACACGATCATTGTGTTTACTTTAGAAGACTACCAGATGAAGCTTTCATCTATTTGTTACTTCATGCGACGATATGCTTATAACTTCAAAGAATAGAGATGAGATCAAAAGATTAGAGAAGCAACTGACTTCTGAGTTCGAGATGAAAGACTTGGGTGATGCACAGAAAATACTTGGGATGGAGATTCGTAGAGACAAGAAAAATGAGAGCGTATAATTGACTCAAAAGTCTTATTTGAAGAAAGTGCTAGAAAGATTCGGTATGAATGACAAAACTAAACCGGTATATACACCTCTAGCTCCTCATTTCAAATTAAGTTCTTCTTTATGTCCTAAATCTCAAGAGGAGCGCGATTACGTGGCTCGTGTTCCATATCCTAGTGTTGTGGGTAGTCTTATGTATGCAATGGTATGCACAAGGCCCGATATATCTCAAACAGTGAGCATAGTTAGTAGATACATGCACAATCCGGGTAAAAATCAATGGCTTGCGGTAAAGTGGATTCTCTGATATCTGTATGGGATAATTGATGTTGGGTTATTGTTTAAGAAGGATTATGGTCAACAATGTGTTGGGTGTTGTGATTCTAATTTCGCTGGAGACCTTGACAAGCGGAGACCGACAACGGGCTATGTATTCAAATTGGGTGGAGGTCCGGTTAGCTGAAGGTCGATTCTATAGTCAACAATTGCTCTGTCCACTACAGAAGTAGTGTATATGGTAGCAACTGAAGTTGTAAAGGAAGCTATCTGGTTGAAAGGCTTGTTAGGTGACTTGGGAGTAATCCAGGAAAACATTGCGGTCTTTTGTGATAACCAAAGTGCGATATTTCTCGTGAATAATCAAACATATCACGCTCGGACGAAACATATAGATGTGAAATATCATTATGTGAGGGAGATTATCAAGGGTGGTGATGTGTTGTTAAAGAAGATTGATACCAAAGATAATCCATCAGATATGTTGACAAAGGTAGTTTCTGGAGTTAAGTTTCAACATTGCTTGAAACTAATTCAAATCCTTCGATTGTATTAAGTTATGTCCTTCGGGAATTTTGAACTACGGTTGGCTTGATCCCAAATTTTGGGTACGTAAGCAGTCACAGAGATGTAGCCACTTTTGGGGATGATGGTTCATTGGTAGTCGGCTCATATTTGGACAAATTTCGTCGAGGTGGAGAATTGTTGAAAAATCATGCACGTGGCATGCAAATTCAAAAAAGCATGCAATTTTTCAAAGAGCTACCAAACAATTGAAGAAAAAAAATGAAAAGTTGCCAAATTTGTCAAATTTGCCAAATGGACACCATTGACATATTTGCATAGGTTAGGTGGAATAGTGCTTGAGTTAGGTGGAATAGTACTTAGGTTAGGTGGAATAGTACTAGATTCAAGCTTATAAATAGAGAACATTTCTTCATTCCATTTCATTCCAAAATTGTTAAGCTTATAAGTTTCTAAGCTTTTGAGAGTTCTGAGAGCGTGAGCAATTGGAGAGAATGTGTAAGAGTACTGAGTGTATTTAGGTTCTGAGAAAGTGAGATTTCTTTACTCAAATTTGTACTCAAATAATTGTTAATCATACAATTATTTTTCTCTTGCTCTCGTGGACGTAGGCATACTGCCGAACTACGTTAAATTTTGTGTCCTTTATTTTTTTTATAATTATTTAGTGCGCTTTATTCCACATTGCTCACACAACAAAACTCACCTGGCTACCTGAATCAAGTGAGTAAGTTAACCACTTTGGTGGAGTTTGACTATCTAGTTGACTAATATCTCAAAGAAAAGGGTATGTTGATTATCAGAATTTTACATTCAGTTAAGCCATTCTGAACAGAGAACTTTTCTTGCAATGTGAATTTGTTTTGTTTTTTTTTCTCTTTCCTTTTTTTTGAAGGCACGTGAATTTTTTCTTAAACCCATCTTAATCTAGATAATCTTGCTGGATGCTATAGTCATCACAGGATCAGGTATCTCAATCATGTGAGATTTTTCCTTGGGTTGTTTGTGCCTAAATATCCAAGTAGCTATGCATGTTGTTGCCTCTGAATTCTGATCATCTATGTGTGTTTTTTCTCAGTCACAGCAATTGCGAACATACACTTAGTTAGTTCAACCAGTAAGATTTCTTGAGATAGTACGTAAAATCGTTAAATCAAAATGATTACGACCTAAGGCAGATTCATTTACTTTGAACTAGTCCTCTTTCTATGTGGATTACAATTTGAAATTAGACGAACCTATTTTTTCATTCAGAAAGAAAAAATATATATTTTTCCCTATTACAGGTTTTCTCATTGTTGAAGAAACTAGAGTCTCTCACAAAAGAAATTCTAGAATAAATCAGATGTAATACAATCAATTAATGCATGTATGATATGTGTAGTTGAATTTTATATAATCATCAATTACATGTTGATTCTCAAAGTAATTGCACATATGTTAAAACATCATTTACTTGTTGTACATTAAATATAATACAACCAATTAATGCATGTATGATAAGTGTAGTTGAATTTTATATAACCACCTATTACATGTTGATTCTCAAAGTAATTGCACATATTTACTTGTTATATGACTGACATAGTATCTCAGAGATATTTTAAAATTTTTCCTCTAACAATACTCTATCAATGGTAAAGTTTAAATTATGTAAGAACAAACATTTGCACAATTATTGCTATTTCAAACATAGAAATGTGAAGAGTACTATATTTTATGGAATTTTCTCCGTTAATTCTTAAAATTACTACGTGTACATGTGATGATTGCTTGCTACTGTGTAAGGTGAAACATTTAATTTGAAGAAGATTAATTCCTTATAGACTGGTAGTATAGGTCGTTGCTGTCCTGTCGAGGAATTCTTATTAGCTTGAAACCTATCGCAAATGTCAATGAAAAATGGCTTCAAGGTTTTGTTGTAGAGCTGATGACAAGCTTCTAAAAGCAACATACCATATTGGTACACAACTACAATAATGGTAGTCACAATCCATGTAGTGTACAAAATGATATGGTCAATATTAGAACGTTGAACAAATTTAAAGACCAAAGAGATTGCAGGAATAGATCCTAAGACAATAGCAACAAGGCTCCACAACTGGGAAGAATTTTCTCCACGAAGTCGAGATCTTAGGTCAGCTGAAAGTGCATAGCAATATACGAGTGGCTATCCGAAAAGACCATATGTCCGTTGAATGTGTTTCAAGCAAGGGCTTAGTTTGGTCTTGCATATTTGCACCCACAATGTCAATGAGAGCTGGAATGAGATATCCAAAAATATTGGCATATGACATGGAGCAGAAGAGATTTTACCCACTGCAAAATCATAAAAATGCATGATTAACCATCTTATGTATATCACATTTTCTTTGAACAAAAATAAATGAAACTTAAAAGGACCCTATATTAATTTCCAGTCAAATTGTCTGTCAATTAATTATTTGTTTTTCAAAGATGCAATTCTCCTCTAAAAATTTGAGGGAGCGCTTTTCTATTTTCATTAACACATACAAGATATTTTTCATTTGTGTCCAAATGTTTCATCAAATTTTATTGTGTGCACATCTGTTTCAATAACTTTCACAGCTCACCGTTTTTGTTAAATATTATTGTTGCCGTTAATTTTGACAATTTTGATGTTAAAAGATAATTTTACCAGTCATTAGAATTAGTTATAAAATTACTAGAAAACCACAACACTTGTTTCAAATTCGAATTTTGACCTATGTGGATATTAAAATTTCATAAATTTTTTTTTAAAAGAAGAGTAAAAATGTTTTCTTATGGGAATCAAAACATCCCCTCTACCATCGTCCATAATCATCGATTCTTGATAACAATCTAATAAACTTGAAAAAGCAAGAAATTCAATCCGAATCAAATTTCTTCATAAAACTTAGCTCTTGCTTTTGAAAATTCCAATTCTTAAGACTCTAAATAAACCGATATTCAAAATTACATATTTCTAGAATGAAAAACCTTTAATTTATCCCTTTAAATTTTTGAAAACATCTATTTGCCTCTATTTATCAGTCAAAAGATTAGAATAAATGGAAGCGCGTTGATGACTAGCTTTTTATATGCTTAATGGTATTTGATAAATATAGCTAAATTGGGGTAAATTGAAATTTTATTCTACATTTAGAGTGCTTTAATAAGAGAAATAAAGAAAGCAGCAAACCTGGTCTATTTAGATGGGAAATAGGATCGAAAGATGGGAGTGCTTTTGGATGAACTAATAAAATTGATTTAAACAAAATAATTAAATTTAATTGGTTGCCAAATTTTAAAAACAATTAAATCAAATACGTGGCATCATGTAAGCCGGCGACGCCGTTCATACAGCCTTTAGACAGATCCAACTTAGAATAGATCTTATCTCTAGCACGCCTGCGAGTTATCAGCCGATATACTAAATTGATTTAATCGGAGGGTTTAATCTTTATTAGGGTTATGCTTTGGAACGCGGTTGGTTCAATTTTAATTAATTTACCAAATATTTATTAAATTCTTTTAAACGTGGTTAGTTCATTTTAGGTGCATTACCAAATTTTGTTTAGATTCTTTATGGCTGAGATACAAACACAGTACCAAATCTGGAACCCAGAAGTGGTGCTCTGAAGAAGGAGGGAGAAAGAAATACAACAGAGGGGAGAGATCCGGTCTCTATGCCTCTGAGGAACGTAGAATTTGTATGGGAGAACTGATACAGATCAGTCTCCTATGCATGCGTGAAATTTAAACGTGCATACAGAAAATTTAAATTGCTTTAAAATAAAATTACGGAAATTAAATTGCAGAAATTTAAATACATAAATTTAAACGTGCATGCTTTGAATTGCTTTAAAATAAATTACAATGCTTTTAAAATAAAACTAAAATTGAATGCTTACATTTGTTGTTTTCTTTGTAGAGAAGAAAAGGGAAATTAATTCAGAAGATCAGGAACTAATCCGAAGAAAAATTTCCTTAGTCTTTGAATTTCAGATTCCCAGAGAGAGAAAGATCTAGAGAGAAGGAGGAGAAGAAGAGAGAGAGGTTCTGAAAATTGCCATCTGAGGAGTCTAAGTCTTCCTCTTGGTTTTTATACAAAATGAAATTTAAATTGTAGACTGTAGCGGAGTTGTAGCATACAGTAATCTTTGGAACTCTGATGTGAAATTTAAACTGTAGACTGTAGCGGAGCTGTAGCATACAGTAATCTTTGGAACTCTGCACTGTAGGCTGTCGGATCTATAGCATACAGTAATCTTTTGGAGCTGTAGACTGTTGATTGTCGCTTTGTACATATGGGAATACACATACCCCGGGTGAAGAGACATGTGCGCTCTCACTTGTATCCAGAGGACCACCCGAAAAATTAAAATGCCTTTTTTTTTTTTTTATACAAAGAAGTAAAGCTTTAATCTAGCTTGAATGCTTTATAGGAGAGAAAATGCCGAAGCAGTCATCTTCATTTTCATCACCAAGGGAAATAAAAGGTTCTTCATCCCCAGAGGTGCTTGAGGAGGAGCTCGCAACATATGTTTTTGATCTTGTGGCGAGAAGTTGTTGCATGACTTGGAAGTATTCTGTTTCAGTTTTGGCACCGGCCAGGAGGGATTGGGCTTTGGATTTTTGTGTTAAGAAAGTTTGTTGGGCTTTGGACTGTTTTATGGTTGGCTGAAGGAAGCCTTTGGAGGATAGCCAATCTCTGACCAAATTGTCGGTCAATTTTGACTGTTCATCAAATTTTGACCACCATTTGACTTTAAAGGTTCTTTGTAGGATGATCTGGGCATCTTGAGTGTGGTATTTTAGGTTCCACATGCATACCTATGGTAGGAAGAAGTTGGTACAGAAACAGAGGAAGGCGGGAAACCTTCTTTCAGATGTAGAGGGAGTATAGTGATCTTTGAAAAGATTTAAACAGTGGGTGGCATTTGGGGTAAGAATGTCAGGAGTTGGACCAAAATGGTTCCACCATTGTTTAAACCAGTTAGGAAGGCTATGCACGGTTATTTTGGAATTAAAGAAAAATAACCATGAATGGGATTTTTTAGGGTTTTGTAGGAAGAATGTGTTATACCGGGCTTGTTGATAATCCCAGTAGGAGAAAGTCAAACAATGTGGTAAACGCATTTGAAAATTGGAGGGAAATCTTTTTGGATTATGGAGTAGATCACCCCATTGTTTTGGGCTCAAAACTTTTAAAATTGTAGCCGTTGAATATGCTGGCTCAGAATGGGAATCACTGAGGAAAAAATGTTTGAATTTAACTGACTCAGTGGCTTCCAAAATGATTTGGTAATAAGGTTGGGGTTTTGTTAAATCCCATGGTTTAAAAAACCAACCTTTAGGGAAAAACTTTATAAGTGTTTGAAATGGATCAGAATGGTAAAACCCATCTTCAACGGTTAAAATATTTTGGGAATAGGCTTTATCAATCCAAACCGAAGTCTTTTGTGTTGGTTGTGAAAGGATAATCTGTGAGGATGAACTTTCACCAGAAACTACAACATTTTGAGAAAGGGATTTTGTAATTTCTTTTGGGCTTTCTTTTTCAGAAATGTCTTTTGAAGGTGTTTGGCTTTGGGAAAAGCTGCTTTGGAGAGCGAGCATAAGCTCAGGTGATTTTGAAATGGATTTCATCCATTGGTTTACTTGCTCATGGGTAGAGAGGGCTTTAGTCCTTGGTTCATCATCTTCAATCAAGTCAATCCAAGATTTGATTGGCATGGCAGAAGATAATAATTTTTCTTTAGGAGGGGATGATTGGATTTCTTTAGGAGTGGCTTTAGGCTCAGGTTCTTTGGCAATGCCTTTTCCTTTGTCTCTTCGCTTTGGCGGCATTATCTGTTTTGAAGAAATTCCCGAGTTAGAAAATCAGGAATAGAATTTGTGTCACCTTTAATGAATTCAATATCAAAATCAAAAACAATTAAAATAGCTTGCCATCGTGCAAAAATTTGTTTTGATGCAATGTTGTGACATCTTTTTCTAAAACATGTTTTGCTGCTTTGCAATCAATTCTGAGTAAGAATTTTTGATTTAATAAATCACTTTGAAATTTTGAGATGCAAAGTACAATTGAAAGAATTTCTTTTTTGATAATAGAATAATTTTTCTGGCATTCATTCCAATGTGCAGAAACATACTGTACTATCTGTTCTTTATTATGGTCTTTCTGTTTTAAGATACCTCCATAAGCTAAATCAGATGCATCAATTTCGACAATCTTAGGTAATGCAGGATTAGCAAGGAATAAACAAGGGATAGCTTTAACAGAATGCTTTATAAGTCTAATAGCTTTTGTGTGTTCATCGGTCCAAGCAACATGATTCTTTTTTAATCTATCATGCAAAGGTTTAGACATCCTATTTAGGTTTGGACAAAAATCAAGAACATAATTTAAGCTACCAAGGAATCTCTGCAGTTGTGTTTTATCAAGAATTTTATCAGGAAATTTATCAGCAAATGCAAGAGATCGATCAATAGGGGTAATTGTTCCTTTGGAAATATTGTGACCTAGGAACCTTATCTTTGTTTGAAACAAAGAAACTTTAGAACTAGAAATTGCCAGTCCAGCCTTTCTGGTGGCAAAATAAAAATTCTTTAGATGTTTGAAATGTTGGTCGATGGTTTGAGAAAAAACTAAAACATCATCGATATAAACTATGCAAAAGTCAGAAAAAGGATTGTAAATATCATTCATAATTCTTTGAAATTCTGAAGGGGCATTTTTTAAGCCAAATGGCATAACAGTCCACTCATACTGTCCGAATGGAACAGTAAAAGCAGTTTTGTAACGGTCATTTGGATGGATTTGAATTTGCCAAAATCCTGATTTCATGTCAAATTTTGAAAAAATGAAAGCAGAATGCAGTTTTTGGAGTAAATCTTTTTTATTAGGTATGGGATACCTAATCCATTTTAAAGTTTTATTTAAGAACTTGTAATTTATCACAAGTCTAGGGGTGCCTCTTTCAATTTCGGAGTTTTTATTGACATAAAAAGCAGCACAAGACCATGGTGACCTAGATTTTACAATGAGACCTTTTGTTTCTAAGTCTTTTATTTCTTCTTTACAATGTCGTTCCAGATCCATATTCATTTGGATTGGCCGAGCTTTAGTGGGTATCTGTTTTTCATCAAAAGAACTTTCATATGGTAAATCAACCAGGTGTTGTTTCCTATTCCAAAAAGCAGAAGGTAGATCAGCACATATTTCTTTTTGGATAAGGTCTTTGAAATCAGATATTTTTCTTTGAATAAATTCATTTTGTAGCTGGTTATCAATTTTTTGTAAACTCAAATCCTTTTGTAAAAACATTAATTCATGTTCTTTTGATTTGAGAAGATTATTTATCTGATTTTGGTAAACAGAACAAGCTTTGACAATATTTAAATTTCTCGTTTTAGGTTTTTCAATAAAAGGAAACACAAGTCTTTTACTTTTAGCTTTAAAAGATATGCTATCATAATTTACAGTATAAGGAGTCATGAGATTTATAAAAGGAGTTCCTAAAATGATTGCATGATGTATATCATTAGTAAGAACAAAAGAGGTTTTGAATTCAAAATCATCATTAAGAATGGAGGCTTCAACCTTAGAATTGACTTTGAGTTTTGAATTATTGGCGGCAGAAAGCCTTTCTTTTGTTTTCTCATGAAATCTTTTTGGAACAATGTCTTCTCTAATGCAATTTAAATCAGCACCCGTGTCAAAAAGGGCAATAGCATCAATTGCAAAATCTTTGGAGAAAACTAATGAAATTTTAATCAAATATTTTCTGGTGGTGATTTGTTTTAAAACAAACAAGAAATCATTTGGAACAGATTCAATATTTTCTAAATTCTGGTCATTATCACCATCAGACTCAATTTCTTTATCAGAATCATTTTCCAATTGTTTTTGTAAAAGAAGTTGAATAGTTTGAGAATCATATTTTTGTTTATCTTTCAAATCTTTAATCTCAAGTTTGATTTCTTTGATTTCTTTTTGAAGGTCTTGGATATTGGGAACAATCTTTTTTGTTTTTGTTTTGCTCAAAATATCAGTAAGATCATAGGAATTCTTTTTAACAATAGGAACTTTAGAAGATTCCGGTTTATTTAAATCTAATGTTTTTAAAAGTTTATCAAGATAATCTTTTTGAAGAACATGGTCAGAAATATGTTTTACAAGTTCAAGAAAAATTTCTTGGTCTTTAGTCAAAACATTGATTTTTTTTAAATAAGAATCTGATTCAGAGTCACTGCTGCTAGATGCAGAGGTATCTGAATCTATCAACTCATCGACCTGGAGAGGGTCACTATCTCCCGACATGGAAGATTTAGAGTCCGAAGACTCTATAAGAAGAGAGGAGATTTTGGAAAGGATTTCTTCATCAAGGCCAAGTTCATGGAGTTTCCTATTCATTCTGCAATATTTTGCAGTATGGCCTTTGGTACCACATTTGTGACAAATGGCATCTTTGTAATTAAAAGGGGTTTTAGGTTTGTCTCTAAATTCTTTCTTTATAGAGAAATTGGGTTTCCTATAAGGCCTCGAAAGTTTCTTATAAGAAAGTTCTCTAAATTCACGAAAGGGTTTTCTATAGGCTTTAGATCTGTAATGTTTTTTGTAAGGTTTGGAAGAACACTTACCATTACAATCTTTGGAAGTAGAAGTTTTAAAGGGGTCATAATTGAATTGTTTACAGAAACTGCCTAATTCTTGCTTAGATTTTCTAAGCTCCATTTTAAGTCGTTTCTGTAATTTCAAATCTTGACAAATCTTTAAATCTTCTTTATTGACAAAACTGACTAACTCACCATAAGTAAGATCGTCATAAGGAATACGGTTATCACGAAGGGCTTTAATGGAATTTCTAACTTTCTCTCCTAGTAGGGTGGGTAAACCTGCAAGAATTTTTCTTTCCAAGTTGTATGATTGGCATCATCCCTTAGGAATAATCTAGTAAAGAAAGTGGTTTTGTAATCCTGGAACTCACTAAGTTTTCTACATCTCAAGTTATGTAGTAACTCAGCATTTTTATCTATAAGATGCGAAGGGTCACCTATAAAATGGAGGGAGATAGTCAAAATCAAGGTAGCAACAGCATCCTGAATTGGACTATTTGTATCATCAAGTATAGGGATATTCTCTTGATCCTTTTGAATGAAATTTAGAATATCTAATTGTTGCGGGTTGGTAAGGAGATGATCCCACCATCCTTTAAGTTGACCTGTAAACCCAGCAATAAGGATTTCTGCTATAGCTCTATCAGAAGTTCCTGATTGGGTTTTATAAGCATTAGCTGCCATGGTCATCTGTTGCAACAATCCTAAAATATTGTATTCGGACATGCCATCAATATTCCACTCATAGACTGAAGATGCATTAAACCGAGATTGATTTAAGGCACTTGGTCTAGTATCTATAGCTAGATCAGGTGGAGCTCTGACAGTAGGCAAGGCTAATTCCCAATGGATTTTGTTGGCTTTAGGAACAGAATCATCCGTGAAGGCTTCCAAATCGGAGGAGGCTATAGAAGAATGGTCATGTTCTATTACTCCAATCCTGCTGGATTGAGGAGTATCAGGGGCAATTTGAACTTTGCTAGAAGAGGAAGAAGCTTCTATCCTATCTAGTTGTTCTCTAATGGCTTTAGCAAAATCTGATTTTGACTCTTGAACAAGATTTTGGCTGGTTTTCGAAACCTGGAAAGGTTTGAAAATAGGTTCCTTAAGCTTTTTGTCAAAATCCGATTTTGAAGGAACAGGAGATGAGGAGGAAACAGTAATGGTTGATTTTTGGAAGTGGTTTTCGATCCTAGTCAACTGCTTTCCTATCGTATTTAAATTAGTATTACAGAAATTATTCTGTTGAATAATACTACTTAAATTCGATTCGGAATCATTAGGTTTAGGAATTTTGTAAGGTGAGGCTCTAATTTCTACAGGAGGGTCACCATGTTCTATTGTCAAACTCCTAAGAGGAGGGTGTTCGGATTCAACTGTTCTATTACTATCAAAAAGATTCCACTCAGGGGTCTTTTTCCTAATAGTAATTGGGTTTGGCGCTTTAAAAGGATAAGAAATGTTGTTGTCTGAAGAATAGAGTTCGAACCAATCAAAAAACAATATATGAACTTTATGGGAATTTACAAACTTATAATAAATTTCTTGAATTTCTTTTCTTTGGTTTAAAAAGTGTTTAAAAAACCAAAGTCTTTTTTCTTTGTTTAATTTAGAATAAAAATCATTATGCAGAAAAGTTTTATCTAATTCAAAATCTTTTTCAATGACATTTATGACATTTTCTGTGACTGCAGAAAACGTTAGGGAAGTTGGAGGAGAAGATTCCTTCTCTTCATGTCTCTGTTCATGTTGACTGCTAGTGTAGATTGGATGAGGGACACTAGTGGTGTAGTCAACAGAATGTATAGAGGGTCTAGGTATATCTGAGGTAGAGAACCTCGGTTGATTTATAACAGAAGGGATTTTTGAGAATTTTCTTTCTAGAGAAGAAATGCTTTTTGAGGAACTTGCATCTGAGAATCTAGAGGATGTAGATCTCTTAAATGACAGTGTGACTTTGCCATCAGAATACTGAGTCACATTTTACAACTCTGTATTTGGTTCAAGTTGTTTTGGAATCACTGGTGCAGTGGCTCCTTCAAGGACCCATTCATCGGGAAGATTGATATCTTTCCATTGGATTGGTTTTGGGATGACAGTATTGGCTTTAGACAAGTCAGTCTGCAAGAGAAGGGTTTCATCTCTTTTTGACTGGAATTTATGCTGTGTGCTAAATGCAGAAATCATTGCTTTATAAGAAATTTTAAAAATCAATGCAACTGGGACAGATCCGTCAATCATGTTGTAATTATGAGTTTTAATTTGTAAAATCATGCTCTTTAAAATGTTCTTATCTTTTAGGGAAATAGTGATATTTGGATAACAATCAAAAGAAATTGGACCTTTACACAGACTGGATTCAATGCTACTTAGCAAAGAATCATCAAAAGAGATGAATCGACCATCTCTAAGGACAGCAAGTATAAAGGTGTCAAGGCCTTCTTTAGTCAATGGTTTTATTCCTACTTGAATTAAACCGATATGCATATAATTAAAATTCTTTTCTTTTAACTTCTTTAAAGATTTTTCTGAAAATAAATGAATTGTCTCAAAAGGGTTTGAAAGAGTTATGTCACGTTCTTCGGTCTTTATAACATAATCATTCTTTAAAAAATCAAGCTTTTTTGTTTTGTAAATCATTTCTTTATTGACCTTTGGTAATTCCCAATTATCAATTGCTTTGTTGAAATCTTCGATTACAAATTCTTCCGAATTCACAACATTCTTTGAATCACTAGTCCTTCCAGAAGAAGAGCTAGTAAAGGATGATGCTCGACCGAGCAGAGGATTCATGGGTAAAAACCTATGCAGTAATCTAGGTTCTGACAATATGGCTACAGGTATGGATTTACAGCCCTAAGCGGAAAACTTATCCTATGACGGGACTTACAACCAGTAAGAAATTCACCACACAATCAAGAAAATAAAATACAACACAAGTCTTTAAACACAAAACTCTTAACGATAAAACACTATCCTCCACTTGGCTCTGATACCAGATGGGAAATAAAATATTATTATTATTATTATTATTATTATTATTATTATTATTATTATTATTATTATTATTATTAAACAAATAAATAAAATTAACATGTAAACTCAGCTTGAAACTTGGGAGAAATAAATGTGAATTTTATTACATGCTGATTCTTCAAATTAAAATGTAAACACACTCAATAAACATTAGACATAATACAACTAATTAATGCATGTATGATATGTATCATTGAATTTTTCTACATGCTGATTCTTCAAATTAATTGCACACATATTAAAAAATCATGTGTTTGTTGTATGATGGACATAGTATCTAAAGATATTTTAGAATTTTTCCTCTGATAATGCTCAATCAAATTAAGGGTAAAGGTTAAATTATGTTAGAAAAAGTCTTTGAATAATATTGAACAAAGCATTTACTTGTATACTAAAAGAATGCATATGAGGGGCCAAAAAGAGTGAAGATATGAGTTTGACTATTATCACATCAATTATTACTATTTCAAACATAGAAAGATGAAACTAACATATTTTGTGGAATTTCCTCCGTTACTTACTTAAAATTACTACGTTACATGTGATGATTGCTTGTTGTTGTCTAAGGTGAAACATTTAATTTGAAAAAGATTAGTTCCTTCTAGATTGGTAGTACTGATTGTTGCTGCCCTGCCGAGGAAGTATTATTAGCTTGAAACCTATTGCAAATGTCAATGCACAATGGCTTCAAGGTTTCGCTGTAGAGCTGACGACAAGCTTCTGAAAACAATGTCCTGTATTGATACACAACAATAATGACAGTGCCAATCCACGCAGCGCACAAAATGATATGGCCAGTATTAGATTGTGGAAAAAAGGTGGAGATCAAAGAGATTGCAGAAGTAGATCCTGAGACAACAGCAACAAGGCACCAGAACCGGGAAGAAGTTTCTCGACGAAGTCGAGACTTGAGGTCCACTGAATATGCATAACAATATATGGCTGTGGCAATGAGAAAAGACCATATATTTATTGAGTGTGTTTCAAGCAAGGGCTTAGCTTGGCTGGCTTGCGCATTTGCACCCATAATGCCGATGAGAGCCGGAATGAGATATCCAAAAATATTGGAATATGACATCGAGTAGAAGAAATTTCGCCCACTGCAAATCATTAAAATGCATGATTAAACATCTTCTATATATCCCATGTCCTTTAAAAAAAAAACTTAAAAAAGACCCTGTATTCATTTCCACTCAAATTGTCTGTCAATTAATTATTTGCTTTTACATAATGCAATTCTCCTCTAAAAATTTGAGAGAGAGCACTTTTTTATTTTCATTAACACATGTATATGAGATATTTTTCATCTGCGCCCAAATGTTTCATCAGATTTTATTGTGCGCAGACTTGTTTCAATAACTCTCATGGCTCACCCTTTTTGTTAAATATTGTTGTTGCCGTTAGTTTTGACGATTAGTGTAAAATTATCATAAAACCACAACACTTGTTTCAAATTCCAATTTTTACCTACGTGGAAATTAAAATTTCTTAAAGGTTAAAAAAAAAGAGTAAAAATGTTTTCTTATGGGAATCAAAATATCCCCTCTACCATCATCCACAATCATCTATTCTTGATATTAATCTAATAAACCGATATTCAAAATTACATGTTTCTAGAATGAAAAATCTTCAATTTATCCCTTTAAAATTTTGAAAACATTTATTTACCTTTATTTATCAGTCAAAAGATTAGAATAAATAGAAGCGCATTGATGACTAACTTTTTGTTTGTTTAATGGTATACGATAAATGTAGATAAATTGGGGTAAATTGAAAATTTATTCCGCATTTAGAGTGCTTTAATAAGGGAAAGAAAGAAAACAGAAAACAAATCTCTTTGATACGAGGCTTAACAAAATTTTCAGCATGGACCTAACCAAATTTTTTTCACGCAAATTAAATTAGGAGAACAAAAATAATTTGAAATGGACTGCATATGTATACTCAAAAATAATATACAGCTTGAGTCAATAATGGTAAAGAAAATGACCATACACCGAAAGGTTTGGATCTGGATGATGCAGAATGCAGTGGCAGCTTTGCATTTGCATTTATATACCTCGCCAAACCCTGGATTGGGTTTTCTTTTTCACGGCAAATAAGGCAGGGACAAGCAAACCTGATGGATTTTAGAACAAAAATAAATAAATAAAAGTAAAATGTAAACTCAGCTTGAAACCTTGGAGAAAAAAATAACAATAACAAAGTAAAAAAAATCACTTACTTTAAGAACATCTCAATTATCTCGTGGATTGGGTATTTATACGGGGCAAAATGAGGGTCAATTGAACCCCAATTTAATCCCGATTCCGGACACGTTTGGTCAAGCTCAAGTGCGGCCGAATGGGGAGGGTTTCCTAGAAAGGTAGCTAGATAGTCCCCCTTAGAAAGTGAAAATGAAGCCTATCCACAATCATACGGATGCAGCACAAGGGCGATTTTTAAAGAGTTCCCATCAAGTTCAGCGGCCAAGGGCCCCGCGGTAGCTACACGTGAAGAGGGGCCCCCAGCGCGCCCCGGCGGGGAAATTTAAGTGGTACGGTCCCAATTAAAATGTGATTAACTTATCAAATATCAAGATTTTTTTCCAATAAGGACATTAGTTTTGCATTCGTTCGTCTCAATTAAGTGGTACGGTCCCAATTAAAATGTTACTAACTTATCAAATATCAAGATTTTTTTCCAATAAGGGCATTAGTTTTGCATTCGTCTCAAATAGGTCCCTAACCTTGTATGACGACTAAGATACCCTTAACCGTTATATGACTTACACACTTGCTGTTTTGTTCTGCAAAGGAGGACACCACCCTTTACCTCAAAGCCTTTGAGCTCAGTCTGAGGGCACATAAAAGGTCGCTTGAAGACCAAGCGGAGTTGATGTGAGTGTTGCGTTGCCGCATGGCTAAGAATAAGAAATTTCGCCGTCAAAATTAAACGTATCCTGTAATATATAATATTCATTTATCAGTGAAGTAAATATATAGAAGGTTTACGGAGTTGCATTATATGTATATTTAGCTATTATCAAATGTCAACAGTAATCATTGGTATTAATTCTTGTAAAATTAAGTTCTTATCCACTTTCCCAAAAAAAAAAAAAAATCTTATTCATTATTCAAAAGCTTCGGAGTGCATTTGGTGTTAGTTTTATTCATATGTGAGAGTACATCTTGCATATTAAACAAATGAGTAATGATATAGTTACAAACTCTTGTACAAACTTATTTTGTACACTCTTGTACAAATTTATTTTGTACAAACTGATGTGGTATGATAAGATTGGTTGAATTAAATATCACTTGGCCTACATGATTTATTTTTATTATTTTATATTTTCATTCAACCAATGAATTAATACCACGTCAGTTTGTACAAGAGTTTGTGGTTGTATCATCACTCTAAACAAATTGTTATTTAATCCCGCCCTTATTTGATCAGAGTGGACCGCGGTGGTTTTTTAACTCCGAATATTTAAGCACAAATCATTTTTAAATAGTGATTTACGAATATGAATGGAATTAATTCTTCCATACTGTTCATGTTCTTAGGATAATTGTGGAATTAGTTCAAAGAAAGCAAAATTTTCGAATTCACAAATTTTGCATTTTATTAAAGGTTGGGATAGTATTTACAACATTGTAAACTGACTTTCATATAACAACGTTATAAAACGGTAAAAACGATAGTTTACAATGTTATAAAACAGGACAAAAGTACTTTGCAACCGTTGTAACAAACCCCCAAATTTGGTATTTTCTTTAACAGTCCCTATTGTTTTTTATAAATAATAAAAACTATAAGTTTTAAAAATTTTATGCAATAAGCCCCAATTAAAATATAATAATTTCAAATTTAAAAAAAATTATTTAGTGTTTTCTTTAGAAATTCCTATTGTTTTCTATAAATAATAAAAAGTATATGTTTTTATAATTTTATTTAATAAGCTCCAATTAAAATATAATAATTTTCAAATTCTAAAAAATTATTCTCTCTATCTCCTTCTCAAATTAGTTTGTCCTGCTTTAAATCTTAATTTATTCATTATCAAACATATAATTCTTCTAAAACATTAAAAAATAAAGAGTCTTCTAACTACATAAATTAGATTAATTTCTTAAACACAAAACCTAAAAAACATAATACTTGCATTTTCTCAAGAGAAATATATTGTGTTTATTTTTTTTCTTTACCATTGTAATAAAGAAAGAATTATATATTACTTTTTATAACAGGATCTAATCAATTAGGGCCTACCAAATGCGATTAAAGATGGTGGGATGGGTTTACTTTACTAAAATTTAATCTCAATAAGGTGTTTGGCATGAATAAGTAAATTAAAAATAATACAACTTAGGCTACCAAATTATCATGTGATAATGATTTTTTTTTTACCCTAAGGAGACCTTACAATGAGTTTTTTAGACTAAAATTTTGTCTTATGTTAACAAAAAAAAAATGTTACGTTAGAAGCCTAAAAAGTTAGTTAATTTTAATTTTTTTGAAAGGTATCCTCCCATAATCTATTAATTTAAGTTATTATTCATTCTTTACAATTTTAAATGTAAGTTTCATTCTTTATAATTTTAAATTTAAGTAATAGAATAAATATTATACAATGCATTTTTTTCACATTAAATAAATAATTAATCAGTTTCGTACATGTAATAAGGTATAAATAATTTTACATAATTTCAAATTTACATATAGAAATTTATTATTTTGAAAATATTATTTATAAACTCCATAATAAAATTTAAATGACTATCCAAGTATTTATTTAAAATTTATTTATTTTTCATTTTGATATTGTCAAAATTATCCAATATTGTATTACACTAAAAACAAGATAATATTATTATAATCCAATTGGTATTTTAAGTAAATGGAAGTGGAGAGTATTTTAGCAAATTAAAATAATCCATCCATATTTTTAATATATAAATATGTTCATTTACTAAATTACCTTTGACTCATATAATAAAATATTTTAATGGACTAATGTGTCAAAAGTTTGAAATTTAATCTTTCCTTATTTGTTTAGTAAATAGAAGGGACTGCATCGTTAATAACCAAGTAAGTGCATCCATGTGGTTGGAATAGCTCTTGGGTTGAATCCAATTGTTGGATCACAAAAAGACAAAAAATGGTGTATGAAACCACAATTGTATTGTAGCTGGACTCACTATAAAGCAATGAAAAAAAAAATAGTTTCCAATATTGTAAACACGTCCTGCACTTTAATAGCCCGAGATTTTGAGACCGGAAGCAGACACTTCAAAAAGTAATGATTTTTATTTATTTTTTTCTGAAAAAGGATACCGACAACTCTTGATTTAAAAAATGATCGCATAAATTAATCTTTTAGGATAATATGACCTTTGATTGCAATAACCCAACTGCATTTCATCTGATCATTTATAATTATAAAAAATATATATATAAAGGTTGTTTTCCCTTTGACTGCTAAGCACACGAGCCTCGTTGATCTTTTGCTGGAATGATGACCAGAGGATGGTATTTTTGCCTTATTTGTGCTTCTGGGTGAAGCAAAATATTGGTAGCAGGCTGTCGCTTATACGTCTGGTGTGTAGCAGCCATACACACTGTTGTGATTGTAGAAAAGAGGGTATCGCTAATCCCTGTGGCATTCGATGACTATTATTATCAAAACAAGTATAAAATTTGACGAAAATATCGCAACAATTATTACCTTAAATAAAATTTAACGAAAATATATATCATTGGCATTCCAAATATAGAAATCCGAACATAATAGAAATATTTCAATCCAAAATCACATATTTGTTTAAGTCTGAAAAAGTTATGATTTGATAGCATAATAGTCGGAAAAGCTATTAAAATATAATATTTTAATAGTATAATGACATTATATTATGAAATTATACATCTTAATAACTTTTCTAAATTATAATAAAGTTTAGAATCTTGGATTAAATTAGTACACCTGAACACAAATATAATATAATTAAATATATATGTTTACGGAATTTCTCCACTACATTTCTTTGGTTGTTGTTCCTTATCACCAGAGCTATAACTTGACATAGCCGAAATGTTTAAAATTAGTACACGCACCATGTGATGATTGTTACTAGGCAGCAGATGAAACATTTAATGAAGAGTTATTAGCTTGAACCTGTTGCAAATGTCAGAGCAAAAAGGCTTTAATGTTTCATGGTAGAGCCGATGACAAGCATAAATAAACAATGTAGGATATTGATACACGAGCAACACGACAATGATAATAGCAAAGCAAATCCATTAAGTGTGCAAAATGATGTGTCCGCTGACCAGTATTTGACCAATATTAATATTAGAGCGTTGGCTGTCGAGACCAAAGAGAGTGCAGAAACAGGCCCCAGCCCCCAAAATCAGGAAGAAACTTTTCGATGAAGTTGAGACCTCAGTGCCAGCCAAACATGCATAACAATAAATGATTATGGCTATCAGAAAAGGGACTCGCCTATCGTGCACCATACCACCGCTTTTCTCTTTTTTTTTTTTTGCCTAAAATTTCATGAAGTCCTTTCACTTATTTTTATTTGAACTTTACTTCACAAATATTAAGTTCATTTCTCCCAAATCTGTGAATCCTTCAACCGCTGATCAACGGCAAATCGACTCCTCCGGTGGCTGTGGTTGGTCAGAAAAGATAGAGGGAACTGTGGATAACAAATTTCAAGTGGTGGCGTCACCGGAAATTAGAGAAACCGCAGCGAATTGAAGTGGGGATTCTGTGACTTTTCACGGCTTCTATCAACAGCTTTCTGAATGTTTTACGGCGACAAGGATGGCATGGAGATGACCTGCGTCGCACGAGCTTCTGATCAGTACCAACCTTGGCCGGTGGAGTAGCTGAAAACGGAAACAAAATTCGGGTCGGGTTGACCTGGTTATTTTTGCGACAAGGATGACGTGGAGATGACTGACGTCGCACGACTTTCCGATCGGTACCAACCTCGGCCGGTGGCATGGATGAAAATGGAAACAAAATTCGGGTCGGGTTCGCCAATATTTTAATAAAGAGAGGGGGTATTGTGATAAAGATGCAATATAGAAGAAAAATGTATAAATAGCAAATAGTATAAGGTGCTAATTATAATGTTTATATGGATGCAATAGAAATTAATTTAATATTTATGAGGTAAAGTTTAAATAAAAATAAATGAAAGGGGTTTAATGAAATTTTACAACACCGCTGGCACAAAAGACAAAACCAGTGGTACGGTACCACGGTGGTACCGCAGCTGGATCCAAAAGAAAAGATCATATATTTACTAAGACAATCATTATCTTACATGCATGTAAAATAGGAAGATCCATTTACTAAATGTGTTTTAAGTAAGAGCTTAGTTTTATCTTACATATTTGTAGTGTCGCATTCAAAATTAAAGCCTAATAGCAGCAAATATAATTTCTTTAAAACAATTTTATTTTCCTAAAATATTTTACAATAATTTTGGATGTAACATACTCATTTAAAATGATTTTAATGATGATAATTTAATTTTCAGTATATAATCTTATAAATTACTTAAAGTCGGTAGAGTAAATTAAAAATTTTATTAGGACAAAAAAAATTTATTGAATTTTAGAAAATATTTTTTGAAAAAGATTAAGACTTACGGGGACAACTGCCGCAGCTTGTCTTTACGTGACTCCACCAGTATCGATATTTGCACCCACAATGCCGATAGGAGCTGCAATGAGATATCCAAAAATACTAAGGTATGTGAATAAAGAAATCATCTTAGACCCGCTAGTCCTTTGAACTAAAACCACCAACCCACATCATTTTGACAACTCTTAACCGCATATCAAACAACATGCGAAGAAGAAGGATTTAGAATAAATCAATAAATACAAAGTTTTGCTTTTTTTTGCTACAAGATAAGAAAATTTGAATTAGCTATTTGGAAGAGATAGGCATGCTCAAACTAAATTTTTCCCTTGCGTATTAATCAATGGTCATAACCCGGATTTGAAATGGTAATTTAATTTCTCTGTTACCCAGATTTGAAAGACAGTATTGAGTGCAATTTATGTTTCAGCAGTTTATGGTCGAAAATGTAAGTGAAGTCGTTAACAGATGGCCTATTATTAAAATTTCTCTTGATTTAAATTCTCTTGAATTTTTAAGATGCGTACGGTAGTAGTAAGGTATGGATAGGATTTAAGTTTTTAATTTTTTTTTATGTATTAACCACCAATCAACGTATGAATTTAAGAAATTTAGATCAGAAGAGGATTTCATCCTTTCGTATTGAAATGTTATAATTTTAAAAACTGAAAATAAACTATAATTATAAAATAAAAATTGACATTTTAATAATTTTAACAAAAAAGTAAAAATACTGTAGATTTTTCATTATATATGTAGTAAATTAAATCAATTTAATTTTTAAATCACAATTATTATTATTATCTACCAAATATTTAGGGCTATAGCTAACCTTAATACTAAATGGGGGCATTCGGCTCCCACGATTAATCTTTTGAGGCTGCATTGGTTGGAATGTATGATGAGGATGGCATTTTTTGTCTTATTCGTGCTTCATAAATCATAATAAAGCCGATTGTTCGTGGCAGACAATTGATTAATATCTCCTCGTGGTTTCATATGGAAAATTGGGATGTTACCAGCGTTGTGTTGTCTTAATATTTTCCTGTAGTTTTTGCAACCCAGTACGCCGCCTGTCATCTTGTTTGCCCTCAAGGATGAACAGAAGCCCAGTGCGCAATGGGCAAAAGGATTGACAGTGACTTGGTTTCAGGTACAATTTGTCCGCAACAGCAAATTAAATAAAATAAAATAATAAATAGATTAATTCGAACAAATTTAAATTTTTATTAATATATTTTTCGTATTTCAAGTATTAAATACCTCTCTAGTTTTTTTATACACTTATATATTATAATATTGATATTTACAATAAAAAATTTATCAAAACTTATTTGAGTAATTCTATAACAGCACAATCCAAATATCAATTCTCACTAAACTGGAGAGAGATTTATCTTCACTATTATTGAAAGGAAATCGATCCTATTCCTACCCTAATGTTGGGGGTCAGTTAACTCTCATTATATAAGAAAACAAACCCAACGCGCTACGACTTGAATTCATGCCCTCAAAGTTGATGAGGGCATGTGCACACCAATAGGCTACAAGCCCATTGGCAAATACCTCTTTAGTTGATAAATAATATTCCAGATTTTTATTATTATAGTTGATGCTAGTTAGTCCACATATAAGACTTAAAAATAAAGAATAGGAGTAAAAACTAGACGCCATTAATTTAAACTAAAACAAATAATTTGTTCACTAACCAACCACAAGTTTAGTAAGTCCAAGTACACGTTAATCACGACCAATAGGATGAATACAGTTTAAAACAAATAAAAATATAGAATTAGGGATCGTAACACTCCTTCACCTTAAAAGTACTCTTTGCCGTCAAGGGTGGACTTTGTTAAGAAGTCTTCTCTCGTCAACATACTTCTCTGAATTTGACACAACATAATAATGGCTAGAGTCCCGTCACCGTCCAACCATAATGGCCACTTCAAGGCCAAAGGTTTTGCGTGTGTGAGTACTTCTTGACTTTTTCATTGGTGCATTAAATTTTGTTTTGTATTCCGAAATCAAGCATGCAAGCATGCTCCTTGGCTCTTTTCATATTACACAAGGATGCATTATTTTTTTTTTTGTCTGTATGTGCGCCAGAGGTTACCAATTAGATCATGATTCTCTTATCATATGATTATTTTTTGAGTAAATAATTTAATTACTGATTGAGTGTTAATAAATCAAAAAATAAAAGAAGTTAAATTTTACCCACACACTACCATTAAAAGACACATGACATGATAAAAGATTATTAAAAGCTCAATAATGTTCATATCAGGAAAGGAACATGTTCCTACCAATTACTTCATCGTTAGGATTTGTTCTTTATTAATTGCTTAGTTTTATACCAAATGTTACGGACACAAATTATTTACAAATTACAACAATGAATCAAATAAAATAAAAAGAATAAGTAATAAATGAGTTAATTTGAGAAAACCAAAAATTTCATAAATATATTTTTAGCACTTCAAGAGAGCAACTACCTCTCAATACAACTAATCAGATTTTTATTATTGAGGTTGATACTGGTTTCAAATAATTAGCTAATTAACGAACTACCAATTTACTAAGTCCACGTATATTTAAAATAAAAATATAAGATTGGAGATCGTAAGTCGTAACAGACTTCTAAAGAGAGTCGAGAGAAAAACTTACTTGGGACAATCCAAAATATACTACTTGCATTTATATGACTGGCCAATTTGAAAACATATGAATGCTTAGCTGTCAAAATATAAATGGATGAGCATACCACGTGAAACGTGCGCTTCTTCCACCTAAATACTTCTCAATCTGAGTAGGAGGAAATGTCCGAAGAGTGACTCCAAAATCTGCTTCTTATGCTAAAAACACATGTATGAATACTCTGAATGAATTAACAGAATTTTATACAGGCCAAAACCAACTGATCATATGTAAAATTTATTAGCATGCGATTGTATGGATCATAGTCTTGAGGCAGCTTACAAGGATAACAAAATAATAGTGTGAGGAAATAAGTTGCTGATGTATTGGGTTTAAATGAAAGATATGAAGAATTCTTGGGGCCATATGTAGATCGACTTCAGTGGGAGGGTTCTTGTTGCAAATTTGTGCTGATGTGGCAGAATTCGTTCACAGTTCGTTACGCCCTTTCCAGAAATATCAGAATAAAAGGCACTTGTGACTAGCCTCTGATATCAGATCGATATCTTCTTCATTTCATGTTCATTTTGCTTGCAATTTGGTTCTTTGTGATCCTTGTAATTTCCTTTTTGTTGATCAATCTGTAATCCGATTGTTGAGATCAATAAAAGAGCAGTTTTTTCCTTCATCAATTTGTGTACTTGAAACTGTGCTCTGAGTCTGATTCTTGTGATTGCTTTCTTGTGTTGATTAATCTGGTCTGTTTCTTTCAAGTCTGATTCATCAAAGTTCTTCACGAAATAACTTGTGTAGCTATTAAAGGTTATAACAAATAGAATGGTGCAACAAAAGTACAAGAGCTGATTCACTAAGGCTACATATAACCAGAGAATATGGTCAATAAACTGAAATAACCAACTGTTCTTGAATCAAGTCCCTCCCCAGGGTTCTAAAGAACAAAACTAATGAAGTTTGTCAGGACAGCAATCCATCAGCTGCAGTGACCCAGTGGTTCAACGGTGGTTCATTCCATCATTTACATGTATAACAGATTATCTTCCGGTCTTGGCGCGTTTCATTCCAGCACTGTTGAAGGGCCACATGCTAGGACTCATACTCGGACTCATGCATGGACTTTCTTCTCTTAAGAGTACCACTCAGCGTAGCAAATTCACGCAGTTGTTGCTTCTCGTAATGATCCAAGGATTCATCCTGCATACAGAGATTAGTTTGAACAAGCGGGAATTAGGAGAGATGCTGAAGGAAAGAATATCGACAAAGTTCAGAGAAAATACAAGAGTTTTTTTGTTCATACCACGGGCTTCAAAAGGTTCTCTAGTATCGCTACAGCATGATCCAAGCGGGAATTTATTATATCCTCCGGAAATTCGGCCTCCCCTAACACGTGCAGTGGCTCATTAAGATGCTCATATCCAGGTTTATCTTTAATTTTTTCTTCCTAAATAACCAAAAAGTAAAGAATTATCAAGTGAAACCAAGATGGCATAATAATGTAACGCAACATCGAACATTAGGAAATACGAAGAAATGGTTTGCTAATGCAAGACGCACTCTCCCATTTGTAGAGCACAAAGAACATGAAATGAGTCTTGATTTCCACTTAATAGATAGACTAGTAATAATATAAATTCATTTCCAGTACAAATGCCATCAATGAAAAACAAAACTACTCAAAATATCTAGCTAATCCTACCACAATGAAGGAAAAGCACCATAATCACACCAGCTATTTCCGTCAAATGAATTATGCGGGGGTAAAAACCTATGATTTATCTGTAAGTCATTATTCCAAAGCAACATAATTCATATGTGTGTAATTTCATGCTTAGTACATCTTTCTCCAGTTAAATCAATCATCAAAATCACAATCCTCCATTGAATATGAGAATATCATGCATGATCATAAGCGAATCTTGTCATACCATGACCAATATCGGTACTGAACTAAAAATTAAAGCATCTGACGAATTGTTACATAAAACCAGGGTAATTAGAGTGCTAGTCAAATAACCCGAATTGTAGCTTCCCTTATCAAACAAACTTAGCAAAAAAAATTTGAAATACAATTTCTTTTATCAGAGATGCACATTGGTACCACATAAAATTGAGCAAGAGCTAATGCTGTTCTACAATTTAACATGGTCCTCCTTTAGCAAGGTTCAAATAGGAAGGACCATAGTAAATATAAGAGGAAATAATTCACTTAATCCATAAATCCTACAATTTAGTTGCAAGTAAAATTACTCCAATCTGAAACATCAAATTTATAAGATTCATAAGCAAAAAGCAGCTTTGGCTATTAAAATTTCACATTCCCATGGTTTAAGAGTTCAAATCCACCTTAGCTTGATTAGATTGAATCAGCAACTTTTTCCAAAATGCACAGCTTCACCATATTATGAGAGACCGTACCTTTAAAGAATCCTTGACTGAACCTAATGAACACTGTACATTCTGTCATGGCTTCAACTCTTTTGAGTGAGTTCCCCCGCGGTCCCAAAATCCGGCCAACAAAATTAAATTGCTGTGTGTTTAAGTTAGAAACTATTATTACAAGGAAACTAAATACATGAATATGACTAACTTTTAAATCGTAAAGCAAAGTTTAAACTTACATTTGGATGCTTATCCACAGGAACATCAAGTCTAATAACTCTCTTTACAACAGGTGCGGTTGGAATTCCAGGAAGACCTTGCCAGCCCATTGAAGGAGGAGCTTGAAAATGGGCCATTCTTTGAAGATGCCCTTTTTCTTGAATCAGGGCATCTAATGTTATGAGGATTTCTTTCTTTTATACTTGAAAACTTATCATCAAATCCAGAATAGCACGTGAAGCTCAAACTCGATGAAACAGTCAAAAGCCCTCTAAAAAGTGATGTGTAAGAACCAAAAGCTCAGTCATTTCAACCACATTCAGCTATGAGCAACAATAAGAACTTAATCTTAAACATGGATGTAATTCAAATTTATCTTCATCTGACTGCTAGACATATGTATGGTAGATCATATTGGTGGCAGGTTAACATACGAGGCAAGTTCAAAGAAGAATTCTTTTTTATACCCAGCGGGGTGGGGGGCGAATAGCTAAACTAGAAGATACTCTGGAGTTGATTAGAGAATGAATTTATCAATCTAGTATATCATATGATTCCAACCCTTATTATACTGAAAGATAAAGCTAGCAAAATTTGACATGATTCAATTACCCGACACGAACACCTTACAAATAAATTATGTGTCTTCGAATTTGACATAATTATTAAAGGGACTGGGTCTGAGTCAACACAATTTTTTTTCCATTTTCGGTTAGGATTAAAGTTCTTAACCTATTTATCCGATAATAACGCAATTATATTTTCCATTCTAAGTTAATTTGTAAATTCTTATCATGTCAAACCGAATTATTCAAACTGATTGGTTTCAAAAATAAAAACTAAACCAAACTTAATTTCAGTATCGGTTTGGTCGGTTCAACCCAAACCGTTTGCCTAATCCTATTCTTAACCTTATTGAACGGAATAAACTTTTTACTATTATATTAATAAGAAAATTATTAATTTTGTGTGCCCTATACACATATGTTGCTGACCGCCTTGATAAACCATTGGTTCAAATCAAATCGAGGCATAAGAGAAATAAAGGTGCAGGAGATCTAGAGAAAGCTACAACATATGCAAAAGCATGCAATATTATATGAATGAGCCATGCTGATGCTGAGTTGATTTCTGTGTGAATAAAGATTCGCCTTAATGGATTGGGGGAATGCCATAGTGAAACAAATTAGTAGCTGACAAGGATTAACATGTCACACAGTTAATAGGGGGGTTTTGCACATCTTGAAGGATCAGTCTTGACCACAATGTTGAAGCTGGCCTAGCTACTTGAAACAAGCGAGTTACTTACACTGGTGGAGTGCAAATACATCACCTACACTATGTATTGTTGAAAAGTAAAAAAAAAGGCTCACATGCACTGTCAAATTGCCGACAAATTTGGAAGAGTTGGGAGTGTTGGAGTTAGGATGTTACAAGTATTTGTCGTAGCAGGAATTTGAACATGCAAGGGTTCCAGCAAGTTGCCCACCATCAAATCAGGTCAAAGTACAAAATGTACCCAACGGATGGATATGCATGTCCTTTTGACATGGCCCGCCCCGACCTACATGTTGAATCCGAAGCGAATCATGCAGACTAATAACTAAACTCATGGCACAATCAATTCATAAAAATATATATATATTAAAATGGTCTCTGATAGGAACACATAACAACTTCCGTGGCTTATCCGAAAATATACATTCAAAGCTTGCACAATTCATTTTTCATTATACATACTCATATTAAAATTATATCCATATATATAAACATAAGTAACATAAATGTGTTCAAAATGCAAGTTATTCAGCGATGCCTGTTGTGGCCCAGCCTCAAGTAACTAGAATTAATCTGCACGAAATCCTGCAGAATCCTAGGAGGAAAGCGGTAAATAGGAAAATAGTGAGCTTGCATCTCACTGAATGGATATAATTATATATTAAGAATATTAAGAATAATAATTATAATAAAGTATGTGTACTAGTGCTTATACATAATCATGTAATATAACTCCACATTGAATATCATACATCAGCAAACATGGAATTCACACAAACATACATCACAAACTGCACCAAATAGTACCCAGGGGAAATAACTCTCACTACTCGTCGGGAACATAATCACTCGAGTAGAGTGGGGAAAAGCCTTTCAATACCCAACATAATTTAAACTATCTTGCACGGGTAGAGTAACCTAATTCTCAATACGCATGCGCAGAGTCTATGGGGAAGGGTACATACATGGTGACTGGCAATCACATCTCATTACTCAAATCAAACATATAATATGCATACATGTAATCATAGCATGATATTAAATCATAATATCAAACGTAAACGCTTCACGGAATACATAATAGTATTACTAGTATCCACTCACAAATCCTGTTTCACTTCGGGTTTCGTTGGAGCTGTTGTGGGTATTTGAACTCGTGGATTTCTCCTAGAATACGGGATTCAAAAATTAATAGTTAGAACTGATATAAAAACTTGTACGTATAACATAAATTAAATCATAACTACTTAGATTTCATAAATCTATTTGTTAGATTAATTTTTTATTAATCTAAAATATTAGGGGCCACACATAAAATAAATAAAATGTGTGTGCTATTATTTAATGAGCCAAGAATTAAGTGATCTATTTGAAGTTAATTAAATGGTTAAGGGTATAATTGTTATGGATTAAATGCATGAATACCAGAATTTAATCATCACTTTAATAAGGGGCTGAAGTGATAATTATCATAAATAACGTGACTGTTGGTTTTCTAATTATCACAAATAACGTGACTGTTGGTTTTCTAAAGAAAACCAACAGTCACTGTGTTTATATAAAAGGGGTTATTATCCCCAATCTCTCTTATCATCCTTTGTAATTCTCTAATCCTCTCAGAAAGAATTCTAAACACAAGAGAAAATAGAAGATTGGAAATCCATCTCCTACACTCAAGAACCACTACGAATCACCATGGATTCAGGTATGCTTCCGCTTTCATATTTCTTAGTAATTTAAACTGGGTGTTATGAAGATTTAGGGGATGACAAGTGGTATCAGAGCCCCATCCATGATTAGATTATTGAGTTATTAATTTCTTATTAATGGTTATAGTCGAATCAAACTGTTAATGCATGATTTGGTTATCGGGAATAATTAAAATTGGTTTTGATAGATGTTGAGTGTTAGAAAATGCATATTTATAAAGGAGAAAACCGTCATTTTACATTCCAAGTCTTACTAACAACCCTTACTTTTATGTATTTAACATTCTTGTGGTTTAATTACATGTGTTTTATTTTAATTAAGTAATTTATGTATTTTAGGGGCATTATAGTCATTTCACAATAAAGGAGAGATCAGACGGCAAAACGGACATCACTTTTGTACTCAGGACAGTTGAAAACCTTAGGAGGAGTATAAAAGGAAAAATGGCATATTCACATGTACGGTACTATTCACGGGTACGGTACTGTCTACGTTACTGTTCACGACACTGTTCATATAGACAAATCGATGACGTGGCATTGACCGATGACGTGGCATTGACTGATGAGGTGTCACGATCCTGTTGGACTAAAATTCTTATATATTGTTGATGGTGACGTGGCAGCATATCAGTGGACGAAAAATCTCGCGTACGGTGCATGCATCACACAGGATTATTTTCAACCAAACCGCGTTACTGTTCATCCGGGTCAAACCGTGTTACTGTTCATCCACGTGGTCAAATCGTGGACTGTTGACTGATGACGTGGCGCAATCCTGAGCGTCCAAACTGTTTTTAATCCGATGGCCATGATTTACTCCATGTATCTATAAAAAGGGGGCCTCCCCCCCCTAATTTGATATCTCTGAATCCATTTTTGGGATCCATTTTCTGTAATTCCCTCTCCATCTTGTATTTTCTTTGTATTTTAATAAATTCCCATTTTGCCCCTAGTTCAATTATGAGTGGCTAATTTTTTTTCAAGCTTGGGTTGAAGGTGAAGTCTCAACATGTGTCATGGGCTTTATTTGGTAAATTTATTTTCTCTTCCCCTCTAGTTTTTGTGGATGTTTTGACTTCTCGTCGACAAATAATACTAATCTTGTCTAGTACCGCCTTGGTTTCACCGGCCCCCTAGTACAAGGTTATTATTATTTGGCACGATAAGCCCTTAGCACCATATTTATTAGAGCGTGGTTCATGAGGTGTGGATTCCCCCCTCATGATTTAATTGGTATTAATACGGATTATTTAGCCCATGATGCATGTTGATACGGATCCAGATACCCAAGTACGTCAATTTAGTAGATTTCCTCTTCAATTTATTCTCGCCATTTTAATTCCAATTTTAGAATTTCTTATCGCCATTTCAATTCCAATTTTAGGGTAATTTAAATCATTTCCACCACAATTCCAACCACCCATTTACAAAATTAATTCTATATATAATTAAAATCCACCTCCTCGTGGGATTGACACTCGTCACCATTAGTTTATACTACAATAGATTCGTGCGCTTGCGAGTATATTAAAATTTGCACAACAAGTTTTTGGTGCCGTTGCCGGGGAGGTAAGTAATTTTAATTCATATAATTAATTTTTGTGAATTATTTCTTTTATTTTTTTTTGTATTTTTTTTTAGTTATTAAAAAAAAAAGAAAAAAAAGTGAATCTACATATAAAGGTTAGTATTTCTTTTCTTTTTCTCTTCTTTAAAATTCTGTAATTTAATTTTCAATTTATTTTTCTTTGTAATATTTTTATTATCTTATTAATTTATTTTTAGTTAATTTATTTCACGTATTTTTTTTTGTGTATTTTTATATTAAGGTTGTAATTGCGCAATAAGGTTAGTCTTGTAATTTCTCCCTCTTCTTTATTTTTATTTGTTTTGTTCTCATTTTTATTTTTATTTTATTTGTTTTGCATGCGTGGTCGTAGGTCATTATTACATAATCTTGAACCTATAGACCTTGAACTAGAAAAAACACTTCGCACACAAAAGCACATTAAAAATAAATTTGGAATGGATCTACAAGCACCACATGAGAGGCCATTTAAGGACTATTTTAGTCCCTTAGCTAATTTGAGCACATCATGCATAAGATACCCAAATGTAGCTGCTAGGAGTTTTGAATTAAAACCTAGTGTGCTAAATTGTCTCCCCACATTTTATGGCCTAGAAAATGAGGACCCATATAATCATCTGAATGATTTCCATGCCATCTGTCAAACATTTAAATATGAGAATTTTTCAGATGATGATGTAAAACTTAGATTATTCCCATTTTCTTTAAAGGATAGAGCTCGTTCATGGTTAAATACTTTGCCTGCTAATAGCATTTCATCATGGGAACAAATGGTAACAAAATTTTTGAATAAATATTTCCCAGTGCATAAAACCAATGATATTCGCAGGGAAATCTCGGAGTTTACCCAGAGAGAGGACGAGCAATTTTTCGAAACGTGGGAGAGATTCAATGGGCTACTCTTGAAGTGTCCACATCATGGGTACGAGAAATGGCACCAGTGCCAATACTTTTTGGAGGGATTACTACCAAATGTGCAAGAATGGCTAATGGCAACAAGTGGAGGAGAGCTAATGTCAAAAAGTGCATCAGAGATTTGGGAGTTTTTTCAGCGACAAGCGGACAATTCTCAACAACGGAGTCGATCACTCAGGAATACTAGAAGGATTAAGGGAGTAAATGAGGTTCAAATTGGCGAGTCAACTTCAGAAATTAAAGAAGTCAAAGCGATAATTGAAGGTCTCTCTCGACAAATAACATCATTATCGACTGCTAAATCAACAGAGGCACATGACCCTGACTCATATCCAGATCAAGCCAATGCCATAGGTGTAATGAGAAAGCCATCAAATTACAACCCATACTCCAGCACATATAACCCTGGATGGAGAGACCACCCCAATTTTTCATGGTCTCAAGGATTCCAACAAAATAGATTAGCAGCTCCAGCTCCACCAATGCAACCAATTCCACAAGTTCCTCAAGCCTCTCAGCCACCATTTAGACCATACAATCAGAACCAGAACTACTCTCAACCCAGACCATGGGAGGATACATTCCAGAATTTCAAGAATGTTACTCACTCCACGATTGAGCAACAGAATCGTACTATTGATGGACTACGAAATGAGTTGAGAGCAGGCTTCAATTCACAAGCCCAATCAGTTTCAAGCCTTGAAAAGATGGTGGGACAACTTGCTTCTTCAGTTCAGACCTTGGCAATGACTGTTGAGAAAGGCAAGTTTCCAAGTTAACAAGTGCCTAATCCTAAAGGCGTACATGAAGCAAGTACCAGTTCACCACAACAGCATGGAGAGGTCAAAGCAGTCATGACCTTGCGAAAAGGAAAAGAAGTCGACAACAAAGTGGAGATGCCGGTGACAAAAGAAAATCAAATTGTACCTGTGAATGTTGAGGACTCACCACCGGAGGAGAAAGAAGAAACCAACCCACGAGAATACGTTCCCAAAGCTCAATTTCCTCAGAGGTTAGATAAAGGCAAAAAGGGAAAATCCACAGGTGAGATTCTCGAAATCTTCAAACAGGTAAGTGTTAATATCCATTTACTTGATGCTATTAAACAAGTTCCATCTTATGCCAAGTTTCTCAAATACCTTTGTACTAAAAAGAGAAATATGCATGTTCAAAAGAAGGCATTTTTAACAGAAAACGTTAGTTCTATACTCCAACATAAAATTCCTTTAAAATGCAAAGACCCAGGCTCCCCCACTATCTCATGTAGTATAGGGAACCACACAATTGAGAATGCTTTGTTGGATTTAGGAGCTAGTGTAAATTTGTTGCCTTATTCAGTATTTGTGAAACTTGGACTTGGCGAATTACACCCAACTCCAGTGGTGTTACAACTTGCAGATCGATCCACGAAAATACCTCGTGGTATTGTGGAGGACGTGCTTATCCAGGTAGACAAGTTTTATTTTCATGTTGATTTCATTGTAATTGACACTCAACCTATACAGGATTCAAGGAAGCACATCCCTATTATCCTAGGCAGACCTTTCTTGGCAACTGCGGATGCTCACATTCAATGCAGAACTGGAAATATGCAGTTGTCTTTCGGCAATATGACTATGGAACTGAACATCTTCAACATTGCCAAACAACCTCACAGTGCAGATGATGGCATTGTTGATGTGGATTTAATTGAAGCATTAGTTGATGACTCTTTTATTTCAAACCTTAGTGATGATCCTTTACAGACATGTTTAACTCACTTTGGTTTTGATTTTGATATTGACAGATCGGTCGAAGAGGTCAACGCCCTACTTGACTCAGCACCATCTATGGACACTAATCAATGGAAGTCAAGAGTTGAACAACTAACACCATCAGAGAAGAAACTCATCCCATCATCAGAATCACCACCAAAACTTGAGCTCAAACCATTGCCCAACACATTGGAATATGCGTTTTTGGGGGAAGAAAGTACTCTACCGGTAATCATCTCATCATCCCTCAATGACGAACAAAAAAGTAAGTTGTTGGATGTTTTAAAAGAGCATAAAGAAGCATTAAGATGGACCATAGCAGACATAAAAGATATAAACCCTACAGATTGCATGCATTACATTCACCTTGATGAAAATGCTAAATCTACTAGGGAAATGCAACGTCGGTTAAATCCTAATATGAAAGAAGTTGTTAGAACAGAAGTCCTTAAGCTATTAGATGCAGGTATCATTTACCCAATTTCTGATAGTTCATGGGTCAATCCTGTACAAGTTGTCCCCAAAAAGTCAGGAGTCACAGTAGTTACGAATGCTGATAATGAATTAATACCCACTAGAGTGACTACAGGATGACGTGTATGCATTGATTATAGAAAATTAAATTCTGTCACACGTAAAGACCATTTTCCTTTACCATTTATCGATCAAATGCTTGATAGATTAGCAGGCCATGAATTTTATTGCTTCCTAGATGGCTACTCAGGATGCAATCAGATCCCTATAGCACCAAAAGATCAAGAGAAAACCACTTTCACTTGCCCTTTTGGCACATTTGCATATAGGAGAATGCCATTTGGATTATGTAATGCACCTGCTACATTTCAACGATGCATGTTGAGCATTTTTTCTGATATGGTTGAACGTTTCCTTGAAGTCTTTATGGATGACTTTTCTGTCTTTGGTGACTCGTTTGATCAATGTTTACATCATCTAACATTAGTTCTGCAGAGATGTATCGAGAAGAACTTGATCTTAAATTGGGAGAAATGCCATTTTATGGTAAAACAAGGTATTGTTCTCGGTCACATCATTTCGAGTAAAGGTATTGAGGTTGACAAAGCCAAGGTGGATCTCATTTCTAATCTTCCTCCACCTAAAACAGTCAGAGAAGTAAGATCTTTCCTTGGGCATGCTGGTTTTTATAGATGTTTCATTAAAAATTTTAGCAAAGTTTCTAGACCCTTATGCAATCTACTTGCTAAGGATGTACCTTTTGTCTTTGATGATTCATGTCTTGTGTCGTTTGAAAAATTAAAGCATTTGTTGACATCATCACCCATCATTCAGCCCCCAAACTGGAGCTTACCATTTGAGCTCATGTGTGATGCATCTGATTATGCAGTAGGAGCAGTATTAGGACAAAGAGTTGATCGAATTTCCCATGTTATTTACTATGCTAGTATGACATTGAATGATGCACAGTTGAACTATTCAACTACTGAAAAAGAAATGCTAGCAGTAGTGTTTGCATTGGAAAAATTTCGATCTTATCTCATTGGTTGTAAAATAATTATATTCACAGATCATGCTGCTCTTAAATATCTTCTCACAAAGAAAGATGCAAAAGCTAGACTAATTCGTTGGGTGTTACTTTTGCAGGAATTTGACTTAGAATTCAAAGATAAGAAAGGGACAGAAAATGTTGTGGCGGACCATCTCTCTCGTCTTCATCTTAACACAATTACAGAGCCATTGATATTGAATGAGTCATTTCCAGATGAACAATTAATGAGTGTGGAAGTATTACCGTGGTATGCTGACATCGTGAATTATCTTGTTACAGGTCAACTTCCAGAGCATTGGACCAAGCAAGACAAGGTTAAATTCTTTGCGGAGATAAAGAATTTCTCTTGGGATGACCCATATTTGTTCAAGTATTGTGCAGACCAAATTGTTAGACGATGTGTCCCAGAAAGTGAAATTCAGAATATCTTTTCATTCTGCCATGAACAAGCTTGTGGAGGCCATTTCAGTGCTAAGAAAACAGCGACTAAAATTTTACAATGTGGTTTTTATTGGCCAACTATATTTCGAGATGCTTACACTTTCTGTTCTTCATGTGATAGGTGTCAACGAATGGGGAGCATTACGCGAAGGAACATGATGCCACTAAATCCAATTTTAGTGGTTGAGATTTTTGACGTATGGGGTATCGACTTCATGGGACCCTTTCCCTCTTCCTTTAGTCATCAATACATATTGCTTGCTGTTGACTACGTATCAAAATGGGTAGAAGCAATTGCATGCAGAACCAATGATCACAAAGTGGTGATACGATTTTTGAAAAGCAACATTGTTTCACGCTTTGGATTCCCTCGAGCAATAATCAGTGATGGTGGTGCCCACTTTTGTAACAAAGCATTCAAAACTCTTTTGACAAAGTATTCAATCACTCACAAAGTGGCGACTCCGTATCATCCGCAAACCAGTGGCCAAGTTGAGATCTCCAATCGAGAAATTAAGCACATATTAGAAAAGAAGGTGAGGCCAGACAGAAAAGATTAGTCATTAAGACTTGATGATGCATTATGGGCATATAGAACGGCTTTCAAGACCCCGATTGGGATGTCACCCTATAGGCTAGTGTATGGAAAAGCTTGCCACCTACCTGTGGAACTCGAGCATCGTGCGTATTGGGTCATCAAGAAATTTAACTTTGACATGCAACAAGCCAGCTCAGAAAGAAGATTACAACTGGCAGAACTTGAAGAAATTCGCAATGATGCATACGAAAATGCCAAAATTTACAAGCAGCGGATGAAAGTCTTCCACGACAAGCACGTTATAAGAAAATCTTTCACTCCAGGTCAGAAAGTACTTTTATTCAATTCTCGCTTGCATCTATTCCCAGGTAAGTTACGCTCTCGTTGGTCTGGTCCATTTATTGTTCATACTGTTTTTCCACATGGGGCAATCGAAATTAAGGACCCAAAGAACGGTGTCACGTTTAAAGTTAATGGTCAAAGATTAAAGCCTTATCTAGAGTACCAACCACATGGAGAAGACACCGAAATAAATTTGAGTGACCCACCAAATTTGAATTGAATTTTTTTTTCTTTTCATTGATTTGATTTTTTCTTTCTTTATATTATTCTTTTGCTAATTGAAATTATTTTTGCATAAGTGTGTTTGTTTAACTATTAAGTTTTCTCTTATTATTTTTAATCATGAGTACCTTACTTAGACCGTTCCTCCTGAACATTCTTAAACCACTTCAACGTGTCAAAACTCATCTCAAAAGGCAAATTCAATTTTGTAAAACACATCGCATTTGGGCTCTACAACCACCAGAGTTAGTAGCCTATGTTGAGGGTTTAGAACGCCAACTCAGAGACATTGAGAGAAGTGTTTACGACATCCAGTTGGAGCTTGAGGTAAATTCAATAAGAGGACGATTTTAATTTTCTTTGTGTGTTTTGATTTGTTTTTCTGTTTGTGTGCTTTAGTTTGTTACCCCGGTGAAGTGGCGGATAAAGGTACTCCATGACAATCAAGTCGGTTACTTCAGTTTCCCATAATAACTGACATTCTGAGGCGAAAGTATGGACAGAAACGAGATTCTATCGAAGCTTCACAAGCGATTCCCTTCACTTCCTCAGAATGCCCTCCTTACGATCTATAAAGCTCGGTCCGAACGCATGCGATTACTCATGAGGAATAACTTACCTGCTGACATCCGTTGGTTAATTGAAGCTAAAGTACGATTGGCAGGTGAGTTACCTCCCAAATTTATTGCATTCATGCCTGGTTGTGGTAAAGGAAATTATTCAAGAAAACGACGAGCTCGAAGAATTTCTGTTGCTTGTCATAAGTGTGCTAGAATGAGTTGCAATAAAAACCCATGTTCTTTAGGAATGGTGTCTGATAACAGGGAAGACAAGATTCAATTCATTAAAGATGGCTTGAATAAGGAGTCATTAGATGATATCCTATTGTCTCTTGAAACGCATCCCAGTGGATATGTGCAAGGAGCGATTCTCCAGTTATGGCCATTATTCCAGAAAGAGCATGCACGATATAGTCTTGGGAATCTGACTATAAACGACCCTGTTTGCCAGTTTATAAGAAAACTGGATGGGAAGCCTATCCTCGACCCATAGAGGGCGTTCAAGCCGTTTCTGGACGTAAAACCAGAGGAAGATGTGAGCCACAGTCGCAACTACCTGTAAATATCCTTTTTACTTTACTATTATTTTATTTCATTTCACTGTTGTTTTATTGTTTGCATTATTGTCTTTAATCATTTAATTACTGTTTTCTTTTTTTTCCTTTTACTGTTTTCTTTTTGACTCACGAGCCATGTGCTTTACGCGTTATTTGACACTGACATGTTACCTCATATACAACTGTGACCCACTATCACTAAGACTCTTAATTGTGATTTTTTTTGTCAAGCACTCACAAATTGTTTTTGCGAAGTATCACAATGGCAGCTACTCCCAATAGACAATTCAAGAAGATTTGTGTACTTTCTGGATTTACCTATGGCAAACATAAAGAGTTCGTAGAGGCAACCATAGAGCTTGGTCGAAGCATAGCAGCGAGAAAATTACACTTGGTGTATGGAGGAGGTAACCGAGGGTTATCAAAAATGGTCTTAGAAGCAGCTTTTATCAGAGGAAGTCAAGTGTTAGGCATCATCCCAAGAGTCCTAAAACCATTGGGCAGTTCGTCTAACTCATCAACTGGAGAAGAGTTAGTCGTCTCAGGTATGCAAGAACGAATAACTGAAATGCTTAATCATACTGATGCTTTTATTTTTCTTCCAGGAGATCTTGCAACACTAGAGGCACTTATCACACTAGCATCTTGGGCCCATCTGCACATCCACCAGAAACCCATCGGTTTGTTAAATGTCAATAACTTTTATGATGGCTTTATCGCATTTCTTAACCATGCAATAAAAAACTACTTCATTCCTTCCCATGCGAAAAAACTTTTTATTTGTGCTCACACTGCTAATGAGCTACTTGATCTGTTACAAGCTTATAGACCGGAGCCAAACCCCTGGACCTTTGTGTTGGAGCGACCAAATAATGATGGTAACAGTAGCAGCAGTAAGAAGTACAAATTAGATTTAACTCTCCGCTTGTAAATATTTTCTTCTGTGTTGCACCACCCAGGTGATGTCTTCTAAACTCTACTTCTTTCATTTCAAACATTGAGGACAATGTTTCGTTCTGGTTGGGGGGAGGGAATAGTCGACAATTGTGGAATTTTGGTTAAGTTTTTACTAATCTTTTGTTGTAGAAACTAACTGTTATTAACTTTTTGTGTTGAAGATGGCTGAATATGGAGTGTAGTTACTCTAGAAACGCATCTTCATTGTTCAAAAAAAAAAAACCAAAAAATAAAAAATAAAAAATAAAAAACAAAATTTTTTTTTCTTTATTAAGTTTTGATGTTCATTTTTCTTCTTCTTTTTATTTTCTCCTCTATAAATATACATTTTCCAACTTTTGAGTCGAAGATGACTGAATATGGAGTGTAGTGCCTCTAGAAACGCATCTTCTTAAAAAAAAATCATTTTCTTTTTCCATCATTTTAAGTGTAACTTTTCTAATTAGAATTTCTGCATCATTTTCACATTTCTGCATGCATATTTTCCTTTCATACTTAGAATAGGTTGGGGGGTAGAATGTTGTTTAAAAAAAAATGTGTGATTTGTTTTAATATTGGATGACATGATGAATTTCAAATTTTAGTATTTGTATTATCTTTGGTCTTAAGTGATGTTACACTATGTTTGCTACTTTACATGTTGATGTCGGAGACAAATATGAGTTGCTTGAAGGAATGAACATGTCATAATAAGTACCAAGTGAGTTTTTGAGCCTATTATTTTTCTTGGAGAGTAACCCTTTTGCCCATTCTTCATACAGCTTTGTAGTTTATAATTTTATACACAATCTCTAGTTTTCTTTTGAGTTAACCCTTAAAAAAATTGTTGTAAAATAAAAAAAAATGTGTGTTACTACATTTGGAGGCCCATCTAACTAGTAGATATGGACGATTATTTAGAACCCTAAAAGACGATGGAAAGGCCATCTTTGATCCGTTTGAGCCTTTCTAGCCATCCCTTTTGTGATATATCCATAGTTAACCCTTTTGAGCCTTTAAAAAAAAAACATTTTCTTTGTCAACTTATCATCTTGACCCACTCCGATTTGGAGTATTACCCGATATCTTATAAGTTACATCACCTATTATGTTTGAGAAAAATGTAAATAATTATTTTGTTCAGTGAAGTTATGCCAAAAAAAAAAACAAAAACAAAAGTTGTTGTTTCAAAAGAATAAAAAAGAACAATAAAAGGTAAAATCCACCTTGCAACTTCCAAAAAAAAAAAAAATCTCTGCATTTCTTTTCTCAAACATACACTTTGTTTTCCTTATTTCCATTCTTTGTTAACCATGTCCTTAACCTACATTACGTCCTAATAAAAGTCCTTCTTGATTTTAGGGAACTATAATCTGAAATAGAAGCTAGTTATATGGGCTAAAAAAGATGTAGTGATGCATTAAAAAAATAATAAAAAAAAAGATAAATAAAGTGGGTTGACTAGCATTTTTATTTTACTTGAGATCGTATTATTTCTAAGCTGAGGGCATATTTCTTTCATCTTGGTGAGAGCATGTGATATCACTCCTTTATTATTTTCTCTCTCAATTACCATTCATTGGAGTGACTATTTTTATTGGGTTTAATTTCTTTGTGAGAGTGTCACTACTTCCAGTGAGAATTTGGGGTTAGACATGTCATTCTTGAAAATAGCTATAACAAAGTCTACTGGGCTGATTCATGTGGATGGTTGATGAAGATGTGATGTTTCTTTAGACTGGAGATAATGTTTATACTTTTCTTTGATCGCTATCATTAATCTGATTGAATAAATACGAGTGTTCAAAAAAAAAAATCATTTTGAAATTTGAATTTTGTTTTCGCTTTATTTACTACGGACTAGCAATCAGCTGGTTGGGGGGTGTGTTGAGTGTTAGAAAATGCATATTTATAAAGGAGAAAACCGTCATTTTACATTTCAAGTCTTACTAACAACCCTTACTTTTATGTATTTAACATTCTTGTGGTTTAATTACATGTGTTTTATTTTAATTAAGTAATTTATGTATTTTAGGGGCATTATAGTCATTTCACAATAAAGGAGAGATCAGACGGCAAAACGGACATCACTTTTGTACTCAGGACGGTTGAAAACCTTAGGAGGAGTATAAAAGGAAAAATGGCACTATTCACATGTACGGTACTATTCATGGGTACGGTACTGTCTATAGATGACGTGGCATTGACCGATGACGTGGCATTGACTGATGAGGTGTCACGATCCTGTTGGACTAAAATTCTTATATACTGTTGATGGTGACGTGGCAGCATATCAGTGGACGAAAAATCTCGCTTACGGTGCATGCATCACACAGGATTATTTTCAACCAAACCGCGTTACTGTTCATCCGGGTCAAACCGTGTTACTGTTCATCTACGTGGTCAAACCGTGTTACTGTTCATCCACGTGGTCAAACCGTGGACTGTTGACTATGACGTGGCGCAATCCTGAGCGTCCAAACTGTTTTTAATACGATGGCCATGATTTACTCCATGTATCTATAAAAAGGGGGCCTCCCCCCCCTAATTTGATATCTCTGAATCCATTTTTGGGATCCATTTTCTGTAATTCCCTCTCCATCTTGTATTTTCTTTGTATTTTAATAAATTCTCATTTTGCTCCTAGTTCAATTATGAGTGGCTAATTTTCTTTCAAGCTTGGGTTGAAGGTGAAGTCTCAACATGTGTCATGGGCTTTATTTGGTAAATTTATTTTCTCTTCCCCTCTAGTTTTTGTGGATGTTTTGACTTCTCGTCGATAAAAAATACTAATCTTGTCTAGTACCGCCTTGGTTTCACCGGCCCCCTAGTACAAGGTTATTATTATTTGGCACGATAAGCCCTTAGCACCATATTTATTAGAGCGTGGTTCATGAGGTGTGGATTCCCCCCTCATGATTTAATTGGTATTAATACGGATTATTTAGCCCATGATGCATGTTGATACGGATCCAGATACCCAAGTACGTCAATTTAATAGATTTCCTCTTCAATTTATTCTCGCCATTTTAATTCCAATTTTAGAATTTCTTATCGCCATTTCAATTCCAATTTTAGGGTAATTTAAATCACTTCCACCACAATTCCAACCACCCATTTACAAAATTAATTCTATATATAATTAAAATCCACCTTCTCGTAGGATCGACACTCGTCACCATTAGTTTATACTACAATAGATTCGTGCGCTTGCGAGTATATTAAAATTTGCACAACAATAGACTCATGACAAAACGAAACTGGTAGATTGAACACGTGAAATCATGGATTCAATTTCAAAATCATGCTTTGATTCTCAGTTACGGTGGCCATTATTTTTAATGTTTCGATTTCATTTTTAGTTGCATTGAAATTTGATTTTAGTTGGAACGGCCATGCTTTATGATCTGAATTGGTTATGTTTTCAATAATTCGCTTTAAGTATGTAGTGGATTTACTTCCATGGTTTCAGTTTTAATAATATTATTTAATTAATATCATTTTGCTTGGAATTTTGTAATTGTTATCGTTAGACCACGTTTCGGTTTCGGTTTTATTAATTATTTCGGTTATGGTTTTATAATCTTTAAATTAAAATAATTTATAACATAAGTTAATTATTGGTCTAACATTGATGATATACTAATTAAAGCAGGAAGTCAACAAAGTGATATCTCTTGTGTAGATTAGTTTATTTGGGGTGTTAGATGTTTGAGTTTGCGTAATTCCTGGGAATGTTAATCGACCCAAAGGAAGGTTAATATTTGGCCTCATTGCACACACACTTGTGATGGTAAATTTGTGACGATTATTAAGATAACTTAATGTGAGTAATGTACTAATCAAAAGATTGGTTCATTACTTGACATAATTTATTGTCAAAATTTGATAATTGCAACAAGAGTACCATTTACAGTTAGTATTATAGTCCAAAGACTTGTTACTAATGTTGTTCTAGGTATCTTGAATTATTATAATTTGCTTTTAAATCTTTTAAAGATTATTAATTGAGTTGTTAATGTGAGCATTCTTTATTTATTTATATTTGTTCTCTATTCAGCTTTTATGTCTGCTACTTCTATATCTGCAAATATGAATAGCGTCCCGATTCTGAATGAGACTAATTTTAATGACTGGAAAGAGAATATGATGATTCTCTTAGGCTGCATGGATCTAGACTTATCATTCAGACACCCTAAGTCGGACGAACTCACTGATGATAGTACATATGAGGATGTGTTGTACTATGAGAAGTGGGATCGATCTAACAGGATGAGTCTTATGATCATGAAGCGCGGTATTCCAGAAGTATTTAGGAGTGCTATAACTGATGAGGTTACAAGTGGTAGTGAGTTTCTTACCGAAATTCAGAAAAGTTTTACAAAAAACGATAAGGCTGAAACAAGTATACATTTAGCAAGCTTGATTTCAATGAAGTATAAAGGCAAGGGAAACGTTCGGGAGTACATCATGGAGATGTCTCATCTTACTTCTAGGCTTAAGGCATTAGAGCTCGACCTATCTGATGATTTGGTTGTGCATTTAGTCCTTATCTCTCTTTCAGCACAATTTAATCAGTTCAAAGTCAGTTACAACTGTCAGAAAGAGAAGTGGAATCTCAATGAGCTGATTTTCTTTTGTGTGCAAGAAGAAGAGCGACTGAAGCAAGAGAAAACTGAATATGCACATGTGGTAAGCACTTCTAAAGACAAGGGTAAAAGAAAGAAAAAGAGTGAAGCTGCTGTTTCTAAGGGTTCGGAGCCAAAGAAACCAAAGGCCGAGCATGGCTGTTTCTTCTGCGGCAAGCCTGGACATGTGAAGAAATAATGTAAAAAACATTCTGCATGGTGCGTAAAGAAAGGTACATTTCTTACTTTGGTTTGTTCTAAAACTAATTTAGCTTCAGTACCAAGAAACACATGATGGATAGATTCGGGTGCTACTACTCACATTTGTGTTTCACTGCAGGGTTGCCTGAGCTAACGACTGTCGAGTGATGCTGAAAGATGTATTTATGTAGGAGATGGAAAGACGGTAGATGTTGAAGCAATTGGGCATTTTAGATTATTTATGAAAACTGGTTGTTATTTGGATTTGTTAGATATTTTTGTTGTTCTGTCTTTTAGACGAAATTTGATTTCAGTTTCTGTTTTGGACAAATATGGTTATTCTTGTTCATTTGTAAATAGACAATTTAGTTTATCTATCAATTCTAATATTATTGGAATCAGTTTGCTTAATGCTTATGACAATCTATATTTGCTAAAAATTGTTTCAAGTTATAATGAAAACCTGCATTTTAGTTCCAGAGGTACAAAGCGTAAATTAGAGAAAGAAAATTCGGCCTCATTATGGCACAAACGCTTAGGTCACATCTCTAAAGCTAGAATTGAGCGATTAGTGTCTGATGAGATTTTAGGATCTCTTGATTTTACAGACCTTGATGTTTATATTGAGTGTAACAAGGGAAAACAAACCAAAAATAAGAAATTAGAAGCCTACAGAACTTCAAACGTCTTAGAATTAATTCATACAGACATATGTGGACCATTCCTCACAGCTACTTGGAATGGTCAACAATATTTCATTACATTCATAGACGACTATTCAAGATATGGTTATATATTTCTTATTCATGAAATCACAGTCTTTGGATGTGTTCAAAACGTTTAAAGCCGAAGTTGAGTTACAACTCAACAAAATAATTAAAAATGTCAGGTTTGACCGTGGTGGTGAATACTACGATAGACCTGAACAACGTTCAGGACCGTTTGCTAAATACCTAGAGGAATGTGGAATTGTCCCTCAATATACTATGCCAGGATTGCCTAGTATGAATGATGTATCTGAGAGACGACACCGCACTCTTAAGGATATGGTAAGGAGTATGATCAGTCATTCTACTTTACCAGAATCACTCTGGGGTGAAACACTAAAAACAGCAGCTTATATCCTAAATTGAGTGCCAACTAAAGCGGCTGCTAAAACACCTTATGAGCTTTGGATGGGTCAAAAGCCTAGTCTAAAGCATTTACATATTTGGGGATGTCCAGCTGAAGCAAGGCCTTATAGACCTCATGAAAGGAAATTGGATTCCAAAACTGTAAGCAGCCACTTTGTTGGCTATACAGAGCGATCAGGGGGTTTTAAGTTTTATGATCCCAATACAAGGTTAATTTTTGAGACGGGAACTGCTACATTCTTTGAGAATGTTGAGTTTGGGGGGAGAAATCCAATAAGAAACATTGTCTTTAAAGAGGAATAGGGATCTACTGTTGCTTTTGACAATGTACAAGTTTTAAAACCTGTCATTGATCATGAAGTAAATTCGAATCCTCAACCATCTGACAATGTTGTTCAACCCCAGAATCAACATGAGACGATTGTTCCTGAGGAACAAACTCAACAACCTCAAGAGCCTGTGCAATTAAGACGATCCACAAGAGAAAGGAGAAATGCTATTCCAGATGATTATATAGTATTTCTTTAGGAACATGAGGATGAAACTAGAGTGATGGAAGGTGACCTAATCAACTTTCATCAAGCCATGCAAAGCTCTAATTCTCATAAATGGATCGAAGCCATGAATGAAGAGTACAAGTTAATGCAAGACAATAAAGTTTGGGAACTTATCTCATTACCTTCCGGTGTGAAGCCCATTGGTTGTAAACGGATATTTAAAATCAAAAGGGATTCAAATGGTAATGTGGAAAGGTATAAAGCACGTCTTGTAGCTAAAGGCTTTATTCAAAATGAAAGAATTGACTATAAAGAGACTTTCTCTCCGATTTCTATGAAAAACTCTTTTAGGATAATTATGGCACTTGTTGCACATTTTGATCTTGAGTTACATCAGATGGATGTTAACACTGCTTTCCTTAATGGTGACATTGAGGAAACAATTTATATGATACAACTAGAAATCTTTGTGTTGGGAGACCCAAAGAAACTGGTTTGTAAGCTAACCAAATCCATCTATGCGCTCAAACAAGCTTCTATTCAGTGGTACTTTAAGTTTCATCAAATAATTATCTCGTATGGTTTTGAGGCAAATGTTATTAATGAATGTGTGTATCACAAGTTCAGTGAGAGTAAACATATATTCCTAGTTTTATATGTTGATGACATATTACTTGCCACAAATGATATAGGCATACTGCATGACACAAAGAGTTTTCTATCAAAACATTTTGAGATGAAAGATCTTGGTGATGCCTCCTTTGTTTTAGGAATTAAGATACATCGGGATCATTCTAAGGGTATTCTGAGATTTTCATAAAGGAACTATATCGATAAAGTTTTGAAGAGGTCTAGCATGCAAAACAGTAAACCAGGTGACACCCCTGTCGCCAAAGGAGATAAATTCAGCCTTAGTCAATGCCCTAAGACCAATCTTGAAATCCAGAAAATAGAGAAGATTCCTTATTCTTCAGCTATAGGGAGTCTTATGTACGCTCAAGTATGTACGCGTCTAAATATTGCGTTCATAGTTGGCATGTTGGGCAGATATTTGAGCAATCCCGGGATAGATCATTGGAACGCAACCAAACGGGTTATGAAGTACTTACAGAGAACAAAAGAGTACATGCTCACATATAAGAGGTCAGATCAGTTAGAGATCATTGGATATTCCGACTCTAATTTTGCTGGATGCCAAGACAGCAAAAGATTCACATCAGGCTATATTCACCTGTTGGCTGGTGGAGCAATTTCTTGGAGATCTGCCAAGCAGACACTTGTAGCTTCATCGACTATGGCACCAGAGTTTGTAGCATGTTATGAGGCATCCAATCAAGGAATATGGCTGCGTAATTTTGTCACAGGGCTGCGCATTCTAGAGGGTGTAGAAAGACCGCTCAAGATATTTTGTGACAATAAGTCAGCAGTTTTATATTCTAACAACAATAGGAGCTCTACAAAGTCAAAACACATTGAAATCAAGTTCTTTGTTGTGAAGGAAAGAGTGCAGAGTTGACAAATATCTATAGAGCACATTGGGACAAACTCCATGATAGCGGATCCGCTCACTAAAGGATTACCACCTAAAGTCTTTCATGAGCACACTGCTCGTATGGGTGTAATTTTACTTGAGGATATTCAAATTTAGTGGGAGTTTGTATTCCATAATTACTAAGTGTGACTTTTAGATTTTAATTATATTATTCGGATTATTTTCTGCAGAAATAAAGTATTTCAATTCCTTACACTATGTTAAACTAACTTAAGTTTAGATCTCAATAAAGTAAATTAGGATCAGTCGGGAATAGACATGTTTAGATCACATTGCATGTAATTTCCATGCTATGCATCCACAATTGATCTATGTCATGTAACTATATTGATATATGTGATCATGGATGGTTGAGTTACGATTAATGTAACAAAGGCCACTATGATCCTATACTAATGTGGTTATTGAACTAGATTGTTTAGATATACCCTAAGGACATAATAGCAATTTTATGAGCTCATTAAGTTAGACACATTTCAGTTTTCATTTGTGGCCCAGTGGGAGATTGTTAGATTAATTTTATATTAATCTAAAATATTTGGGGCCACACATGAAATAAATAAAATGTGTGTGCTATTATTTAATAAGTCAAGAATTAAGTGATCTATTTGAAGTTAATTAAATGGTTAAGGGTATAATTGTTGTGGATTAAATGCATAGATATCAGAATTTAATCATCACTTTAATGAGGGACTGAAGTGATAATTATCATAAATAACGTGACTGTTGATTTTCTAAAGAAAACTAACAGTCATGGTGTTTATATAAAAGGGGTTATGGTCCCCAATCTCTCTTATCATCCTTTGTAATTCTCTAATCATCTCAAAGAAAATTCTAAACTTAAGAGAAAATAGAAGATTGGAAGTCCATCTCCTACACTCAAGAACCACTACGAATCACCATGGATTCATGTATGCTTCTGCTTTCGTATTTCTTAGTAATTTAATTTGGATGTTATGAAGATTTAAGGGATAACACTATTACCCACTAACTCACTTAATATAAATCTAACTGTCCAGTTCTAATTTCTGTAATATTTCCTCTTAATTCCACTTCATCTCCCACACTCGGCTTCTTTAGATGTATAAAATGAAAGCACTCTCAACATTTGTGCTTTATATAGCCACCGAGTTGAGTAAGATGACAAGGTAATTGATTAAGCCGATTGGTGACTAAATTAATGAAGAAAATATGTGAAGTAGGCAGCTGAAATGATGAAGCATGTAGCTGGCTGTTGCTTTTGACGATTGCCACATTTGGCTTCTTTTTTTTTCCTCCAAGCGGTGCATGACACCTTTTGTTTGAGATCTTGTGAGTACAATGCTCATAATCCTCAATACCATACACATAAACAATGGCCTTTATATAAACGTTGTTGTGATTAAAGAAAGGCAGTATTGCTACGACTGACTTTTACCAGTGGCCTTGATGGACCATTATTTCTTCACATTAAACTAAGACATAGGTGTAGGTGAGAATGCCAAAACATATATACGCTAACACAATTTGGATAGACCTTGCTGATCATGCTGACTTAATTAATCTTTTTGTGAATGAAGAAGATCCAACTTATTACCATACCGGAGCAAATTATTAGGAACCAAGATGGACATGTCAATAGTCAACAAGGATTTTGAATCTTGAAGGGTACAAGACTGCAGTTTTGAAGCTCATCTGGCGACTGAAACAAGCGAATTAGTTAAGCACTTTGGTGGATTTCGACTACCTAATTGACTAATATTTCAAAGAGAAAGGTATGTTGATTACCAAAATTTTACATCCAGTTTAGTCATTTTGAACAATGAACTTTTTTTTTTTTTTCTGAACCACGAGGTGGTCTTGAGTGAGCCCCAATTGTGAGAGGCACCTTTAAGCCCGTACCACAACTCAGGCTAATCGTCGGTCACACCGAGTCAGCCCGTAAGGGGTAAAGTGCTGGCCAAAGTGGTGACTCCATACGAGAGCGGGGCTTAAACTCCTGATCTTTCTTAAGGAGTGAGAGTGTCAAACCACTCACACCAACTAATGTTGGTTAATAGTGAACTTTTATGGCAATGTGAATTTGTTTTGTTTTGTTTTTTTTCGTCGTTCCACTTTTTGAAGGCATGTGAATTTGTTATTGACTTAAGGTGGATTCATATACTTTGAACTAGTCTTCTTTATATATGGACTAAAATTTTAAATTAGGCCAACCTATTTTTTTCTTTCAAAAAGGAAAAAAAATTCTATTACATGTTTTCTCATTGTTGAACGAACTAGACCTTCTAATAAGAGACACTCTAGAATATATCAAAAGTAATACAACTAATGATATGTGTAGTTGAATTTTATATGACCACCAGTTACACGTTGATTTTTCAAAACAATTGCACATATGTTAGAACATCATTTGCTTATTGTATGACTGGCACAGTACCTCAAAGATATTTTAAAATTTTTCCTTTGAGAATGCTCAATCAAGGGTAAAGTTTAAACTATGTCAGAAAAAGTCTTTAAACAATATTGAACAAAGCATTTACTTGGATAATAAAAGAATGCAACTGAGGGAACAAAAAGAGTAAAGGTATGAGTTTGATTTATCACAGCAATTATTACTATTTCGAACATAGAAATGTGAACACTAATATATTTTGTGGAATTTTCTCCATTACTTATTAAAATTACTATGTGTACATGTGATGATTGTTTTCTACTATTTAAGGCAAATATTTGATTTGGAGAAGATTCCTTCTAGACTGGTAGTATTGGTTGTTGCTACCCTGTCGAGGAAGTCTTATTAGCTTGACACTTATTGCAAATGTCAATGCAAAATGGCTTCAAGGTTTCATTGTAGAGCTGACGACAAGCTTCTGAAAATAACATGCCATATTGATACACAACAACAATAATAGCAGTGCCAATCCATGCAATATACAAAATGATATGACCAATATTAGAACTTTTAAAAAATGTAGAGACTAAAAAGATTGCAGAAATAGATCCTGAGACAATAGCAACAAGACCCCAGAACTGGAAGAATTTTCTCAATGAGGTTGAGACTTGAACTCAGCTAAATGTGCATAACAATATATGGCTGTGGCTATCACGAAAGACCATATGTTCATTGAGTATGTTTCAAGCAAGGGCTTCTTTTGGCCTTGCATATTTGCGCTCACAATACCGATGAGAGCTGGAATGAGATATCCAAAAATGTTGGGATATGACATCGAGCAGAAGAGACTTCGCCTACTGCAAAATTATTTAAATGATTAATCATCTTCTGTATATTCCATTTCCTTTGGGGAAAGAAAAAAAATTAAAAAGACCTTTTGTCAATTTCCTCTCAATCACTCCGTCAATTATTTGCTTTTGACCTATGCAATAATAAAGTTGCAACACGAAATTTGGCAGAGAGAAAGTTCTCCTCTAAAACTTCTGAGGGGACACTTTCTAGTCTCCCTAAACATGCATATACAACATATTTTTTATCTGCACTGCCCAAACGTTTCATCAAATTTTATGTGCATACACATGTTTCAACAACTATTCATGGCTCACTCTTTTTGTTAAATATTGTTGTTGCATTAATTTTGTCGGTTTTGACAGTAAAAGATAAATTTTCCACCTCAGCCGAATTTTTTAAGTGTAAAATTACCAGAAAATCACAACACCAATTTCAAATGCCAACTGACCTGTGCGAAATTAAAATTTCTTAGAGCTTAAAAAAAAAAGTTAAATTATTTTGGTATGGGAATCAAAATATCCCCTCTGCCATCATCCATAATCATCTATTTTTTGTAACAATCTAATAAACTTAAAAAAGTAAGAAGTCCAATCCCAATCAATCAAACAATCAAATTTCTTCATCAAGTTTAGCTCTTGCTTTTAAAAATTTCAATTCTTGAGAGCTTAAATAAAATAATATTTAAAGTTACATGTTTCTAGAATGAAAATCTTTAATTTACTATTTTAAATTTTTGAAAACATCAATTTACCTCTACTTTTCAATCAAAAGATTAGAATAAATGGAAGTGCGATAGTGACTAACTTTTTATCTTCTTAATAGTATTTGATAAATATAGATAAAGTTGGGATATTTGAACTTTTACTCTATATTTCATTTCCAGTGCTTTAATAAGAGAAGGAAAGATAACAGAAGACAAATCTATTCTATAGGAGACTTGACAAAATTTTCAGCATGGCCTTAACCAATTTTTTTTCACCGAAATTAAATTAGGAGAACAAAAACAATATGAAATGGACTGCATATGTATATTTGGAAATAACATACAACTTGAGTCAATAATGGTAAAGAAAATAACTGTACACTGAAGGGTTTGGATTTGGATGATGCATAATGCAGTGGCAGCTTTGCATCTGCATATAGATATCTCAGCAAACCCTGGGTTGTGTTTCCTTTTTCACGGCAAATGAGGTAGGGGACATCAAACCTGATCAATTTGAAAAAATAAATAAATAAAAAATAAACTCAGCTTGAAACTTGGGAGAAAAAAACAATAATAACAAAGTAACAAACTCACTTACTTCAATAACATCTCAATTATCTCTGCTTAAAATAATTATGTTGTGGATTGGGTATTTATACGGGCAAAATGAGGGTCAATTGAACCCCAATTAATCCCGATTCCCGAACACGTTTGGTCAAGCTCAAGTGCTGCCGGCTGGGGAGAGTTTCCGAGAAAGGTAGCAAGATACTCCTCTGTAGAAGGCAAAAATGAAGCCTATCCACGATCATACGGATGCAACAGAAGAGAGGTGTTGAAAATGATTACAAGGTCCCATCAAGTTCAGCAGTAGCTGCACGTGAAGAAGGCCCCCCAGTGTCCCGGGTGAAAATTTAAGTGGTACGGTCCCAATTAAAATGCTTGGAAGTACATTTAGTGTTAGTTTTAATAAATCGTCTTCTCTCTCAAAAGCTCTTTCTTCTTGAGAAAGCTTAGAGAGTAGGAGTGTAGCTGAGCCTGTATGGCTTATTAAGTCACTCTTCCTGAGTGTTTTTTAACCTTTTCTAAAGTTCTTTTAGAACTTAAGTCCTTATTATAGTAGTTCGGGTGTCATAACTGCATTCAAAAAAGGTGGGTGAGCACTTTTTTCAGTTTAAAATTGAGACAAAGGAATTAATTCGAAGATGCAAGTCAATATCTTTAGAGGAAGTAGAAGAAAATAGTTCTCTTTCAAAGGAAAAATTAAAGAGAAGGGAATACAAGTAGCAGCGGGCTGCTTAATTGGAAAAATTCTGCAAACAAGAGGAGTAAACACAGAGGGGTTGAGAATTGCTCTAACTCAAGTGTGGCAAACAAGAAAAGAAGTAAAGATTGAAAATATGGGGGACAACATTTTCATTTTTAAGTTTGGGGATGAAGTAGAAAAAATGAGAATTATTGCAGGGGGACCGTGGCACTTTAATCAAGCACTGATTGTGCTCAAAGAACCAGAAAGAATCAGAGAAATCACAGCACAACTCTTCACACATACAACATTTTGGGTACAAATAAAAAATGCCCCGATTATATGTATAGATGAAGAAATTTGTAAGGGGATTGTAGAACTCATAGGAAGAGTTGAAGAAGTGGATACGAACAGAACAGGAGATGTTATAGGGCAAGCTATACGGTTGAGAATCTCAATTGACATCACCAAGCCCCTGAAGAAAATCTTGTTCATTGAAACAGAAGAAAAGAAAAAAAAATCCCAGTTGCAGTGGAGTATGAGAAGCTTCTAGATTTCTACTATTGTTGTGGATGTCTTGGACATTCATAAAAAGAATGTACCAAATACAAAGGGCAACCAACAAAAAAGCTTGACTATGGACCATGGCTGAAGGCACTGACTTGGGGGGAAAAAATGAAACAAAACAGGGCAAAGGAACAATGGAGCACAAGAATGAACAGGGGAGATGAGATGAAAAGTCAGGATCATAGTCAAAAGTCCATGACAAGGGAGCAGCATCCCCAGAAGCTAGTGAATGAACCAAAAATTTTGGACCAAGGCTCAATTGAACTGAACCAGTGCAAACTGAACCGGAAAGAAAAAAAATGGGAGTGACATCACAGATCGGGAAGGTGCAGAACATTTAATGAAGGCGGGGGAGAAATCGAGGACTGAAAAAAGTAGCAGCCAAAGTCCAGGAAAGACAGCTGGGAGCGTGGGTCAGAAATTGTAAGCAGGAAAAATAGGAGAAGCAGAAAACAAGAGAAATCAAAAAAGAGAGGGAAATGTGAACAAAAATTGTGACAGTGTAGTGGGCCAAGAATTGGGCCCAAGTGCAATGGAAGGAGAGTAAGTAGATAATGGGCTGGAGAAAATCCAAGTGAAACAAAAGAGGAAAAAATGGAAGCATCAAGCAAGGCAACTCGAAGATAAAAAAGGAGCAATAAATGAATCAGTTTTAGTAAAGAGACAAAGCTGTGAAATGAGCTGGCCAAGTCCATAACCAAAGAGAAGCAAAATGCTCAGCCCGAATAAGCTAGCAATTATAGAGTACAGCCACAATTCTCCCCGGGCAAAATCCAAATTAAAGTGGGAAGCTCATAACGGAGATGACATGGAAATTTCAACCACAATCACTGAGGAATCAACGGCCAGCCCCGCCGACAACCATGAAGCTCATCAGCTGGAATGTTCGGGGAATGAGGAAGGACTGGACGTTTTGAGAAATCAAAATGATCATCCGTGAGTATAAACCAGAAATTATGTTTCTATGTGAAACAAAATTAATGGGGCAACTCATGAAAAGAAAAGCAGCAGAGCTAAATTTCCAAAATTGCTTCACAATAAGTAGTAACGGCAAGAGAGGGGGGTTGGCAATGATGTGAAATGAGGGGTAGAAATGGAGATCAAATCATACAGCAAGCACCATATAGATGTCGTAGTGCAAAATAATACGGGGAGCTCTTGGAGATGTACAGGGGTTTACAACAATCCAAAAACAGCACACATGGGAGTTAATCAGAAGGCTATCAGGTTTGTCATCTATACCTTGGATATGCTTTGGAGATTTTAATGAAATTCTGCACTTGAGGGAAAAAATTGGAGGAAATAATATAAACGTAGGATTAATCACAGCCTTTAGAGAAGCAATTAATGATAGTCGCCTGACTGATTTAGGCTACAAAGGGTACCTCTTTACTTGGTGTAATAGAAGATTCGGGCCACATATTATTGAAGAAAGGCTGGATAGAGCTTTTTGCTATAAAAATTGGGGTGGTGTGTTTCAAGAATTACCTATCCAACACATTGAAACATGGAGCTCAGACCACTACCCTATTGTTATGGAAGTAGTGGAAAAGGGAAGAAGAGCCAAATATGAGAAAAAAAAACTTTTTCAAGAATGCACTATGAAACATGTGGAGTCCGTATGAAAAATGCTAAGAGATTGTGAAAATAGCGTGGTGGGAACAAAGTATATGGGATGGTGCAGATGTCGAAGAGATTTTTAAAAAAGCCATAAAAAATTCTATGGCTGATATGATATTATGGAGCTCAACTGAATTTGGAGGGAGAGAGAAAAAGGTTAAGCAACTAATAAAAGAGCTGAAAACCTTGAAAAGAAATTATGACCATTATGTGAACGGGGATAGGATCAGGAGGCTGGAGAAACAGATCGACAACTTGTTAGCTGATGATGAAGTGTATTGGAAGCAGAGGTCTAGAGCTGATTGGCTTTTGGCGTGAGATAAAAATATGAAATTTTTTCATGCCAAAGCTTTAGTAAGAAAACAGAAGAATAAAATTTGGGGAGTTTTGGATGAAGAAGGAAATTGGACTGAAGAAGCAGAGGAGATAGAGAGAAGGTTTTGTGATCATTTTGCAAACCTCTTTACTACAACAAGGCCTTCAAGACAACAAAGGGAAGCAGCTATGGAAAGTAAACCAATGAGAGTCACAACAGAGATGAACGAGGAGCTGACCAGACCATTCACAAAGGAGGAAATTAAAGAAGCTCTTTTCCAAATGTGCCCAACGAAAGCACCAAGACCGGATGGCCTCCCTGCGGCTTTTTTTCAAAAGCACTGGAAATTTGTTGGAGAATGAGTAACAACAATGTGTCTGCAAATTCTAAATGATCAAGGTAACCTCACTTCGCTAAATCATACATACATTGCTCTTATCCCAAAAATAAAAAACTCGAGAGATGTAGCTGACTATAGACCTATTAGCTTGTGCAATGTCATATATAGAATCATAGCAAAATGCATAGCTAATAGGTTAAAGCAAATTCTGCATGATGTAATATCCACAAATCAAAGTGTATTCATTCCAAATAAACTCATCACAAACAACATTATTATAGGATATGAATGTCTTCACAAAATTAGATTGAGTAAGGGAAAGAAAATGGGCTGGTTGCGCTGAAATTAGATATAAACAAAGCCTATAATAGGGTGGAGTGGAATTTTCTAGAGCAAATCATGTATCAGCTAGGTTTCGAAAAAAAACCTGGATTGACTTAATTATGAATTATAGCTCTACCTCATCTTTCTTTGTACTGATTAATGGGGCACCTAAAGGTTTGGTTAAGCCGGAGAGGGGATTACGACAAGGCTGCCCATTATCCCCATATTTGTTTATAATTTGTGCATAAGCTTTTTCCAGTATGCTGATTCACGCAGAAAAAAAGAAGCATTTCCAGGGGCTGAAGTTCAACAAAGAGCTTTTCATCAATCATCTGTTGTTCACGGACGACAGTTTGATCTTTAGTAGGGCTGCAGTGGATGATTGCAAAAAGCTGAAGCAGATATTTGATTGTTATGCTGCTGCTTTTGGCCAGATCTTCAATTTCGAAAAGTCATCCATGTTGTTTAGTGGAAACGTTTCAGCTGGACAGATAAATGAAATAAAAGACATTTTTCAATTAAAGGTGGTTTCGAAGCACGAAAAGTATTTGGGGTTGCCCTTCATGGTTGGAAGAAAGAAAGTCAGGTTTTTCAAGGAAATAAAGTGGAGAATCTTAAGCAAAATCTCTGGATGGCAAAGCAAATTTTTCTCATGCGGGGGTAGGGAGGTTCAAATAAAAGCAGTGGCCCAGGCTGTTCCAGCCTATGCAATGAATGTGTTTAGACTTCCTACGACTTTATGTGAAGATATGCAAAGAGCAGTTCCTGGTTTTTGGTGGGGAGCAAAAAAGGATTGGAAAAGTATCCACTGGACAAAGTGGGAGAGTCTTTGTCATGCAAAGGGTAGGGGAGGGCTCGGATTTAGAGACTTTGCATGCTTTAATCAAGCCCTTATAGCAAAGCAAAGCTGGAGAATAATCCAAAACCCTGAATCTTTGATGATGAAAATTCTACAGGCAAGATACTTCAAGAGCACTAATTTCTTACAAGCCAAGTTGGGATCAAAGCCATCTTTCATTTGGAGGAGCATACTTTGGGGAGACAAATCATCCAAAAAGGAATGAGATGGAGAATTGGATCAGGGGGTTTGGTTAAAGTGTATAAGAGCCAATAGATACCAAGGCCACAAACTTTTAAACCTATCTCTTCGGCAACTCTAAGTGTGGATGTCACTGTAGCAGATTTAATAGATGACAATCAGCCGTGGAAAGAAACACTGATACATCAGCATTTCAGCAAGGAAGATGCTGAGAAAATTCTGCAAATCCATCTCCCAAACAGCCCCCAACCAGACCAAATCTTGTGGCATTATGATAAAAAAGGCCAGTATTCGGTTAAGAGTGGTTACCAGATAGCTAGGAAGATCAAGCACCCTGAAGAATCATCTTGCTCTAAAAATAACAATGGACAATGGAATGTGATATGGGCAATGGAGCTACCAGAGAAAATAAAAATCTTCATGTGGAGGGCTGTAAAAAATCTGCTCCCACAGTAGAAAACCTATGGAAGAGGAGAGTGTTGAGGATCCAATATGTCCGAGGTGTAAAATGAAGGCTGAGAATACCGTCCATGCAATAATGGAATGCAAATCGGCAAGGCAGATGTGGAAGCTAACTCCCTTTTATGCAGAAATGAATGTTCTCATAAATCAGGATTTGTTATCTATGATGGAGATAGAAAAAAGAAAAAGCAAAGAGGAGTTACGGAGGATAATTTCGTTGTGCTGGGCAGCCTGGTATGCAAGAAATGGTTTTATCTTTGAAAATGCAAAGCAAGATCCTCATATCACAATAGCCAATGCTGATGCCACAGTTGAGGCTTATGCAAGAGTGAAAATGGGGAAGATTTTAGCAACAGTAAGCAACACACCAGAAAAGAGCTGAAGCTGGGTTCCTCCTCCACAAGGATCATTTAAAGCAAATGTTGATGCGGCCATAAATAAAGAGAAAAGAGAAGTAGGACTGGGAGTGGTGATCAGAGATAGCAAGGGAGAAGTGATAGCTGCAGCTGTAAACCGAACACCCTTCTACGGGAATGTAGCTCAAGCTGAAGCAGCAGGAGTGAACTTTGGGATCCAGACTGCAATGGAAGCTGATTTGCTACCTTTAATTGTCGAGACGGATTGCAAAGAAGTCTTTGATTTTGTCTTCCATAAGCAGAGCAGCAGAACGGAAACATTCTGGAATATAGCTGAAATTCAACAAAAGATGATCTCACTTAACAGCAGGGCTCTAGAGACTGTAATGCAACTGCTCATGCATTAGCTAAGATAGCCTTAGGCAGTGACAGTTCTTGTGTTTGGAAGGGATCATTCCCTCCTCAAATCATGTACTTATTTTCAAAGCTTTGTTAATGCAAGTAAATCTTTCTATCCAAAAAAAAAAGTTGTTGTTTAGTCCCGCCCTCATTTCATCAGACCGGACTGCGGCGGCTTTTTAACTTTGGAATATTTTAAGCACAAATCATTTTTAGATAGCGATTTATGAATATGAATGGAATTGGTTCTCCCATTCTGGAATTTATTCTAAGAAAGTAAAATTTTCTAATTCAGAAATTTCAGATTTTATTAAAGGTTGGGATGTATTTACAGCCTTATTAAACGGTGAAAAGGACAGTTTTCTACATTATAAAACAATGGAAAAACAGTTTATAATGTTATAAACACGTTCCGCACTTTAATAGCCCGAGATTCACGAAATGGAAGCGGACACTTCAAAAAGTAGTAATTTTTATTTATTTTTTCTAAAAAAGGACACCGGCAACTCGTGATTTAGAAAATGATCACATAAACTTATCATTTTATGATAAGTATGACCTTTGACTGCGATGACCCAATTGTATTTCATCTGATCATATATAATTATAATATATATATAGGCTGTCTTCCCTTTGACTACTAATCACACGAGCCTTGGTGATCTTTTGGTGGAATGATGACCGGAGGATGGTATTTTTGCTTTATTCGTGCTTCAGGTGAAGCAAAATATTGGTAGCAGGCTTAAGCTTACAGTTTGATATGTGGTAGCCTTACACACTGCTGTGATTGTAGAAAGAATGGTATCGCAAATTCCTGTAGCATTCGACGATTATTAATGTCACAAGAAGTATAAAATTTGACGAAAAATATCATAAATATTATTACCTTAAATAAAATTTAACAAAAATATTTATCATTTCTATTTCAAATATAGAAATCTAAACACAATAGAAATATTTCAATTTAGAATCATGAATTTGTTAAAGTCTGGAAAAGTTATGGTTTAATAGTATAATAGTTGGGAAAGTTATGAATTCATAAGATTTTAGTAGTGTAATGACATTATATTATTAAATCATGTCTTAATAATTTTTCCAATCTATAATAAAGTTTAGGACCTTGGATTAAATTAGTACCCCTGAACACAAATATCATATATTAATATATATATATATATATATATATATTCGGAATTTTCTCCACTACATTTCTTTTGTTCTAAGGAGATTGCTCCTTATCACTAGAGCTACAACTTGTGAAAGTTTATAGTAAAGTTCTTGGTTTCCAGGAATCAAAGAGAAAATATTAGACGAGAAAGAAAGAAAGTTTGTTTCATTTCACTTAACTAAATGAAGTAATACAGAGGCTAGTATTTATATTACATTTACATAACAAACTTAACTAATGTATCACCAATAACAATTTGACAGCTGTACAATTTATAACAGTCTAACGCCATGCTGGCTTACACACACACGTGAGTGTTAACTAACTCTCTTAGCATCAGCTGAGCTTCTCAACAACCTGAGCAGCCTTGAGCTTACTGGAGAAATCTGCAGCTTTCTAAAATATTCCTAACACAACTTGACATGGCCGTTATGTTGAAAATTACTACACGCACATGTGATGATTGCTACTATCAGGTGAAACTTTTAAAGAAGAGTTATTAGCTTGAACCTATTGCGAATGTCAGAGCAAAAGGGCTTCAACGTTTCATGGTAGAGCTGATGACAAGCATCAGTGAAAAATGTGAGATATTGATACACGACAATGACAATAGCAAAGCAAATCCGTTGAGGGTGCAAAATGATTAATCTTAATACTATAGCTAACCTTAACACCAAATGGGGCCTTCGCTCCCACGATTAATCTGTTGAGGCTACACTGGTTGGAATGTACGATGAGAATGGCATTTTTTGCCTCATTCGTGCTTCAAAAAAAAGCCGATTATTGGGGGCAGACTTTTAATTAATATCTCCTTGCGGTTTCATATGGAAAATTGGGATGTTACCAGTGTTGCGTTGTCTTAATATTTCCTGTAGTTTTTGCAACCCAGTATCCCACCTGTCATCTTGTTTGCGGTCCTCGATGGGCGGAAGCCAAGTCTTTGCAGCTCAGTGGGCAAAAGGATTGACATTTGATCAGGTACAGATTGTCCGCAACAGAAAATTAAATAAAATAAAAAGTAATAAATAGATTAATTCGAGAAAATTTAAATTTCTATTAATAAATTTTTGGTATTTCGAGGATTGAATACCTCTCTAGTTGGAGGAAAGTCTGTGTTGGTAGAATCGGATTCTCTTGAGTTAGTTGAGCTTGTAAATAACAGAATTAGTATCATGTCAGAAATTATTTGGGTGATCTCTGAAATTTTGAACAAAAAAAAAGATTTTTAAAATTTCAAAGCTCAGCACACACTTGGATTATGTAATGGCATAGCTCACTCTTTAGCAAAGTTGGCATTGCAAAAGATGGAATCTGTAATGTGGCTGGATGAAATTCCAGCAGATGTCTTGTATCTGATTTCAAGTTAATCAATGGATAGGTTTACTTCTTTTTCAAAAAAAAAAAAAAAAACCTCTCTAGGTGATAAATAATATTTCAGATTTTCGTTATTATAGTTGGTGCTAGGTCGCCAACATATAAAACTTAAAAATAAAGAATAGGAGTAAGACTAGACACCCGTAATCTAAACTAAAACAAATAATTTGTTGACTGACCAACCACTAGTTCACTAAGGTAGCGTTTGTTTTTTTTGTCTGAAATCTAAATAGATTTGAATTTTTCTAAAGTATGAATGGGTCTGAATATGAAAATCTGAATTACATGTTTTTTTTAATATTTGAATATAAGTGGCATCTTGTTTATTTTTACAATAAAAAATATCTTAAACTTAGTTGTTTGACATTTATATCCTTGTAAATTAAGATAAAAAAGCGGATTAGATTTTATACTTTAGGAAATAAGTTATTTTACAGAGATATTTTTAGAATATAATATTTACTTGTTATTCAGATATTTTTCCATTCAAATAAAAATTACAAAAATTTACTTTTTCTATTCAGATATAAATGCGAGAAAATCATATATAAATTCTAAAAAAATAAATAAGCAAATTTTAAAAAATGTCTGAAATTAATAAAATTTCAGACTTTAAACATTCAACAAACCTAATGGGCCTAGATACCTTACATTATATGTTAGTTATAGACTAAGAAATCACAAGTTAATAAATATAGGGGTGACACATAGAGTTAATTGAAGGGTCAAATGAGCGAAGTAATAGGTCTCAATCCGATTGAAAAATTGAGGTTAACTTTTTCTAGCCTCCATATAGCATGAGGATATTTCCATCCACTATTTTTGTAAATCCACCCACTTCCAAAAAATAATTACAATAAGTTCACAATATTCTTAAAAAATACAAATTAATAAAAATTTTGTACAGTTAATCAATTAACTGTACAAAAGTTCCCTCATAAAACATGAGTTATTGTATCTAATAATTTAGGTATTTAATTTTGCAACTTATAATCTAGTATTTTTAAATGAAACCTAATTATTATTTCACTACCCTTAAGTGCAAATGATATAATTTTGACAGTCTAGTAATTTATATAAAAATTGTGTCATAAAGACACTATGTTAATTTAATTAAAAAATAATAATTATGCAATAATGTAGTATTAGAAACACTGAGTTTGGTACAAATTAGGAAAATATTGAAGTTAAAGTAAATTCTTGATAATTTTACTTTATAAGAGTAAAATAATCAATTTCAATTTATGTCAAAACAATCTTTGTAATCAAATATACTAAAAAAATTCTAAGTCACAAAAAAAGTGAATAAAAATAGATTTAATTAATTAATTCTCCAAATCTCTTCTTGATTTGAAAATTTTAAAAATAATGTGCAGCTTTTATAATTATTTTTTGAAAATGGGATGGATTTACAAAAAAATGTGAGGTAAAGATATCATCACTCCTCCATATATTCTAACATATGGCACCATGCCACTATTAATTTTGATAATTGTCATTGTATCACCAATTCCACTTATTTTTGCTGTTAAATACTTAAATCTAGCCATTTTAGTTTGAATTTTTTTAAAAAAAACTATTTATACTCTTGAATTGATATGTATGTTACTAAAATTGCCATTACAAAAAATACTACACTGAAAAAAATTTTACCCAATTTTTGTTAAAAATATCAAAAACTAAATTGAATTTTTTGGAGAGTAATCAAGTTATTTATTTAAAATACATTTTTAAATTTTTTTTAGAGTTTTGAACATAAAAAATTTATGATAATTGGTATCAAGTACCAAAATAGTTTTTTAATATTGTTTTAATTTCTCAGTAAGAGTTAAATACTGATTTTTTTTAGCACTGATATTTTAAATATTATCATAAATATACTTATATTTATTTTAAAAAATTCAAAACGCTCTTTTCCTTAATGTCATTTGTGAAACAAAATAATCAAGGGTGCTTTTATCTTTATACATTAAAAAATTATATATGGTTAATTCACTTGGCCAATTATCCAAATAGTTGATGTTAGTTTTATTATTATTTGGTAATGTAATGGGTGCTGAGTGATGACTCACAGAGCTTGAAGGGATAAATTGTGATTGTAGATTCATGTGGGTGTCTTTGAAATTAATCATTTTATCAAGTTTCCCACCACCGATTCCATTAATTTCTATTCGTTGGCTTTCAGTCAACAAATCCAACGGATGATTGCTGGGGGCTGTTAGTTACAGGGTCTTGTAATTTAGGTGGCGTTTGTTTTTTAACTTAATGATTTAAAATGATTTAATTTAATTAATTAAGTTAATTAAAAGTGTTTATTTTTATAATTTAATGAGACTTTTTAGATAATTTTGACTTAATAAAATAAGCTAATTTTTTTAACTTTTTACTTAATGAAGAAATCTCAATTAAGTCAATTACTTGTTAATGTCAAAAATATCCCTGCTTTATAATTTATTTTTCATGTCTATCCCAAAACTCACCCATAGACATTTACCCCACATAAAAATATCCATATTTTTTCTTTCTTATATTATATACGATAAAATTTGAAATTTATGGTATTTTATATATTAAAATTCTAAATTAATTATGTATTCACTTAAATATAGTTTTACTTATAAATGTTAAAATATTGTGGTATTTAATATATTATTTATTTGAAATTCAAATTTAATAAAGATACAAATGTAAAAGTACATATTTTCAGCGTTTTAAGTTGAAAAAAAAAACAACTTAATATATATTTTTTGAGATTCAGACGAAAAAATAAACATATTATTTAGATTCATACATTCAGATCTATTCAGAATTCAAACTAATTCAGGTCTATTCAGATTTCAGAAAAAAAAACAAACGCCACCTTAGCCCTGCTAGAATTGGAGATCACAAAACAACCTGGCCTGACCTTAGTGAACGAGCTTTGTCATGGGTTTAAATTTTAAAAGCCGTAATGAACGGACCTGGATATTTGCTTATGAAAAAAGCCTAGGCTTTATATAAAATTTTTATTTTATATATTATGGGTTTTATATTTTATATTTTTTATATTTTATATTTTGTGTATTTGATTATTGACCTATTATATATTAAACAATCATCTTTAATTTAATTATTTCTTATTTTTCTTATTTTAAATTTTAAGAAATTTTATCTAAGCCCCTATGTCCAAGCCTGCAGACTTTAAACTCAGTCCGATCCCATCTAAATTTTGATGGGTTTTTAAAGAGCTTGGGCTTATTGTCAATAACTGAGGCCTAGACCTAGGCTTGAAAAAGCCCATCACATATCCTTAATTTGCCATCAAGAAACCTTTTGTTACCATGATAACGTAACACACAGTAAATAATTTTATTTTAAAAAAAACCTATATTAATTGTGCGAAACGTCCCATCACTCGTCGTGCGTGTGTCAAAAGATTAAACGATTGGTGGAATTTTGTTTCTTGCCTAATGTCTTTTCTAACCATTTTCGTAATTTGGTACAACTCAGAAGCGTGGCACTTTATACGGATAATTATCATTGTTTTTTATCCTTTTATTTTGTCCAAGTTATTAGTGTTTAGTGTTCTCGCTGTAAGGTTGACTTCAACGGATGAAATGGTCTGGATTAAAATGGAAATAATAATAATAATAATAATATTATTATTATTATTATTATTTTATTATTATTATTATTATTATTGTTATTGTTGTTGTTGTTGTTGTTGTTGTTGTTTACTCTGAATATTCCATGCATCTTATGTAAGTGCAAATATTTTATTAATAAAAAATAAAATAATTGCAAGAGACGATCATGCATAGCTAGAGTGGAAAATTACCTGTATTTCAACAAAAGGAGAATAAAAAAAAAAAGACTTATGTGATAAAGTTTAAAAATATTTGAAATTTATTTTATTGATCAAATTACTTAATGAACTAACCTTTTAAAATAATTTATATTATTAAAATTTCCCTTAAGCAAATTAAAATTGCTAAAAATAAAATTTTTATCTTAAGCAAATTACAATTGTTAAAAATAAATTTTCAGTATTTTTTCTTTTTAAAAGCTCTTCCAACTCATCACTTTCACAATAACCTACTTTTCTTCAACGTTAAGTTGCTGCTTTTATCCAAATATTGGTAGTGCTATTTACATCATAACACCTAAGTCAAACAATGACAACTATTGGTTTTATGGAAGATTTTGCAAGGAATTTTAACAGCAAAAGGTATGTGTTTTTCTTTATTTAAATTTTGTTTGCATTATATACTTTATAGTAGTTCAAAATTTGTTTGTCCAAAAGTATATATGTACATATTTACATAGATACATACATATTCTATTACAAATTTATGAACAAAATGAGGATCTTTAATCCAATACAAGTATATAACCGAATAGTTTAATAATTAAATTGTTTTAGAGGCGTGGATATAGATTGGTGGTGCCAAACCGGTTTTCTAAACTCTTTTTTTTTATATCATTTATTCTACATTTATTGTTGAATTTTAACAAAAAAAATTATACCTAGATTAACGAACTTATCTACAACTATAATTTCGTTTACAGAAGACAAACCATAAAAAAAGGGGGGAAAAAAAGATTTATAGTAGCCACTTGTAGTCAAATATATTTTTCACAATCTTTTTTATTCTTACATTAATTTATCAATCGTAAATTCACATTCACTCAAATAGAATTAAGGAATAGGCTCCTCTTATGTCTTAACAAAATATTGGTTTCGGTTATTATTATCGAAAGGCCTTGATATTCTTTCTGTAAAACCCAGTTGAAAAGCAAAATGACTTCATAAAAAGGAGACCAAATCAATCAGTACCCATTGGAAGTACAAAGCAAATCATCCCTATTAAATCAGATTATACCATCATTACCACCCCTTATGTGAAACTCCATCTTTTAAAACCTTCCAAGTCCAAATCATCCACAGCAACTTTTCTTTCACCTCAAAAAAAGTAAAACTGTAAAAGGATTCTCTCTACCAGCTAACTCTTTATTTATTACCTTTACAATTTTGCTTACACCACACACAAACTTTTATTTGCAAACAGCAAAATCACACAAGGATTTATGAATGTCTTTGAGAGGGGAAAAAAAAAAGAAATTTACGATTGTGGCTGGTAATAAACATTTTGGTCCCTAGTTTAGGACTTCACAATCTATGACATTTATAGTGTGAGTAATAATATAGTCACAAACTGTTGTATAAATTTATTTTATATAAACTGATATGATATGATAAAATTGGTTGAATTAAATATTACTTAGCCCACATGATTTATCTATATTATTTTATATTTTCATTTAACTAATGAATTATGCCATATCAGTTTATACAAAATAAGTTTGTATAAGAATTTGTGGTTATATCATCACTCTTATAGTATTTCTCTTCATTTTTTTATTTATAGCTCAATTCAATATTTCTAAAGTTATTACATTACACAGGAATAAATGCTATATATTTACAATACGGTGCAAAAGTCTACTCAACATAGTTCATAGTTCAATTAATAGTCTATATTAACTAGAGATAAAATTTATATCTCACATATATGTAAAGAGATATATCTACTAAATTATTAGTAAATAATTTTTTAAATTAATGTAAATTTAAAAATAAATGTAGGACATGCATATAGAGTAACAACGAGGGATCTCATATGTTATTTATATATAACGACAGACAACAAACTACACACTCGAATACACGATCAGACAAAATACATCGTATTAGATTATGTTTTATTTACCTTTTAATTTATTATTTACTTTAGTAATTTAACAGATCCTTAATTAAATAATGTTTATATATATACACACATAGAGAGAGAGAGAGAGAGAGGGAGAGAAAAATTTTCTACAAAGAAGATGCTCACTTTGTTAAAATAAATATACTACTAAAAAGTATAAATTGTAACGTACTAACAAATAAAAAATATAATTTTTAATAAGTTAAAATTTTATATTTTCTACCTTCACTACTTTATTAAGGTGAGGTGTTCTCTGTCTCTATATATGCAAAAAAGTTGGACGTGCGACCGGGCTAAAAAAGGTAACTCAAAAAGGAATCGAAGGATAACGGTAAACTTTATAAGATCGTCCGGCCGGTAATTTTACAATATAGCATCGAGATGACGCCATGTTTGAAAAGATACAATTATGTGGGATCATCTGCCTCATGTTCTGTGACGTGGGGCTGCCGAGGGTCGATTCAAAACAGCGCCGTCAGCGTCGTATTCTTTGGCATTCATTTATTTTTACGTTATATGTTGATTCAATAAATCATTTCTCTTGAAAAGCGAATGACAGTAATGAATTAAAAAATTTAAAATTATAATATTAAATTATTTTTTAAATGTTAATTAATTAAAAGAGTGCTTGAATTAGAGAATTTAGTACTAAAAAAATTAAATCTCTAAAATTTTATTTATTTTATTTAATATTTTATTTTAAAAATTTATTTTTTTAATTTATTATTAATCGTACAACTTGATTATTATTAACTCATTTTAAATTTATAAAAATTTAAAAAATTTTATAAAATAAGTAAAAGTCTAAATCCAGCCCAAGCCTGCAATAAACCCTGCCTATGTCTGGCCCTTCATTTCCACTCTAATGGGCTTAGGCTTGTGCTTGAAAAAACCCAGCCTATGCCCACATTTTGCATCCCTACCTGCATGTAATTCAAAGTTGCAACTTGACGAAGCGAAAATGTAAAAGATTGATAGACTAGAGAAATTAGTAAAAGATTGATAGATTAGAGAAATTAAGTTTCTGAATAATGAAATTTTAGTAGAAAAGTCTGAATGAATAAAACTACGGTTGACTCCTTTTATACTAATCCTAAACATCGAGAATTTAAAAAAATGGTAAAATTCAAAATATTATTTTATAATAAAATTCTCTTAATCTAAATAAGAAAAACAAAACAAATGACACCCAATTCTAATATCTAAAAAAAGATAAAATCCTAAAAATAATAGAAAAATATCTTAAAATTGAAAAATGACCCAAAAAAGTAATATTATGGTATTGTCTGATAAGAATTAAATAAAATTTTGAATTTTGTTTTCAATCGTATCTAAGAACACAAAAAGGTAAAAATAAAAAAGTTGCAGTTTACTAGTTATAATTAGAATGTCAAAAAATTAACTAGACTAACCACTTATTTTTATGTTGATCATCGAATACCCCATGAATCTTTTATTTACCTATTTCATTTTCATAAATATAATATAACTCTCTAATGAAAATTAAGTTTAATTGGCTAGTTTCTTTTTATTTTAACAAAATTATATTTAGGTTGGTATCGGTTTTTTTTTAAAATAGAAAAATATTTTAATTAACTCAATAATCTTTTATTCATGCATGCATTATATTTAGCCAGTAAAAGCTAACACAAATTATCATGGCAACTCATGGTTTATACTTCAAATAGATAGACAACTTGGATAAGTCAGAACTAAATACTAAATAAACAACAGTAAAGTAATGAGAAAATTCGTGATGATAATATGTTATTTATAGAGGAGAATTAAGAAAATTGGCAAACTTATGAACGTTAGTTTATATAACTTTTACTACAATCTACTTCAAAAAAAGCTATAACCTATTCGTGGACTGCATTAGGTCTGCTAGGTGAATGTTTTTGGTGCTTTTAACTAATGTCGCTAGTGCCTCTTAATTATATCAATGAATCAATCTAATGGTCTAGAATTAAGTGCTTTAGGTGTGCCATCATAGAATCTTTGGAACAAAAACGTATGTGAATGGGGTTGGGGTTTGGTCGCGCCGCCTTACTCGAAAATTAAAATTCTTGCTCTATTTTTTATGATTCACACCGATTTCAAATTAATTTCATACAATTTGTATTCGGAACATACATCCAAGTCTCTCGTCCAACAAAATTTGAGGATTTGGGCTATATATCTCAGTGAATTTCAATTCAAATTAAATTACATGTCCCACCCAACATTGATTTGAATTAAAATCATGAGGAGAATATGTGCCTAAAAATTTAATTTTAATTTTTTTTGTACTTAATTTACTTTTAAAAGTAAAACTTATTGTCCGGTGCTAAGTTTGTATGTTCGTTTTTCTATTAATGCTTCCCTAGCTTGTTCTGTCGAGATTTCATTCGAAAAAAACTCAGATCATTCCAACTCTTATTGTTTTAATTATATCAACCTCAAAGATGCTTACAAACTTGGAGAAACGTTAGCATCAAATACGCTTATAAACATTGAGAGATATTGACAAGAGTTTATCCCTCTTTTGACTTGTTTTTCTAACCGCCTATAAAACAGGAAAATTGAGTAGGGAATTAAGCATTAGTCGAGTATAAAATTAAGTACTTTTTTAAATGATTTTAAATAAAGGGTAATTTTATATTTGTCTTTGTGATTTTGGATATATAAAAATGTTGGGATAAGACATTAAGGAGCAGTGATTTCGCCCTCTGCAAAATCATTAAAATGATTAATCTTTTGTATATCCCATTTTCGTTGAAAAAAAGTTTGAAATTAAAAACGCCCTATATTAATTTCTTCAGCCACTGCGGAACCACAATGCCAATGAGAGAATGAGTGAGTGTTGTTCAGCTTGCAGGATTTGGAGCTGGAGCTCAGCTTCCCTTATTTTTTGGTCTTTTGGTTGGCATTTCCAAAAGGCGAAGAGGAGCCTCTGGCGTTCGCGGAGCTGGTTCTCGATGCGTTCGATTTCTTCTCCAAGTTGTGCAAGCCTTTGTGCCATAGCCATACAATTATTTGCTTTCGATCGAGCACTTCTCATCTGCACCCAAAAGTTTCATTAATATTTTAAAGTATACACACTTGTTTCAACAACCATCCGGATCACGTTAAAAGACAATTTTGCCCTCACTTGAAGAGTAAAATGACCAAAAAAACCACAACACTAGTTTCAAATTTCATTTGACCTGCGTAGATATTAAAAAACTTCTTGAAGGTTAGAAAAAATGTAAAAATGTTTTGTTATGGGCAGTCAATCGAAATATCCCCTATATCATCATCCATAATCGTCTATCCATGATAACAATTTAATAAACTTGAAAACGCAAGATATCCAATCCCAGTGAATCAATCAGCCAATTTTCTTCATAAAGTTTAGCTTTTGCTTTTAAAAATTCTAACTCTTGAGACCTTAAATAAAATCATATTCAAATTTACATGTTTCTATAATGAAAATCTTCAATTTACCCTTGTAAAATTTTGAAAAACATTAATTTACTTCTATTTATCAGTCAAATGACTAAAAAATAAATGGACCATGTTGACGATAAACTTTTTAACTTTTAAGTGGTATTTGATAAATATAAATAAATTGAAAATTATCGTTTTTACTTTTTAGTGGGCATAAGTTAAAAATCTTACTCTCTATTTATTATGCTTTAACAAGAGAAAGAAAGAAAATGGAAAACAAATCTCTTCTATAGCAGTCTTAACAAAATTTTCAGCTGAGACTTAACCCATTTTTTCACGGAAATTAAATTAGCAGAACAAAAACACTTTGAAGTGGACTGCATATATACACTCAAAAATAACATATAACTTGAGTTAATAATGGTAAAGAAAATGAACGCAGAAGGGTTTGGATTTGGTTGATGAAGGACGCACTAGCAGTTTTGATTTGAGTTCTCTTTTTTGGGTGAATAAGGTAGGGAACAGCAAGGCCGATCAATTTGAAAAAAAAGAAAAAAACTAAAATGTAAACGCAGCTTGAAACTTGGTTTCTTTTGGTTTTTGGGGAGGGGAGGGAATGTATACGCAGCTTCAAACTTGGTTTCTTTTGGTTTTTTGCCGGGGGGGTGGAGGCCTGGAGGGAGGGGAGGGAATGTAAGCGCAGCCTCAATCTTGGTTTCTTTTGTTTTTTTTTTTGTTGGTTGGGGAAAGGTGGGGGGTCGATTGTGAATTTATATGGGGGTGATCGATTGTGAATTCATATGGGGGGATCGATTGTCAACTAACGGGGTGATCGATTGTCAACTGACGGGGTGATCGATTGTGAATTTATATGCGGGGATCGATTGTGACATGATGGGGGGATCGATTGTGAGTTCATATGTGTGTGTAGGGGGGTGGGGTCGCTGGTGAATTATATGGAGTCCGCGAGACCTCCTGACACAGACAGCAGGCAGCCTTTTGACGTCATTGGTGTTTCTTTATTTTTACATTTTTCTGCTGCCTGAATGAATAGATTAATGCTTGCATGTTTATTCACCCCCTGTGCTCACTTCGGCCACGCAACATAATGTGATGGCGGGTTATGTATTTAGAATAGATAATTTAATAATTATAAGTGTTTATTTAATTTTATAATTTTTTATTAAAATTTTTGTTATTAATTTTTTACTAGAACTTATAAAGATTAAATAAGATACTTTATTTATATTAGTAAAAACTCAAATTTTACGAATTTAGAAGTATTGATTGAAAATTTTTTAAAAAAAAATTAAAATATCATTAATTTATTTAATAATATTAATTTATTTAAAAAAATTAGTTATTAAAATAATTTTATAATTTTTAATAAAAAATTTAATTGATAATCGAATAATTAAAAATTTTTAAATAAAAATTTTATTGATAAAAACTTTATTTAAATAAATTCTATTTAGGAAGTTATACCGAAGAAATTTAACATATCATAAACCGTAAAGGCGCACCGATCAAGCACTGTTCAGAGGAATAAGGAACCGTTAGCCTGGGGGATAAGGAATAAGGATGCTTGCTTACTTAGTTCTGCCAGGCACTGGACCCAGTAGCCGAACTTAAAGGGTCCCGCGGGAAATTTGGGTGCTACACACACTATCAAAATGTGACATATCTATCAAGCGGCAAGATTTTTTAAATGAGGACATTAGTTTTGTGTTTGTAACAAATAGGTCCCTAACTTGGTGTAATGACAAAAGAATTGACTGAAACAAAATATATTAATTTTGTATCTATTTTTTTAATTTTTATTAAGAATTAATTGAAAAATTATGATATTTTCTTAATTTTTACCACAATTTTTTAATTAATTATAATTTAAAACTTTATTAAATTAAATACATAATCAAAAGTATCATATTCCCAACGTCAAATAATCACTAAGGGTAAAATTATAAGATTAGTAAAAAAAAAAATTTGATACTCAAAGGGGTTTGGATGTGTTTTTAGAATACCAAGAGAATTTCGATTAGTTTTGTCAAACAACAAGAGAGTTTTGCTCTTTTTTTCCCCCCTTGTTCTCGCAATTCGTAGTCAATCATGGATTTGAAATAGAAAATAATTGCAATTTATTTTTTCATTCACTCACTAATTAATTCAATGGTGCTTAGCTAACTTTTGTTTTAGTTTATGAGCAATTGGGTGATATCTTATAACATGTTCTACATTGAGGCTGTGTAACTTAAAAGTAAGAAAAAAATGTTGTAATTATAAAATAAAAACTAATAATTCTTAATAAATATGACTTGTAGTTAATAATTTTAACAAAAAAATAAAAATATTATGGATTTTTCATCATACACATTGTTAATCAAAACAACTCAACTTTCAAATCACAGCAATTAGTGTTTAATAAATACTTGGTGCTGTAAGTAACCTTAATACCACAGGGTGCCTTCACCTTCCGCCATTGATGTGTTGAGGTCATATTGGTTGGAATGTATGGGGAGGTAGATGATGGCATTTTTGCCTTATTCGTGCTTCATAATGAAGCAGATTATTCGTGGCAGACTTTTAATTAATATTTATTTCCTTGTGGTTTCATAAGCAAAATTGGAATGTTAACAGCGTGGCTGTTGTCATAGCTGAGCAGCGAGTCCTGTAGTCTTTTTGCAACCCAGTTCCCCAATTGTCGTCTTGTTTGCTGTCCCGGATGGACAGAAGCCGAGGGCGTGGTAGGCAAAGGGCTTGACAGTGACTTCTAAAGAGAGCCGGGAGAAAAACTTAGTTGGGCTTGTCAACAGTCACACTCCTCGACTCAATGACTGGCCAATTTGAACCGTGCGCTCTTCCCACCTCAATACTTCTCAATCTGAGTTGGAAGGTATGTCAGAAGAGTGACTTCAAAATCCTTTGAATGATTAAACATAATTTTTTATCCATGCCAAAACCAACTACTTACATGTAAAATTTTATTAACATACGATTGGATGATCATATTCTGGAGGCAGCTTACAGGGATAACAAAAATAATAGAATGGTGCAACAAAAGTACAAGAGCTGATTCACTAAGGCTACATACAACAAGAGAATATGGTAAATAAACTAAAATTACAATGCAATTATTAATTATTGTAGTAAAAGTCCGCATAGACGTGGAGTGTGCTTAGAAGCAGGATGCGCTTAGCACAAAAGGCGGGATGTACTTAGAGGCGGGGTGTGCTTAGAAAGGGCCACCAACACAACAAGCCATCCGTGGTGTGCTTAGCAAATCACCCACCATGGCCCAAGATCTACAATTCTCTACAAAGGGGCCATTCTTTGAAGATGCCCATTTTCCTGAATCAAGGCATCTAATATTATAAGGATTCCTTTCTTTTATACTTGAAAACTTATCATCAAATCCAAAACAGCACATGAAGCTCAAACTCGATGGAACAATCGAGAGCCCTCAAAAAAGTGATGTGCAAGATCCCAAAAGCTCAGTCATTTAAATCGCATTCTGCTGTGAGCAACAATAAGAACTTACTCTTAAAAATGGATGTAACTCAAATCTATCTTCAGCTGACAGCTAGACATACGTACGGTAGACCGTAGTGGTAGCAGGTTAACATACGAGACAAGTTCAAAGAACATTTCTCTTTTATACCCAAAAAAGAAATAGCTGAACTAGAAGATACTCTCAATTGATTAGAGAGTGAGTTTATCAATTTAGTGTGACAATTTATGTTAGGTATACCATATGATTCCAACCTTTATTACACTAAAATATGGTCATCCCATCATTAACAGAAACATAGGAAAGTAACATAAAACTACTAAATGACTAGGGAGGGAGTAAAATTTCGACTCAATCATAGGGTAGAATAGTGTGAGCATTTTGGGTTTGATTTATCTTATTGTAATTTTCGAAACAGTGTATTATACACCAAAAATGGATACCTGCATCCAAAATTATGGCATCCAGAAAATATCTTGCTCATGATCATCCTAAGTAGGAATGGCAAAAGGTCGGGTCGGGCTCGGACTTGGCCAAGCCTTACCTGACCCGATCAAAAAAAAATCTAAAACCCGACTCTAAAAAAACCCGAACACTATCGGGTCAGACCCAACCCGATCCTATCAAAATAGTTAACCCTCCCATTTCCCACCACCATTTCAACAAATTTGGCAATTTCTCAACTATTTCAAGCACAATTCAATTCCACTTTCCACAACCATTTCAACCCCACACACAAATCAATTCCAAAATCCAACATGAAAAACACACAATGCAATTAAATTAAAAACACACAATGTAATTCCACAACCATTTTAGCCATACACAATTCAATTTAACAACCCAATATAAAAAATAAAAATAAAAAACTCATGTCTTATACAAATAAAATCACACAATTTAGTTCAACAACCCAACATTAAAAAAAATGTCTTATACAAATAAAAACTCATAAAAACACAATTTAGTTTTTTTTTAATAGGGTCGGGTCAGGTCGGGTCAGTTTTAAGCCCGACCTTGACCCGAAATTTGTTCGGGCCTTATAATTTTTACCCTAACCTGACCCTAACCTCAAAAATTCAGGTCAAAGCCCTAAAAATTAGAGTCGAGTCAATCGGGCCAAAAATAGGGTCGGGCTAAATTGCCAAGCCTAATCCTAAGTAACTATTCTGCAGCGCAAAAGAATGCAGTATTTACATTTCAAATTAAATTAAAAACAATAAATTCAAGAGTTAGTGCTTAGTTTTTTTCTGAATCAAAATACCCTCTATGAATTTTATAAATTTACTTCTAATTTCTTTAGCAAAATACACCTAATCCAAGTGATTTTCCTCTTCTCTCCCAAATAATTTCAACATTTGGTGATAAAGTTGACAACAGAAATCAGTAAAAAAATGTGCAATAGTGATACACATCAATGATCAAAGAAAAACAAATCCATGAAGTGTATACCATGAAATGACAAAAGAGAGCGTGGAACAAATAGAGACTCGGTCTTGATAGACTGTAGAAATAAACTCTGACAGTAGCGGACGTACAGCTGGGTAAGGCCGGGCGTTAACCAGTCTAGTTCTCGAAAAAAATTTTTTTACATTGTTTGTGCTTTAATTAATTTTATATAAATATAGAGTTTTTATTTTGTTTTCATAAATGTTCTTAATTCAGTTAACCTTATGTTTTCATCAATTTTATATAACAATAGAGTTTTTATTTTATTCTCAAATATGTCCCTAATTCAATTATTTTTTAATTGAAATTAGTTACTATTCTTATAAAATGATATTAAATCATATATTTATTGAATAGATAGAAAACATTAAGGGTCTAAAATATTATTTTTTCTTTAATTCATTTTCAAAAATTCTAATGGAAAAAAAAAATATGTCAATGTAATAAAACATTGTCACTAGCATTAAAAGTACTTAAAAGACAAATAGTAACAACTATCAACATTTCCATAAACTTTTTACGTTAATTTTGAGATTTTATTTATTAGTTACATTATCTAAGAAGACAACTTAGAAAATAAAATTGAATATTTTGAGGAGATTTTGATAGAAGAATTATCAGCATCTGGTTTTTCAAAGAGAGTCAGAGTGTCTAGGAAAGAAATAACAGCACCTAAATATCTCTTTGTTGGATTGAGTTTAACTTATTATTGAAACTTTTGACTAATAATGTTTTTATAATTTAAAAAGATGAATAAATTTTAATTTATTTAAGCCTAGTAATTAAGTACTTTTCGAATACAAAAGTTCTACTTGCGATTTTTAATGAGTGATGATACAGTCACAAACTTTAGTACAAACTTATCTTGTACAAACTCACTTGACATTAATTCATTGGTTAAATAAAAATACTAAATAATAAAAATAGATTATGTGGGTCAACAAATATTTAATTCAATCAATTTTATCATGTCACATCAGTTTGTACAAAATAAATTTGTACAAGAGTTTGTGGTTATATTATTACTCATTTTTAATTGATTGCAATTACATGTATTGATTAATTTTAGCTTGAAATTCTTAATTGATTTATATAAGGAAAATTATCACTGCACCACCTCTCTTTTGCCTTATGTTCATCCAACCACCACAAAATTCTAACATGTTCTCTGCACCAACTTTCTTTTTAAATTTGTATCAATTAGCCACTTTTACACTAACACCGTTAAATAATTTAAATGAAATGATAATTTTAACTCTAAATAATTTAAAAGAGCATTTTATCTTATAAAAATTTGAAAAATAAAAGATTTATAATTATAAAAATATTATAGGATACATATTTTCTTTTTAATAAATTGAATAAATATATGACCTTAAAACTAATTCTTAATGCTTTATTGGAAAAATATATAGTTTACATGCAGATAATATATATTATAATTGGGTTTGAAAAGGATTGGGAAAAAAAAAAGTAAATTATGGAAGCCATTTATGTTTTCCAACTGGCGAAATCAGAAATTATTTTTGGGTGGGCTAAAATTTTTTTTCCAACTCCATATGTGATCTCAATTAAAAATATAAATATTGAAAGAAAGTTTCATTAATACATAAGAAAATACATCATATCCAAGAAGCAATCAAATTACAATTAAACACTACTTAAAGTTGTGCCTTAGCATGGTTTCGAGAGTTAAACTCGTCTATTATCGAATTTAAATCAATGGTATTTATAAATTCTCTTTCAATGTAGACAATTATACAATATGATACAAACTCTTTTTCCATCTTATTTTGAAATGATGTATATGCTCGTTCAGTCGTTGCAGTCGAAACAAGAGAAAACAATAAAAGGGTTAAAAGAATCAATCACAAATTCATTAACAAAGGCAATACAATCGTCCGTCACTATGATACATTGATACTATTCAGAAGCCAAACAATAAGTTTATTTAACAAATTAACATTATATGTAATATACTGGATCAAATCTATGATCTATCTCTATCAATAATCAATTTAAATATTTGAATGCTAGAATTCAATGGCTAAATTATCTTCGTTTGATATGAAACAATGAAATTGGAACAAGAATTAAAGAGTATGATTTTTAGTCTTTATTACCTTATAATCAACAAATACATTATAAATGATTGAATAAAAAATAAATATATTATCTATTCTTACCAAGAAGAAGGTGAGGAATTGAAGAAGCGAAGAAAAAAAAATGTTTGAAATCTCAAATGAAGTAAATGCTCACTTTTAAATTTATTTAGATGAATGACAAAGTTGTAAATTAATAGAGTGGTACAATTGTAAATAAGATAGTGGCATTTTTCTAAACTTTACATAGTGGAAATTTTGTAAAATTTGGATAGGCTGTAGCCCGTCTCAGTCAACACGTAGCCTCGGCACCGGGTATAAACATAGAGAATAATTTATAAATCCACTAAGCTTAATTAAAGTAAAATGCTTGACATTAAGAAATTTCTAATAATCTTCTTCATCTTAACCAAATTTTTTAAGTGAAAAAGATTTATGGCATCTTGTGTTATACTGCTTTAGTAAGAGAAAGAAGAAAAAAGAAAACAAATTGCTTTCGTAGGGGCTTGACCAATTTTTTCACGCAAAATTGACGGCCGTTATGACCGCAAGTGCCTCTGTTAGATTTCACGGAGAAGTCGCGGGATTACGCGATGATCATCAGTCTCTGGAAATTCTACAAGTTTAATTAGCCAAAAAGAATTAACATTCGCTTCAGATCGAACGACTCACAAGTAACCATGACCATGTCACCTTTATTCTTTTGGTTCCTACTGTCCACGAAGCTTCATATTCCTGCAATATGTTTTTTTTTAATAAATTATAATCTGACAGCTGGATTAAGGTTTCGAGTGGGCAAAACGCAAAAAATACCACAAGTACTTCAAGATCTTCGTTTCATTTATACATTTATTATTTAATCAGAGTTTGACGAGCAGAGTTGACGGAAAATTTATAGAAACGACCTTTACTTTTTTTCGGTTACCCGAATAGCAAATAGAAAATTTCCCTTTTTTCAATTACACAAGCAGGAATTAAGATTTATAAAGTCTAGTATCTACTGTTTGTAACATATAGGAAATGAAATTTTCCTTTTTTTTTTTCAGTTACACAAACAAAATGTAATTGTTTTGTAAATACCTTTTTCTAGCGGCTTAAAAAAGTCTCAACCTTATGGAATGGGACAAACTTTGTATTACAATATATTAATTAGTGAGATGATTACTGGTCCTGGGTGCCCGATAAACACTGATGTGATTGAAGAAAAGCAGCATCGCTACTGCTGATTCTTATCAAAGGCCTTGATAAATCAGCCATTTCTTCACATCAAACTTGTTACGAAATCATTGCAATCCATCTCCTACGATTCCTCTCCTCTGTATATTTTAGTTCTTTTTGTATACGTTGTTAGCTGTACACATAGACTAGAATATTTGTAATTAATCTTTTTACTCCTGTAATTCGTTTCCTTCCTAGATTAGAAGGATGTACTATTTAAACCCCATTAGTTGGAATAGAATATATTATGGTGAAGTAATCCCTTTAAAATTTATTTCTCTGTACCATTGTTTTCTACTTGGTATCAAAGCATTGCTCTTATTATCATATCCGAATTCTCATATGTTCTTTGTACCATGGCCGAAAGTAAATCTGAATCGTCTACACCAATCATACATGTTCAATCTGAAAACTCAGGTCTCAAAGCTGGTGTTACTCTTACTGAAACTAACTATGATGTGTGGTCCCAAATCATGGAGATGCACATTGCAGGACGTGAAAAACTTGAATATATTATAGGTGAAACAGATCAACCATTGGAGAATGATGCTTCCTATACAAAGTGGTATGCAGAAAATAAAAAAGTCAAGGGATGGTTACTGACATCCATGTCACCTGAAATCATGAAACGTTATCTCAGATTACGCACTGCAAGGGAAATATGGACTGCTTTGGTAAAGCTTTCTACGATGGGTCGGATGAATCACAAATCTTTGCACTCAATCAACGAGCTTTCTCTACTAAACAGTTTGGACGTCCCCTATCAACATATTATGGTGATCTTGTAGAGATTTTTCAAGAGCTAGATTATCGTGATAAGGTCATAATGAAATACCCCGATGATGTCACTGCATATAAAAAATCAGTTGAACGCTTGAGAGTGCACAACTTCCTTAATGGACTAGATGCAGAATTTGAACAACTCAGAGGAGAGATTCTCAGGAAGGATCCGGCACTAGACTTTGAAGAAACATATGCGTATGTGCGGCATGATGCTATGCGCAGAACAACAATAAATGGAGAACTTGATCATCATGAGTCATCTGCCCTGATAGCTCGTCCAAACAAACCTCAACAGGGGCGTAATAACCAACAACCAAATTCTAGCTCTTCAAAGCAAATTATTGATCAACATCAATCATCTGAAACGCAAAATCGCAGCTATGAAATTGGAACGTCAAAATTAGAACGTTTGTGAACGCATTGTGGTGGAATTGGACATACCAAGTCAAGGTGTTATGAACTGATTGGGTATCCGGAATGGTGGGATCCTACTAAAGCACCCAAACGGAACTCAAAAACAAAAAATCAAGCTTCTGCTGCTGTGGTTAAATCTTCTAACAATCCTGAGGAATCTTCATCTTTAATTGCTACTTCAGGTAATATTGGTAAGGCTCTTAATATCTCTACACCTAATAGTAGTAGTGCTTGGATAATTGATTCAGGTGCTACGGATCACATGACTTTTGACACTGATCATATTTTGTCTATGAAATCATCCAAACAAATTGTAGTGTCCACAACCAAAGGTACTCCCTCTCCTGTCATGGAAGAAGGTTCAATTACTCTTACAGAAAATTTGATTTTGGTATCAATTCTTGTTGTTCCCTCTCTTAACTATAACATATTGTCTGTTGCTCAAATAACATGTGCTTTGCATTGTATTGTGATTTTTTGGCCTAACCTTTGTGTTTTTAAGGACATCCGAACTCGGAGGACAATTGGTTATGGTACAATAAAGGGGAAGCTTTATTATCTTGATTTGACTACAGCAAGTTCGGATCAATTATCTCAAGCATTCTCAACTGAAAGATCGAGCAATGCACAAAGTTCTGAAATTTGGTTGTGGCATAGGCGATTAGAGCATGCTTCTTTTGGATATTTACAAAAATTATTTCTAAAGATGTTTTCTCATTTGGCTAATTCTAATTTTAAGTGTGATATTTGTGAAATGGCTAAAAGTCACCGTGTTTCCTTTCCACCTAGTATGAATAAAAGTCCAGTACCTTTTATGATTGTTCATTCATATGTATGGGGTCCTGCAAAGGTTCCTTCTTTAAATGGTGCACGCTGGTTTGTTTCCTTTATTGATGATCACACACGTATGACTTGGGTTTGTTTGATGAAATCAAAAAATGAAGTTAGTTCTTTGTTCCAGAATTTTCACAAGATGATAGGCAACTCAATATCAATCTCACATACGGGTTCTTCGCACTGATAATGGTGGAGAATTTGTTAATCAAGATTTGAAACAGTACCTCAATTTACATGGCATTGCTCATCAGACAACTTGCCCCTATTCCCCTCAACAAAATGGGATTGCGGAGCGCAAGATTCGTCATCTTCTTGAAGTTGGGGGTATGATAAGCAAAATTCCTTGATTCTCATGCCTTTTGAATGCTTAGAATTCAAAGGGATGTTATTTCCCTTACATTGACCCCAGTCATAGCATTCATTGTCTTCTAGCCAAACCAACAATGCTTTTGAATCTACATTTGAGCATTTACCTTAAGCACTAGTTTGCATAATGAGTTATGTATCCAAATACTATATTCTTTTGACATTGGTATTGTTATTATATAAACAATGCTTTTGAATCTACATTTGAGCATTTACCTTAAGCACCAGTTTGCATAATGAGCTCTGTATCCAAATACTATATTCTTTTGACATTGGTATTATTATTATATAAACATTGTTTGGTTTTGTTTATTTTTCTTGTCAGGGTTGCAAGTTGGATGAGTTTTCATAGAGAGCCTCCTGTCATAAAATGGGCCCCCGGAAGTCTCATGTTTGTTACGGGGTCATCTGAGCTATCATTTTGGAATCCTAATGTGTCTAAACTAGGAGCTTACGTTGGGAGGAAGTAAAGTTTCTAACACTCAGCACCCTTAAGTATCTGAATATTGATGTCTATCTATTGCCGGGAGGGGAACTTGTTTGTATAAGAAGTTGCACCAATTATGTAAAGAGATTTTCAATTTCCTATGGTAGTATGTAAATGCATCTGACTTCCCTGCTAGTAGCCTTTCCTAACAAGTTCTGAAGAAACAGCAGTAGGTCTGGTATCAGTACTTATTCAGAAGAGCATTTCTTCTTACATGCACAGCTAAGAGTACATGAATTGAGCTACTGAAGCCCTTCCTGACCAACCTGGCTAAGGCTCCTTTTAGTTTGTCCTCTTCATGGGTCTTTGGCAGGCAACAGCTTAAGCAATTACCTGGACTATGAGGCCTTTTGTAGCGGGGTGGGCACTGCCTAGGCAATTTTTGAAAAAACTAGGAGCTTTATTTGTCATTGACATTTGTAGCACGATTAGTTATTACCTGGATTAAGTTGTATATATTACATCGTATACCTAATCTGACAAATAACAGATTGCAATCCAAGTTTTGTTGATCATGAAGGGTTTGAGCATGATAGTCCATTTAGGTCATTAGGTCTCCCTCGAATTGCCACGTACACACTTCAATTCTCTCAACGAGCGTCCCCGCAACGTCACACTCCACAATAATCTCAAATAATTTAAAATAATTATATACTTCTGGCTAGGGATGGCAATGGGAAGGGGAGGGGGGGGGAGGGGACTAATCTTTCCGTAACCATCTCTGATATTTTGCGTATGTCCCCGTCTCCTCTCCATCCCCGTCAAAATTATTTAAGAGAATCCGCATCCCCTCCCCGAATAATAACAGGGGATTCCCGAGGGTCCCCGATTCTCGAATAACTAATATATTTTTTATTTTGAGTTAATCATATTAAAATAAAAAATTCAAATAAAAGTAAAATTCGAAATATATCTTACATTAATGTCCATTACAAAACTCACATACATTAAATTAGTAAGTAACGCAGCATGCAAGGGATACAAACTATCATGAACAAATTAATAGCCTAATACAAAATTGTTACAAATAAATTCAAATTTAGATTCAAAATTAACTTTTCAATGGTGGCGTGGGCATTTTATAAATGTGGGCTATTCCCTTTACAACACAATAGTTAAGTCAAAACAAATCAAGAGCAAATATTAGATTAGATTAGATATTAAAATTGTGATTTGTTGTAGGCAATTATAACATCTAAAAATAAATAAAAATTGATTTAAGATAAATAAAAAATAGATTTAAGTTTAAAATATTTAATGAATATTAAAATTAAAACAAAAGTTTTGGGCTAATAGAATCTGTTCAGTCTTTTTAATGCCCTAAATAAAAATTTAGGACTTTAATTAGTTAACTAGGCCTAAAATTTTAATAATATAAATATTTTGATTTTTTTATTTTTACCAGTACTTATAATTTTATAATTTATTTACTAGTAATTTAAATAAAATAAAAATTAAATTAAAAATTAAAATGGGGAAATGGGTAGGGGATGGGGATTCCACCTCATCCCCGTCCCCTCCCCGAATAAGAAATTGGGTAAAAAAAATTCTTCATCCCTTCCCCGAATAAGAAATTGGTTATGAAATTATCCACATACCCTCCCCAAATGGGGAAAATCCCCGAGGGTATCCGTCCTCGTGGGGATTTTTGCCATCCCAACTTCTGGCTGCTCTTATCTCCCTTCTCACCAACACTAACACCGCCGAATGAGAGATCATAATCCCTATTACGTGTCCACCCTAACTGATCACAACATTGTCATTTTTGATCATTCACAAAAGATTAATTAACTCGGCATGATCTGCAAGGTCTGTCCCAATTGTGTTTGTGTATATATATTTTAGCTTTCTCTCCTACACCCAGGCTTTATGCCTCTCGTGCCTTAGTTTGATGTGAAGAAATGGTCCATCAAGGCCATTAGTAATAGTCAGCAATAGCAATATTGCCTTTCTTCAACCACATCAATGTTTATTGGGTACGCAGGATCAATTATCTTCTTAGTAATTAACATAATAATATATTATGTTAATAAATGTGTTGTTTTCGATAGATCTTGGGGTAGGAAAAGTCAAATCAATGTAGAACAATGAATTTGTATTTTTGGGGGAGACGAGGTATCTCACTTGTTTGTTGTGTGCGATGTGGTGTATCTAAAATCCGGGAGAGGTGAGAAGCGGAGAGAGAGTGGTAACAATGGTGAAAGGTCAAAACCAAGAGAGATATCCTTCAAAATGAGATTCACGCCTGCAAAACAGTGAAATAGAGGTTAGAGGTGAAGCCGGGGTACCCTGGCGATCACACTTCGACGCTCAAGTTAGCAAACTCAAACTTTTATAGTCAAGCGAGCTGGCTAGCCCTCTGTAAATTAGGATTTAAGGTTGAAGAAAACCTATTTTTTGGAGCGTAAGTGTTAATGGTGAGTGAGAACATGATGGAGAATGAAACCTAGGCACCTTTATATATGAAGTACCTCAGCTGCCACGTGGCGTACCCTTTTTGGCTAACATCCTTTACCTTTTTATGATTTTTGGGCCGTAATGTGCATATTCGCGGCGTATTTAATCTTTTGGAGACGTAGCGCATGCTGGAGAGTGGTCTAAGGTACCTCTGCAGTAGCTGTTGGGTAGGTGGCTAAGGACCGTTGTCCTTGGGACAATGTCCTTCACTTTTGGCAGAGGTAGCAGACGGCTGTCCCCCCATTTTGGTACTACGTTTTTTATTTCTAATTCTGAAAAAATCAAATATTATCCTTCAAGATATGGAGGTATTTCTTATGGCGGACTTTTTCAGAGGATTCTCTTGAGTCGAACCTGTCGGGTACTTCAAGTTATATGAGGTACCCCGATCCATGTGAGGTAACTCGAGTTAATTTGGAGTGAAGTAGGATATCTCTAATTATGCTGGGTACCTTTAATTATGCAGAGTACCTTAAATCATATCGGGTACCTCGAATTATACGGAGTAGCTCGAGTTATCCCGGGTATCTTGAATTGTGCTGGAGTTATTATAGGTACCTCGAATTATACGTGGCACTCCAATCTATACGGGGTACCTCGAGTTACTCTAGAGTTAAGTGGGGTATCTTTAATTACTCCAGGTAGTTCTAATTGTGCGGGGTACCTCTAATCAAGCTGGGTACCTCTAATTATGTCGGGTACATCTAATTATGCGGGGTGCCTCTAATCAAGTCGGGTACTTCTAATTACGCCAAGTACCTCTAATTACGCGGGGTACCTCTAATCAAGCCGGATACTTCTAATTACGCCGAATACCTCTAATCATGCGGGGTACCTCTAATCAGGTCAGGTACCTCTAATCACGCCGGGTACCTCTAATCAGGCTGGGTACCTCGAGTTATTCCGAGTACCTTGAATTATGTTGGAGTTATTCTGGTTACCTTGAATTATGCTGGAGTTATTCCGGGTACCTCGAATTATACGGGTTACCCCAGTCTATGCGGGATACCTCGAGTTACTCTAGAGTTATGCGGAGTACCTCTGACCGTGCCGAGTACCTCAAATCATGGCAGGTACCTCTAATCGTGCGAGGTACCTCTTATAATGTAGGGTACTTCGGATTGCACTGAAGTTATTCCATTCGTCGACACGTGGCGTTCTGCTATCTTTCCTATTTTTCCCTCAAAAAACATCCTCCTAGTTTCTTTTAGCGAGAAGTATTGGAGGTAAAAGAAATTTACATAAAAAGTAGGAGCGACACGTAGCGATATGAAGTTTAGCTGGATAGGCAGCTGAATAGAGGATGTCTCTAGGGGTACCCTCATGAAGGGAAGATCTCTGGAGTGAACAAGACTTTAAGGGGACACTTTGATGAAGTTTCATAGGAGAAGGCCCATAAGGTGGAAGACCTTAAGGAGCTTTAAGTTAAGCTTAAGGACTTGGTACCTCGACAAAAGAATATAGTTGACAATGCTTTTGAGCGCATCATGACCGAGGAATGGAGTGCTGATATGGGGCTGGTGGTGCCAAGAGTAGAGAATTAGGTAGATAAGCCAGCTATCTTGAAGGCAATTGAGAATAGCGAGGCTCTCTTCACATCTTGGTCTGAAAGCCCATGGAGATCAACTGGATTACCTCAGATGAAGTCACCATAAGGTACCCCTGATACTGACGCTTGCATTTCTGCTATTTCTAGCACTTTTGTTGATCACCTTATCCTAAATGATGAACGTGAAGATAACCATCCTGTTATGTAACCTTATTTGGCATTACCGATAAGGCGTATGGGGTACCTTGGGTACCCTTAAGCTTGGATATCCCTTGAGCTATCTGTTACTTCATGGCGGGATAACCCAATTTTATCAAACATATGATGATTCCTTTAAATATGCTTGCTGTTTATCTCAAGCTTTCTTAGAGTTCCTCTTGGTGTACACGAGAAATGGTTTTGTCATAGGGTACCCTGAGTACTATGGGTACCCTTAATCTTGTCTCACGATCCGCTATTTGCGTGGAATCAAATAGATAACATAGATTGAGATAAAGGTGGCTGATCGCCTACCCTTATGCGATATGGTCGAAAATCTCATGATCTACCATTCGCTGGAATCAAATAGACAACATAGATTGAGATAAAGGTATCTGCTCGTCTACCCTTATGCGAGATGATCGAAAACTTCATGATCCACCATTCGCTTGGAATAAACTAGACAACATAAATAAAGATGAAGGTGGCTGCTCGCCTACCCCTATGCGAAATGATTGAAACATCATGATTGACCATTCGCTCAGAATCAAATATGGCGAACAAATAATGATAAAGGCAGATCTGATGTTAAGTAGATTATCATAATTGGGGATAGGTCAGGTACCTCGGGTACCTTGGAGTAAGGTGATCTCTAGATACCCTCTTGCATCATAATAAACAATACTTTTATTAGTAGTATGACTTTTCTTTGTTGGATCGGTGGCCCAAATCGAGACTGAAATCGAGTCTTTAACCGGGGTACCCCGTTTTTCATCTTTGGGTATTCGAGGATCCAAAGATGCCTCCAATTCAAATTTGGGCTTAATTTGGTCCTCGTAGGGTATCCCCACATAACTATAGAGTAACTAGTTATGGGGTACCCTACTACCGAGGCCTCGGTGGTGGCTCTCACTGATCCGGTGCTGGCGATCTTGAAGGTTGGGGTACCCTTGAGGTATCCTGAGCGTTATACTCTCGTCCCCGCAGGGCAGCCCGTGGAGGGCTCCGTGCTCGAGGTACTCGTGGTATTGGTGCCTTCATCCTCGTGGGCTTCTCCTTGTTCTTTGTAACATTGGCTTTATCTTCTTGGCACTTCAATTGGCATTTCTCGTCCATCTCCACCTGCTGCAACGCTTGGGAATGGGCTTTCCCATATGAAAGTAGGCGCTTCTTTTGAAAGGAACGCCATAACTTGCTCAACCGTAAATTTTTTCTCAAAATGGGTCAATGTGTATTAGATTCCAAATGCTCCGGTTCGCAGCACCTCTTGGTGGAAATGACTCACATACTCTGCTAAAGGCTCGGCTTCCCTTTGCTTGATAAAGGCAAGTTTAGAGGCTACCCTATCTTAAGTGGAAGCATAAGAAAACTATTTCGTAAATTCGGATAACAATTGGTGTAGAGAAGATATGCTACCCGTTTTCAAAGAGCGAAACCATGACTTCGCGGGGCCCATGAGTGAGTGTGTAAACCTCTTACACATGGCGCTCTCATCTATACCCTTGATAAGTATTTGATCGCGATATAGCTCAGCATGTTCCAAGGATCAGTGATACCCGAGTATTGAGGTATCTGAGGCATGGCGAACGCCTTAAGGAGAGCTGCTGTCCAAATCTCCATAGTGAATGGCGATTGGTAGGTCATTGGATTTGGAGCAGGTGTGATGTTTTGCTTCTCGGAGAGGAGCTTCACTTGGGCTTCCAGGTTCTCCATTTTTTCCATAAGTTCGAGGGGTACTCTCGGGGTACCCGATGATGTCACCGCCATTTGATAAGCCCTTTTGGCGTTTAACTTCTTACGGAAATCTCGTGGGTATGCTTTGCACGCCTCGTACCCTGGCTACTACAGGAATTACAGGAGGCGGTGGAACGCTCATCTCGGGAGCCTACGGTTTGAAACTTAGAACGGGTACCCGATGGCTTATGCTTTAGCTTACTGACCTCGGGTACCTCTCTTCTAGCCATAACTTGGTCGTCCATTTTAAATGGTGGAGCATCTAGCGTTACTGGTGGAAGTGAACTTTCGGAAGATCCAACCGCCTTAAGTATTGCGTGGGCAAGATACTCGAAACGCTTGTGAGAAATAGGTTCCTCATCTTGGTGAACACCTGTCGATTGCTTGATACCTTTACCCTTGCTGATGCGGGCTACCCTTCTTGCAAGATCACTACCTTCACTGCTGCTGTCATCTCTCATCCATGTAGGATCCGCCACTAAACCTTCGGGCGGTACGTCGGGTGCCATGTATTAGAGTACACACAACAACTAGTTTGGTAACCGTGGTGGAGACTTTTTGTGCGCTTCCCACAGACGGCGCCAATTGTTTTCGATAGATTTGGGGTAGGAAAAGCCAAATCAATTTAGAACAATGAATTTGTATTTTTTTAGGAGATGGGGTACCTCACTAGTTTGTTATGTGCGATGTGGTGTATCTAAAATTTAGGGGAGGTGAGAAGGGGAGAGAGAGTGGTAACAATGGTGAAAGGTCAAAACCAAGAGATATATCCTTCAAAATGAGCTTCACGCTTGCAAAACTGTGAAATAGAGGTTAGAGGTGAAGCCGGGGTACCCCGGCGTTCACACTCTAACACTCAAGTTAGCAAACTCAAGCTTTTATGATCAAGAGAGCTGGGTAGCCCTATGTAAATTAGGGTTTAAGGTTGAAGAAAACCTACTTTTTGGAGTGTGAGTGTTAATGGTGAGTGAGAACATGATAGAGAATGAAACCTAGGCACCTTTATATATGGAGTACCTCGGTTGCCACGTGGCATACCCTTTTTGGCTAACGTCTTTTACCTTTTTATGATTTTTGAGTCATTATGTGCATGTTCGCGGCGTATCTCATCTTTTGGAGACGTGGCGCATGCTGGAGAGTGGTCCAAGGTACCTCTGCAGTAGCTGTCAAGTAAGTGGCTGAGGACCTCTGTCCTTGGGACAATGACCTTCACTTTTGGTAGAGCTAACAGACGGCTGTCCCCCCCCCTTTTGGTACGACGTTTTTTATTTCTAATTCTGACAAAATTAAATATTATCTTCAAGATATGGAGATATTACCTATGGCAGACTTTTTCAGAAGATTCTCCTGAGTTGGACCTGTCGGGTAACTAAAGTTATATGAAGTACCCCGATCCATGTGAGGTACTTCGAGTTAATCTGGAGAGAAGTGGGGTATCTCTAATTATGCTGAGTACCTTTAATTATGCAGAGTACCTCAAATTATGTCGGGTACCTCGAATCATGCGGAGTATCTCGAGTTATCTCGGGTATCTTAAATTGTACTGGAGTTATTCTGGGTACCTCGAATTATCCGGGATACTCCAATCTATGCGGTGTACCTCGAGTTACTCTGGAGTTAAGTGGGGTATCTTTAATTACGCCGGGTACCTCTAATCAAGTTGGGTACCTCTAATTACGCCGGGTACATCTAATTATACGGGGTGCCTCTAATCATGTCGAGTACTTCTAATTACGCCGGGTACCTCTAATTGCGCGGGGTACCTCTAATAAAGCCAGATACCTCTAATTACGCCAGGTACCTCTAATCATGCGGGGTACCTCTAATCACGCCGGGTGCCTCTAATCACGCCGGGTACCTCTAATCATGCTGAGTACCTCGAGTTATTCCGAGTACCTTGAATTATGTTAGAGTTATTTTGGGTACCTTGAATTATGCTGGAGTTATTCCGGGTACCTTGAATTATACAGGGTACTCCAGTCTATGTGGGGTACTTCGAGTTACTCTGGAGTTATGCGGAGTACCTCTGACCGTGTCAGGGTACCTATAATCATGCCGGTACCTTAAATCATGGCAGGTACCTCAAATCATGTCGGGTACCTCTAATCATGTCGGGTACCTCTAATCATGTTGAGTACCTCAGATTGCACTAAAGTTATTCCATTCGTCGACACGTGGCGTTCTGCTATCTTTTTTATTTTTCCCCCAAACATGTGTAAATAAATTTTATTCAATATTTATAGTTTTATAGCAATTTAATAATAAAATTTACCAAGCATATACAACTATTTTTATAACTCAAAGCTCTTTTAAAAATAAGGTTTTGTAAACATTTAATTAATTTTCTTTACAATTGATTATTTCTATAGTACAACTAACATCAATTATTTTAAAAGTTACAGCATTACCAAATTGGCCCCTTACTCTTTCTATCAAAATTATTATTTAAAAGTTCTAATTGCAATACGTTATCAACTTTTATTTTACATCTACAAATTTTTTTCACAATAGTTATAACTTAAAAGTTGCACCATCTTAATACCAAATAGGGCTATAGTAATTTGGGACCGTTTTTTCCCCCCTTTTTCCTCTTCTTCAGTAACTTAAAAAAAAACTAGAAACAAAATAGAAACATTGAGTATGAAATTAAGCATTAGTCAAGTATGAAGTTGGGTGAGTCGAGTATAAAATTAAGTACTTTTGTATATGATTTTAAATAAAGGGTATTTTAATATTCTTTGTGATTTTGGAAATATTTATAATAAGCATATATTTGTTATTTTGTTGTGAATGGGACATATCTGGGGCCATTTGCTCCCGTGACCGATCTTTATAACAGATCCAATTACCCTTGTTATAGTCACTGGATCGAAAGCTAACATAGCTCAATTCTGATATGTAATGTGTGATGGGAGAGTCACAAATTATTGTATAAATTTATTTTATTTAAATTAATTAGTATAAATTGTATGGAAATATAAAATAATAAAAATATAAATTACGTAGACCAAAGTGTATTTAATATAACTAATAAAATTTTACTCAACCAATTTATATAAGAATTTGTAATTTTATTATTACTCATGGTAATTAAACAGTGGCTGATTGGTCAGCTAGTGGTATAAGTGGCAACGACCAAACTGTTAAGTCTCTACTGTGGGTTTTCAAAATGAGTCAAGAGTCAAGAAATTAGCTATCAAGTTATGACAATATTTGTAAACATGTCTTTTAGATGATACATTGTCATAATCAGCATCATATCCTAATTGACAAAGAAGGATTGCGAGGGAAACTAAGCATGTGCCCTTCATTTTCACTTGAAATAAAGCGCGAGGGAAAGATCTCATGTTATCACATGATGTCGTGTGATCACCTAGAAGCCCTTCCATGCATATTTCTTCTCAAATTGTCTTCTTCTAATTTCTTGGGTCATCGCGGAACCACAATGTCAATGGATGAGCGAGTGTTGCTCAGCTCGCAGCATTTGGAGCCGGAGCTTAGCTTCCCTTATTTGTTGGTCGTTTGGTAGGCGTCGCCAAAGGGCAAAGACGATCCTCTGGCATTCGTGGAGCTGGTCCTCAATGCGATTGATTTCTGCTCCAAGTTGAGCAAGTCTTTGTACCATAGCCATATAATTATTTACTTTGGACCGATGCAATTCTCTTCTAAAAATTTCAGGGAGCACTTTTCATCTGCACCCAAATATTTCATCATAATTTTATTGTATATACACTTGCTTCAACAGCTATCACGGCTCACTCTTTTTGTTAAATATTGTTGTTGTCATTAATTTTGACATCTTTGACGTTAAAAGACAACTTTACCCTTATTTATATTTTTAATGCAAAATTACCAAAAAACCACAACACCAATTTCTAATTCCAATTGACTTGTGGGGATATTAAAATTTAATTTTGGCATCTTTGACATTAAAAGATAATTTTACCCTTATTTATATTTTTTAATGCAAAATTACCAAAAAACTACAACACGAGTTTCCAATTCTAATTCACCTGTGTGGATATTAAAATTTCTTAAAGGTTAGAAAAAAAGTAAAAATGTTTTGTTCAAAATATCCCCACTGCCATCATCCATAAACGTCCATTCTTCATAACAATCTAGTAAACTTGGAAAAAGCAAGATCCCAGTCAATCAACCAGCCAAAATTCTTCATAAATTAATTGATAATGAAAGTCACATGTTTCTATAACAAAAATCTTCAAGAATAACAGTACAATGAAAATCTTCAAGTAAATAAAAATCTATATTCATAATATTTATGAATAAATTGTAAATAATATAGAGTGGTTTATAATTTTATAGTGTATTCACTAAACAAGAATCGAAATTATTTGGAAACATAATGAGTTAGAATCAGAATATATAGAATCAAAATAAGGAATTGGAATCAAAATAATTTATTTACTTGAACTGTAGGAATCGTAATTAGAATAAGTCATTTACATGTTTACTTTATCTTAAAATCAAAATTGGAATGAGTTAAATTGTAACAAATTACTATAAAATCCATAATTAATTTTTATTATAATTATTATTTTTTATTATAATTATTGTGATTATTATTATTAATAAAAAATTAATTATTAACACTAATTATTATTATTATTATTATTAAAAAGTTAACTAAAAAGTTATTATTAATTATTGTTAATAGATTAATTAATTATAATACTTTTTATTCTTGTTATTAATAATAATAATAATAATAATAATAATAATCCATTTACAATTTACAATTATATTTATAATTAAGTGGAAATTAAAGTGGTAGGGTCCCAATCAAAATGTGGCACGAACACATTTATCCAACAGCAAGATTTTTCGATTGCCATCCCCACTAATTTGGTGTAATGACTAAGAGTTAATTGAAAAATATTTAGTTTAATTTTACATTTAATTTTTTTCATTTTTGTATTAAGAATTAATTGAAAAATTATTATATTCCCTTAATTTTACCATAATCCCGTTGACTTAGACCCTAGTGTCTTGATTAAAGCATTTTCAAGTTCAAAAGATTCAGATAACTCACTCGATTATAGGGCGTCTGCACCTTACGCTCGCGTTTGTTGTGATGCCAGTAGCTGCTGTGACTGTGGCTGTCGTTGTCGATTGTACTTGAATTTTGCAGGAGAGCTTAATATCCTGTTTAGTAATTAAGTGTTGTATCATTTATTATTAAAAAATTATTTTATAAAATAAAAATTAATAATAAATAATAAATATGATTTTTTAAAAATTAGTTTTAATAAAATCAATAAAAATATAATATATTATCATTAAATAAATATAAAATTAATTTAATTTAACTCTTAAATTATAATAATTAATATTTATTGAATATTTTAATATTATAATTTTTAAAATTATAATGAACTAACTTCAATACCAAAAGGACCTGGAATGATTGTGGAGATCGGGATTTTCAATTTCCTTTCTTTTTGGAACTAGTTTGGGATTATCCAAACACGCTATGGCATGCGTTTGACATGGAGAAGGGGGGATAAATCAATTTTGTTTACTGCAAAACCCTAAAAATAATTAGTCAACTTGCGTATACCCCTTTTGGACCCATTTTGTCAGGAAAAAGAAATTGTGGACCATTTGCACTCTAAATTTAACTTTAGAAACTGGTATTTTAATAAATTTTTATATTATTAAATTAACCTTCATATAAGGGTCCAGCTACCGTGCACCTGTGGTATGGTATCCCGCATTTTGTTCATATATGACTTTACCTTTAAATGTAACACAAAACTTGCATCATTTGCATAGATGTATTCTCTTTGATTATTAATATTGACACCCTTACTGTTTTTCAAAAAAGTAAAATGGTGAAAGGTTTGACACATAATTTTAGATTATTTTTAAATTTTTTATTTTTATCAATTGATCTACTTTATTATTAAAATTAATGACAGTATAAGAGCAATAACTTGAAAAAACTTTTTAATACATAAAATATTTTTTTATTTTGAAAACAATAGAATATCAATTTAATCTATAGTAAATAATTTGAATATATAATAAAAATATATTACTTTATCAATAATAATATGACCAAATGACAATGTTAAAAAATTTCATAATAATCAACTATGGTTTAATATTCAAATATAAATAATAAAAATATACTCTTAAGTGTAAATAGTAGAAATATATTAGACTTATATGCTAAAATTTCAAAACTTTTAATTTTTTTATTTTACAACAAATAAGAGGGAGTGCAAAGTAATTTATCAAAAATCAGGAGTACCGCGTACCCGGGGCACAATAGCTTTGTCCTTAATATAATTTACTATTAAGAACGATTATAGTTTAATAAATTTTTATCATATAAACTTTTATCTACTGTAAACCATATTAACAATGAAATATTGAATCAATGTTCACGTCGGAACTTTATCTATATTTATAGATTAGATATTTTTCCCTTTTTTTTTTGTTAATAGAATTGCTAGGAAACATCAAGTTACATGTTCTATCTCTTATAACTGAAACAAAAAGAATTACATGGTCACCGTCTGGAACTGGAAATGTTTTGAGTTTACTTATCCTTTTGGTTCGCATCGCCCACGAAGCTTCATATTCCTACGATATGTCTTTTTTTTTTTAACTCTATTATAATGTTTTGGTTCGCATCGCCCACGTCTGTGAATGAAGAAGATTCACCTTGATGCCATAGTAGAGCAAATTATTAGGGGGCAGGATGGACATGTCACATGGTTAAGGGGTTCTCTAAATCCCAAAGGGTACAAAAACCTATGCTTTGAAGCTCACCTCATTATCTAAAATCAAACATAACTCGAATAGGCGACTATGTGTGCGGTAAGTTCTTATTTGGGAAACTGTGTTGTGCATCCCACAAATTCCAAATGGGCGCTTGCCACATGTTCAATCGTGTTTATAGAGTGTGTCCGCGTGCATCTAATTGAGATCTTATTTACAGTATAATACATTTTTAAAAATTTAGATAACAATATAAAACTTTACAACTATAATATTCATTGATAATAAATTTATTTATTATGATTGTTCTCGTTAAAAACTCCTCAATGGAATTTTATGAGTCGAAAATAACGTATGATAGTTTAACTACCAATATAAGAAAAAAATATATTTCTCAACATACAAGACTAGGTTATTGCTTAATTTGCTTTTAAAATCTTTTAATAATAACAAAACTATTCATATATTGCAACACATAGAGCAAACATGAATGCATGATAAAATTATAGATTTTAAAACTAGACAAAAGATTAATCAAAAAATTAAAAATTAGAATTATGTAGACTTACAACTTATGGGTCATTGTTGAAAGACCAAACAATTGATTTTACTCGAATAGAAAACAAAAAAAATTAAAAGACCAGTCCATTAACCATTATACTAACATTTTGTTATGATTATTTTTTATTTTAATATTTATTCTCATGTCTTTAATTGAATTTTATGAAATGTTAATAATTAATTAAATTATTTAGATTTAAACATTAAAACAAGGGATAATATGAAATATTTTAAAATTATTAGAGTCACTTTTAAATTTTACAATGCAGGTGGGACATTTTTCATAAATAACGAATAAAATACATTTTTTTTCATATAATCATACAAAAAAAATTTTTAAAGCCAGCCGGGGCCTGTGCCCCAGCTGATCCCATGCTGGCTCCGTCACCCCAATAATATAACCATATCCATTAATTTTACCTTATCGCATAGAACTCAATCTACAATAGACTAGCAACAGTTTGCAAAACCAAATTAGAACTTAACATCTGGCATCGATCAGTATTTATAGTTAATTTGGACCCAAGATGCGGAAAAGAGGAACAGCAAACCTATTTATATCAGGCCATGCATATACGTATGTATAGAGTACCTGATCAAGATTTTTTTCCCCGGAGACCACATTTAAAAAGAATTAATTTTTAATTATTGGTTATTAATCATAGGTAGTACATTCGTATATATGGTGTATAAGTGGAGAAAATAACGGAAGTGCGTACTGAGATAAGCCCATAATGGGTTGGTGAGTGCTTCATTATTTGTCTTCCAAAGTGTTAGTTAATTACGTGCCGTTTTCATCCTCAAAACAAATTTAATCAAATATGTAATAAAGGTTTGGGAGTAGGAGGTAAAAATGATATAGGACAGATGAAGCAACTATATACTGCATGTGTTCTATTATTTTGCAACATCATCAAATGATGATTTCTTGTTCCAAAAAATATTAATTATCCAAAAAAGCAATTGGGGATAAGTTTCCCCCAGACATTGGGATGTGTCAGTGATTTCAACTTTTCTTAATTTTCTTACAGCTGATTGGTAGAAATAAAGCAGCGGCTGTTAATGAATTTGCGTATAGTTGCTTCGCAATCAGCTTGCATGATATTGATAGGCAAAAGAATTCGCCTCAATTCTGAATTCTGATATTCAAAAACTAATTCATAATATTGACGTGAGGTTAAGGTTAATTATTCCCTTAGCATCAATCACCAAAATAAATAAAGTATATGCGAAAAGTATTTTAAAAGAAATCTTAGTTACCATTAATATTAGAAAGAACATAAAATATTTATCAAGTACAAAGTCTATTAGTCTTAAAGCAACAACATCTTAAAGGCCACAGTCTATCTAGGTGTATGGATTTTTGTTGTTTCAAGTTGGAGTTGATTAACAACAATTATTAGATTGACACGATATCATCCACTTTAACCTTAAAAAAAAACCCACTCAAAGTTAAAAGAATGAACTCTTTTGTTAGTTTAAGAACTTCATTATTAAGAAAAAGGAAGAGGGATTTTGTGGGGGATGATCATAGAATACAATTTAAAGAGCCAAAAGATGATAGAGGGTCTTACATAATTAAGTGGAAAGCAGTCAAAAAGTGGGAAAAGGTTGTTCTTTTCTTCAATGTTGTTTGATTTACTTTAGAATGATTGAAGAAGAAAGGTCATTGTGGTGATCTAAAGAAAGAGCTGTTTTCCATTTGCAATTAAACGGAAAACGAAACTTACAGAGAAGTTGTGCACATTTGCGCGTCATATGCTTTATAATCGATCCTATTTTTCTACGAGAACGTGATTGATTGGTACACAAGTTGTATCACCTAACCAGCTAGCTCCATGTTGCCTTAGTTAATCTGCTACTTAATTAACTGCTTTATTGAAGCACTCACAAATTAAACAATAATAATTGAGTACATATATGCACCATTCTTATTATGTGAGTGAGATATTTAAGGCAGGGACGTAACCATGATTCTGATCGAGCTGGGGCACATTTAAAATTAAATATGACTCGAATGCGCGACTACACGTGTGTTAAGTTCTTATTTGGGAAATTGTGCCGTGTGTCCCACAAACTCCAAATGGGAGCTTGTCACATGCACAATCGTGCTTATAGAGTGTGTCCGCATGTATCTGATTGAGATCTTATTTAAAGTATAATACACTTCTAAAAATTTAGATATCAATATAAAACTTTATAACTATAATATTCATTGATAATAAATTTACTTATTATGATTGTTCTCGTTGAAAACTCCTCAATGGAATTTTATGAGTCGAAAATAACGTATAATAGTTTAACTACCAATATAAGAAAAAATATATTTTTCAATATACAAGACTAGGTTATTACTTAATTTGCTTTTAAAATCTTTTAATAATAACAAAAATATTCATATATTGCAACACATAGAGCAAATGTGAATGCATGATAAAATTATAGATTTTAAAACTAGACAAAAGATTAATCAAAAAATTAAAAATTAGAATTATATAGACTTACAACTTATGGGTCATTGTTGAAAGACCAAACAATTAGTTTTGCTCGAATAGAAAACAAAAAAAATTAAAGACTAATCCATTAACCATTGAGTGCTGCTATTCACCCCAATTTTAATCCCAAAAGGCGCCCCGAATTTAAAACGCATTGTTTTGATTAAATTGAAAACAGCACTGATGTTTGACCCGGGTCAAATCCTGGGTCAAACCCCGAAACTGGCTAAAACGACATCGTTTCGTATATTAATTTTTTTGTTTTTATTCGCTATGAAACGACGACGTTTTGCTTGGATAAATCACAAAAGCAGCAATAGAACCAAGTTGTTTCTTTGTCTTCGTTCTCGTTTCACCAAACAGCAAGAGCCCATGGAAAAAAGAAAAAGGGGAAGCTTTTGGAATGACAGATTTAAAATATAAGCACAATCTCTGTCCGTTCCTTTAATTTCTCTTTATCTACATAGATTTATCATCACATCACTGATTACATAACGATAGTTAATTAATATTCTCTCTTGCCCTGTAAACAAATCTTAGAGAAAATACAATTAATTATCTCTCAAAAACACTTAAATGACCATCGATTAATTCAACATCACCCAGAACAAACTGGCTCTTCCTTTATATTTTCCAACAACGGCTTCCTTAACCTACATGAAACTAATCTATACTTGAACTCCGGCACCGGAAAGTACCCATCATGAACACCCTCCAAGGAAAATGATGTTTCCGTTAAGAGAACAAAGAGGAAGAAGCAGTTGGATTAAGAGAACGAAGAGGAAGGAAGAAGCAGCTGGTTCTGTTTTTTTCACTCTTTACGTTGGCAAAGGAAAATGATGTTTGTGTTACTAAGGGTTCTGCAGCAACGAAGAGGAAAGGAAGAAGCAGCTGGGTGCCAAAATGACATCGTTTCTCAGCAAATTAAAATGAGAAAAATAAGTGCCAAAACGACGCCGTTTCAATTGTTTCGGGGTTTGACCCGGGATTTGACTCGGGGCAAACATCATTTTCCAATTGAAAACGGCGCGTTTAACCCATGTTTCTTCCTTTCCTTTCTTTTGCCAAACCACAGAAACGGACCTTTGCTTCCTTTTCGTTTAATCCTATCATCTTGTGGTCACTGCCGCTGCTGCTTCCTTCAAGACCGAGCTCTCTAAGCAACTCACTGTCGATTTTGACCTTTGCTTCCTTTTGGCTTCACGATCTAGAAGCCATCGCCGCTTCATTCAAGCCATTACTTCACTGTTAACTTCACGAAAGAAAAAATAATAATAATAGTAGTAATAATAAATACTCTTTCAGATCTCTTCTTCATCAAAATTGTAAAATTTAGAGAAAATGCAAAACAGCAATAATGATGAAGCTTCGGTGACAAAGACGACGGAGAAGCCGCCGCTGCCGAAGCGATCGAAGACGATCTCCGACGACACTCACTTCCCAGGCCCACTTTTTCCAGCCGTTTGCCGAACCGACAAGCCGTTCGATCTCCGCGTGTCCATTGACTCCGATGCTGTGGCGTCGTCTTCTTCTTTGTCGTCGTCGTCGTCGAGTAATGGGTTTAACGAAAGAGACTGGATGTACCCGTCGTTCTTGAGCCCGCATATGGGTCGGAGGCGGATCAAAGTCAAACCCAATAAGCTTGAATTTAAAGGAAATGAGGAGAAGAAGAGGATTCAAGAGTTGGGTTCGAAGAAAGAAGAGAAGGGAGTGGCGAGTTTAGCTGTGGCTCGGTCGAACTCAGTGACTCAAACGAGTACAGTGAGTCAGTTGAGTGGAAAGACTCGTGGGTTAAAGAGCTCCTTGATGACGTATTACATGGTCAGTACTTAGTAGTTTGAGTTGAGCTCAACTGCTGTAAATTTCTTTATATTTTAGCTTAAAACGTTGAAAAATTAAACTTAAAAAAATCAATGAAATGTGTAAAGCTGGTATTTTTCTTCTTCTTGTTTTCTTTCTATCACTACAGAAGATAAAGAATCGTGATCATAAAATCTAAGTATTACGATTGCAATTGAACATTGTAGGACTATTTTCTAAAGTTGAATGAAATCAACATATTCACGCATACAGCCCAGCAAAAGAAAACTTCACTCAATGAAAACCGACGCCAATGCTTTGGCCGATGGAGGAAGGATGCTGACAGAATAATGTGGGGGAGTACTGCACTCATTGAAGAAATAAGCTATAAGAGAATTGGCAGCATCTCATATATCATTTAATTGTCTAAGAATGCCACTTGATAGCAAAGTGATAAATATTTACTTGAGCAAGCAAGTAAAAGCAGCACTGGGCTCAGAATAAATTAATTAATTAATTAATTAGAGTTTCGATCAGAGCATCAAGCAAAAAGTTTGGAAATTCTGAGTAGAAAGCTGTGGTTCATGCGCAAATAGAAAGACAAACAGAATGCTCACGTGCCGCACAGCTGGAATACTATTGAAGAAAAGCAAAACGCACCGTTTTTGCCATAATTCAGGGCCCCGGGTTATTGTCGGGGTAAGTAGCTTTTCCTTAACTATTATACTAATATTTTGTTATGATTATTTTTTATTTTAATATTTATTCTCGTATCTTTAATTGGATTTCATGAAATGTTAATAGTTAATTAAATTATTTACAATTAGACATTTAAATTATAGATAATATGAAATATTTTAAAATTATTAAAATTACTTTTAAATTTTACAATGCAGCCGGGACATTTTTCATAAATAACAAATAAAATATATTTTTTATATAATCATAAAAAAAAATTAAAAGCCAGCCAGGGCTTGTGCCCCAACTTATTTTACAGTTTATTTATAACATTATATGTTTTGACAGGTGACTTTTTAAAATATAAATTTATTTATATTTTATTTATAAGTTTATATACTTTGGCTGGTGATCTACAAAAATGTAATTTTATTTCATTTAATATTATTTAACTTTCTAAGAGAATAAATATAACAATAAGCCTATGACTAGATAATATTAAATAATATTTTGAATAAAATAAAAATATTAAAAATTTATTCTTTTAAATAAAATAAATAACATTAAAAAATAATATTTATTTTTTAGGACTCACAATTGCTTATTCTAATTTATTTAATATTATTTAATTTTTAAAAATAAATAGAATAATAAGCTATGACTAAATAATATTAAATAAAATAAAATAAATATTATTAAAAATAATAGTATTCTTGTAGACTCATTACTTATTATTTCATTTTATTTAACATTATTCAGTTTCATGAAAGAATAAATATAATAATAAACCTTTGACTATATAACGTTAAATAAAATCAAATAAATAATATTAAAAAATATTTATTTTTAATAAAATAAATAATATTAAAAATTTATCCTTTTGAATAAATAAATAATATTAATTAAAATTTATATTTTTTAATACTCACAACTGATTATTTTATTTTATTTAATATTGTCTAGTTTTTTAAAGAATAAATATAATAATAAGTCTATAACTAAATAACAGTAAATAAAAAATAAATACTATAAATAATATTAAATAAAAATAAATTAATATTAAAAATTATATTTATTTTTAATGGTCACTACTGATTATTTTATTTTATTTAAATATTTAGTTTTTTGAAAGATTAAATACATCAATAAGCCTGTAACTAAATAATATTAAATGAAATGAGAATAAATAATATTAAATAATATTTTTTAATAAATAAATGATATTAAAAATTAATTTTTAAAATAAAAAATAATTAATATTAAAATAAATTTTTTTAAGACTCATTAGTAATTAAACAACATAAAATTTTAAACAATTTAGACTTATGTGTTAAAAGTTTTTATTCATTAACTCTTTTGTGTTTTTAATAAATAGCAGGAAGCATAATGTTAATATTCAAATAAACAATTCTCCACCCTTGAATCTATCTTTCCATTTGAATTCAATGATCAAGAATTAAAACCAATGATCAAGAATTAAAACTACAAAAAAATAAAATCAGATGGTATCTTGCAACTGTAATGGAGTCTTTTAATTACATGTGTTATTTGTAACTTGTTAAATTGGTCCCTTGTGGGTCCTTGTAGACTCCAAATTAGCCTTACGCCTTTTAAATAGAAATAAGTGCATTAAAATTTTTTTTTCTATTTTACTTCATTTTTGAATTTTTTTGGAAAAAGCGATGACTCATGATAAGAAGAAGAAGAATAGTAGAATGCATGTAATATCGGTTTATACTTTATATCACTTTTTTACTTCTTTCTTTGATATTTTTGAATTTTTTATTATCCTTTTTTGTGTCTTTGGGGTCCAAATATATTGTGTATAAATAATTAACGCGACTTCTGAGTTTATGGCAATTTACCAAGCGTTAATAATGCTTGATGAAAATGTTGCAACCAGGTAGGGCGGACACATATAGAGATTATGATCTCTTAGTCACCAGTGTTCATGAAATGTAGCCAAATGCTAATTCGGTCGGAGAGGAGGGATATTTTTTTTTATTTTTTTTGAGGCAGGAGAGGAGGGATATTTAGAGCAACCAGAAGTTCATAATTGTTTTAAATTATTTGAGATTATTGCGGAGTGCAACGTGTCGTTTGTTAAGAGAATTAAAATGAGTCAAAAGGTTTAAGAAATAAGCTTTGGCTGCTTGGAAGAACCGCTTTCCAGCCTCCACGGGCTTAAATTCTTTTTAATTATAAATAATAATTAAATAAAGACAGTTTTCTCTCTAATAATTATCTAATTATAAATTTATCAGTAATAATTTCATTTAATATAAGTTATAATATGAGAAAAGAAAAAAAAACCTATTCACTTGTAATAATAGTTTTTTAAATTTATTTTTTTAAATTTAATTTCTATTTACTATTTTATTAAATAAAACTATTCACTTATTTTTATTTTTATTTTTATTAAAAAACTATTCACTTATGACCTAAGATTTTACGTATTTTTTATTTTTTAAAATTTATTTATATGAATGGCAATGTTATAAATTAATGAAGTGGTACAAATGTAAATAAAATAGTTAAATTTTTGTAAACTTTGCATAGTGGCAATTCTGTAAAATTTGGACAGGCCGTAGTCCGTCTTAGGTGACGTTTGTTTTTTTGTCTGAAATCTTAATAGACTTGAATTAGTCTGAATTCTGAATAGATCTAAATGTCTGAATCTGAATAATATATTTTTTTTTGTCTGAATATCAGAAAATAAGTATTAAGTTGTTTATTTTTTTGAACTTAAAAAGCTAAAAATATGTACTTTTACATTTGTATCCTTATTAAATTTGAATGTCAAATAAATAATATATTAAATACCATAATATTTTAACATCTATAACTAAAATTATATTCAAGTGAATATATAATTATTTTAGAATTTTAATATATAAAATACCATAATTTTAAATTTTACCGTATATAATATCAGAAAGAAAAAATAAGGATATTTTTATGTAGGGTAAATGTCTATGGGTGAGTTTGGGATAGACATGAAAAATAAATTATAAACTAACGGACAACTCACCAGTAATCACTTGAGATCATTTCCTCACCCATAATCCATCAACTAACTGACAACTCACCAATTAGTTTTTCATCAGAACTCATAACACAGCACTTACCCATTCACATAATAAAAGTATTGACATTAATAAGAGAGAAACTTAATCAAATAATAATCCATTAATAAAATGAAAATTAACAACTTGTACCTTCATAGATGATTCTTGTGCACTTCACTTTCTAAGCAAAGAACTGTCACTATTCTTTTCAAGAAGGCAGCCACCACAAAGCAGAGAAGCTTCTTCATATAATAGTACAACAATCAAAACCTGAAACATACGCATTAGTATTAATTTATTATAATTTAGCAGCAGTAAATATTTTTTTTTCAAAAGTTATCTGCAGTAAATAAAAGAATAAAATCTTAGATCAACAACAGAGAACCTAAACTCTACAACTTGCTTGAACTACTATCAACATCATACCACATAATCAAATAGACAAAATAGTGTAATATATAATTTGTATTGACCTCCATACTATCACGTAAAAAATATTGTAATAAAAACAAATTATAAATTGTTTAGTGATCACAATGGATCCTGGAAATGACAACAACTACATTATTATAATGAGTTTGACGTGTCATTGTACATGGATTCGTTATGATGAATCATGAAACACCGTTGAGTAGTTAATTCAGCCACTTTTCACCTATAAATTTGATGGCATACTTTGAATACACAACATGGTTATAAATATAAATTTAGAGAATTTTTGTGGGAAAGAATAATTTTATTGACAAAAGTTATTTTAAGTACAAAAATAATATCTCCATTTTTAATATAGCTGACATAAGTTATTTGAGTTAAAAAAAAAAAAAAAGAGGGAACTTAGATACGCCATATTAAATAGGACAATAATAAAAAAAATCTAATTGACATAAATTATTTGAGTAAATGACAAATATTCGCTAAGAAACTCTTTTTCATTTTTTCCCAAATAATAATCAATGTTTTTTTCCACTACGCATTGAAAGAGCTCGCATCGACATCAATCATGAACCAGTCGTGGCCTAGCTATATTGCCTGCATTATGAATACCACCTATGACCTTTAGAGCCTAACCGTTTATCTGAGTCTATTTTTAATACTCAGTCACAGGTCCAGACCATTCAAGTTCAGGACATGACCCTACTAGTCCCATTATATATCTATTTAAATTTCTTTTTTTTAGAATGTCTATTTAGATTTCTTAAATTTAAAAAGCAAATCAACATCTAGCCCTTTTAAAAAAAAATTCTAAAATCAACAAAGCTATTATTTTGAAGATATTTTGAATTCCAATTCCCAATTAAAATCATGAATATATCAGCTATATCATAGCTTCAGCATAACTAGTAAGTGGTGACATCAAATTTTCAAATATTTGGAACTGGAAGCAAATCTCAAGTTAATGGTTAAAGTAGCTGACGAATAAAACCTCTCGTATTATCTTAGAGGCTACCCCAATAGCTTGCAGTAACTATGGATGGTGCAGTAAAGTTTCAGGATAGATGAATAAACTAAAAAGCAAAAGAGAAATATCAGTTGCAGCAAGAACTACGTCATCTCCACCTCGATTATTATTCAAATATTAACACCAAATGTCACTGAACAACACAAGAGAAACATGATCCATATTTTAAATGTATCTGAATAGCATAAATATGAAAATCATTGCAGAAAGTAAAAAAAAAAAGAAAAAAGTAAAGAGAAATTTATCTCACAGCATTCCTAGTATTAAAAAATATCAACTAAATGTGCTCTGAGATATAACTTCGTGCACATTCAGAAGTTCTCTGGCCAAAGAACATTATAGCAACTACAAAAACTCATGAGCCAGCAGGTCCCTGTACAAGGTGAAACAACTAAAATTATGCTTTAAGAACTTTGCAATAACTAAAATTATTACTCAATACATATAGAAAACTTGGGCTCTGGATAACTATTTTCCCGAATCTTGGGGTGTAGCTTTTCTTGTCTCCTAATCAGTGAGGTACATGTAAAATAGAGAGAGAGAGAGAGATTAATTAGTATACCTTCCATTGGTAGAGTTTCTAGCTTAAAATTTATATCACAGGCATTGCATATTGAATTGAATACATATGAGTCCGTCTATTTAATGCGGAGTCTAATGATAGGGAAGCAGGCTCCATTCATTTTCAACAACAAGCATTGCAAAATTCAAAGTTTATATCACCGTTTAATCAATAGGGGAATTGATTTCCCATAACAAGAATGAACACTATACATATATATATGTGTATACACCATGAACACAGGAAGAAAATTATTTCTATCTGAAAATCAAGATCACCCAACCAACCAATGGTACCTTCCAATCTACCTAGTGTATGTATATAGGCATCCACTGATTGATACTTTGAATTTAATTAATAAATCAACTTCACCAGGTGTCATGTTTCCACGTTAAATAGAGCGAATAACAATTAACTACACATGACAGGACTGGTTAAAAATTTGCCCAAGATATACTAAAAAGATCAAATTTTATTATTTTTTACCCCCCGTCATGTCTCTCCAATCTCAGATCTTGTCCTCAAGCAACTCTTTTGGCTTCCTTCGCCCATTTTTCTTCTTTTTACTGCTTGAAGCTAATACAAAGCCAAATGAAAAGTAGATTAGTCATTTTAAATTCAATTTAATTGCCAATTGAAAAGTTCAATTGTTACCTTCATCAACTCTTGAATCAATAGCTAATGAACTATTAAATATACAATAAGAAGAGTAAATATTAATAACGCACCAATATTACAAATCAATATGTAAGGATCAAGTGAAATTTCACCTGCAAATTAGGACAGCAGAGGAAGCACCCATAAGCGTAAGAGTAATTATGTCACTCTTAAATTTCATAAGAGAGAATTAGGAGAGTACAGAAAGAAATAAACAAACCAATTTGCAAAGGACGCGGGCATAATCATAATAGTAATTATAAAATGTCAGACTGTAAGAAACAAGGAAAGAATTCCAGAAAAGCGAGAAAAACAAATAAAAAACAAACTGAGAAGCAGGAAGAGCTGTGATGGTAAATCTTCGTCTAAAGCAGTTGAAGAAAACGAATAAGGATCGACCAATAATCTATAAAAATAATTTATTAAACCGAATTTTTTAAAATGAGAAAATTTGTCAAAAATTCTTTTATTAACGTCACTACAACTTCTTTTTGAAGAAAAATGGATGATTGATGACAGCTGTCATGTTGAATTTAGCTAAGTACACATGTAATAATAAAAGTGGACAAGGAATTATTATTTTACTAAATTGAAATTGGCATGATTCGTGATTGCTTTTAAGAATAATGAAAATAAATTATCTCTGTGGACAGATTCCCCTTGAAAAAATATATAATATTTTTCACATTAGTCCGACGGTTCGTCAATGGCTTTGTAAAAAGCACATATTTTCAAAGGTAAATAACACGCTCAGAGATGTTTAATCAATAATACAGTTGTTTATTATAGTGATAACTACTATTATATATTGATTCTTCAAAATAATTACATATTTATCATAATATTATTTATTTATTTTGTAACTGATATAGTATTTTAAAGATATTAAAAAAAATTTCCCTTTGACAATGCTCAATCAAGGGTAAATTTTAAATTATGTCACAAAAAGTTTTTGAACAATATTACACAGCATTTACTGTTTTAACAAAAGAATGGGACAAAAAAAAGTAAAAGTATGAGTTTGACTATTATCACAGTAAGTATTTCTATTTCAAAAGTTGAAATGTGAACATTAACATATTTTGCGGAATTTTCTCAGTTACTTTTTAAAATTACATGTACATGGATGATTGCTTACTATTGTGAAAGGCGATATATTTAATTTGAAGAAAATTCCTTCTAGACTGGTAGTGTTGGTCGTAGTTGCCCTGTCGAAGAAGTGTTATTAGCTCGAAACCTATTGCAAATGTCAATGCAAAATGGTTTCAATGTTTCGATGTAGAGCTGACGACAAGCTTCTGAAAACAACGTGCCATATTGAAACACAACAACAATAATGGCAGTGCCAATCCATGTTGTGTACAAAATGAAATGGCCAATATTGGAACGTGGAATAAATGTGGAGACCAATGATATTGCCGAATTCGATCCTGAGACAATAGCAACAAGGCCCCAGAATTGGGAAGAATTTTCTAGATGAAGCCGAGACTTGAGGTCTGCTGAATGTGCATAACAATATATGGCTGTGGCAATGAGAAAAGACAATATATTTATTGCGTGTGTTTCAAGCAAGGGCTTAGTTTTGCCTTGCACATTTGCACCCACAATGCCAATGAGAGCTGGAATCAGATATCCAAAAATGCTGGGATATGACATCGAGCAGAAGAGATTTCGCCCACTGCAAAATCATTAAAATGATTAAATCATCTTTTGTATGTCCCATTTTTTGACAAAAAATTAAAATTGAAAAGCTCTTCTATTAATTTCCTCTCAGTTTGTCTATCAATTTTTTTTCTTTTGACTGAAGCAATTCTCCTCTAAAAATTTGAGGGAACACTTTTCATCTGCACCCAAATGTTTCATCAAAATTTTATTGTATACACACTTGTTTCAATAGCTATCACGGCTCACCCATTTATGTTAAATATTTTTTTTTCCCGTTAATTTTGACATCTTTAACATTGAAAGACAGTTTTGCCCTTACTTAAAATTTTTAAGTGTAAAGTCACCAAAAAAAAACTACAACACTGGTTTCAAATTTCAATTGACGTGTGTGAATATTAAAATTTCTTAAAAGTTAAAGAAAAAAAGTAAAAATATTTTGTTATGAGAATCAAAATATCCCCTGTACCATCATCCATAATCGTCCATCCATGATAGCAATTTAATAAACTTGAAAAAGCTAGAAATCAAATCCCAGTGCATCAAACAGCCAATTTTCTTCATAAAGTTTAGCTTTTGCTTTTAAAAATTCTAACTCTTGAGACCCTAAATAAACCCATATTCAAAGTTACATGTTTCCATATAACGAAAATCTTCAATTTACCCCTTTAAAATTTTGAAAATATTAATTTACTTCTATTTATCAGTCAAAAGATTAAGATAAATGGAGACACGTTGAGGATAAACTTTTTAACTTCAAAGTGGTGTTTGATAAATATAAATAAATTGAAAATTATCATTTTTAGTGGGAATAAGTTACTAAGAGAAAGAAAGAAAACAGAAAACAAATCTCTTCTATATCAGTCTTAACAAAATTTTCAGCAGGGACTTAAACCAATTTTTTCACGGAAATTTAATTAGCAGAACAAAAACGCTTTGAAGTGGACTGCACATATATATATATACTCAAAAATAAATATACAACTGGAGTCAATAACGGTAAATAAAATGAACGTACGCAGAAGGGTTTGAATTTGGATGGTGAAGAATGCACTGACAGCTTTGCATTTGCATGCATATATATCTCAGCAAACCCTGGATTGAGTTCTTTTTCTCTCGGTAAATAAGGTAGGGAACAGCAAACCCGATCAATTTTCAAAAAAGAAAAAATAAAAACAAAAACTGAAATGTAAACTCAGCATGAAACTTGGGAGGGAAAGGGGAGGGGTGAAAAACGGTCACTTTGAGAACCGTCTCAATTATCTCTGCTTAAAAAAATCATCCCGTGGGTATTTATATTTTATTTTCAAGTCGTTGATGCCGCGAGTCCACGGCTGGATATGTACGGGGTTTGAAGAAACCTCTTTCCTGCTCCTTGCACTCCAAGCATATACACTACCATCACCAGAACCTTCCAAAACCAAGAAAGTAAAATTAGCACAGAGAGTGCAACTAATGAGAGGTGCTTGGCCACACTAGGTTGCTTCCGCATGTGTAGGTGCACTCACTATGTCAGCATTTCATTGATTTATTTTCATTAACAAGCAAGTCAATGGAAAAAGAGAACATAAATTCATTGCAAAGAACTCTGTGGAAACAAGCTTGATGCCAACATTTCAAGTCGTGTATTTCAAATACCAACAAGGTGGTAACAAATTTGAGAATTATATACAGCACAAGTGCAAGAACCTTAATATAAAATATCAAAGCAGCCAAAAGCAAATACTAACAAATTATCCAAGTCACTGTGCCCTAAGAACTGAAAGGAGAAACTCTACCTGGCTGAAAGATGCCTCCAATGTGGAATTGTGAGAAACTGGCTTCGCATTATAAATGGATAAATAAAAACAACAGCAAACAGAAGCTCATTAACAGAGATTCCAATGTATAGAGGGATATATATGTACAATATGTTACATTTGGGAGATGAAGAAAGAAAAAGTAAACTCACAAGTGTGCCTTGGAATGAGTGGAGCACATGAATATGTCCTTCCATAGTGGTCAGAAGCATAAGTCTCCCATCATTGCTGAGCTTTACCTCATTAGCGTCTGATACATCTCCACCATCAGAGAAGATGTCGAAAGGACCCTAAGAGTATTCAAATTTAACCAAATTAGTGCATGAAGAAAGTACTACGACTATATAAACTTCCAAGATATTCTTAAATATTAATTTTAACCTCATACTTGCGAGCATTAAACAATCTTATGTATCCTCCAAAGGCAACTGCAAAGGCACGCCCTTGATCATTGTATGCTGTAGCAGGCCTTCCTTGAACATGCAAGAGACCCTGATTTGCCAACAGAGATCATAAATACAATTGAAAATGGGGGAAAAAACAGTTTGGATGTGACCATGCTTGGCATGATATCCACCTGGCATTTCTCAGCCTGTTGATCCCAGAGCAGAACAGTTCGATCAAGAGAACCAGAGATAAAGCAATCTTTGGAGGAGCACAGGCTAAGTGAAACAACCCTAGAAGCAGTAAAACATATATATAGACAATAATGATTACAAAACATTTACAAGAATCAGCGCATTACAAACCTGTCATGATGACCTTTGAAGTAATGCATGAACTTGTTATCGTGCAAAGAAAGAAGCCGTAGAGATTCTGAATAAATGAATATATCAAATAAGTGCCTAGTAAAGCAATCCACCAACATGCAAAACACAAATATTCCGATAAACATACCATCCCAACCATTCTTGAGGAATATATGAAATGTAAGTTAGGGATTGCCAAGAAAAAAACTTTGATCAATTTCCAGCTGAGAATATTTATGCCAACTCTTGCCGCAATCACATCTGCAATAGTTCCCACTGTTGGATACACTGCCTTATAAACAGCAATTCTGACAGAAAAAAAATGGGGGTTAAAGTTATAAGTACAATCAATTAGGGGGTAGCCATGCAATATGAATGTGCTTGGTTTGCTGCCTAATAGCTAGGCATACATATATATATATACATATATAGGCATTCATTAACATCGAATTATTTTTAACATTCAAATAAGTTAGAAAAAACATAGAAAAACTTACCGGGCACATGGCGCCATCCCACTGGCTAGCCCATAAAAGAAGCCATCGACGACTACCGGAACACCAGCGTTTCCAGCAGCAGTTGATGCTACATGGCTAATGTGTACACACACATGTTCATCTCTCAATAGCAGTATGTGCAATAAGTGAAAAGATATATAAATTAGATTGAAAGCACAAGTAAATAAACATGAATGAATACCTTACCTGCCATGTCCAACAGCATCAAAGGGCGAAAGAAAGTCCACAGAAGTGTTAAGAATATATGAAATATATATTCTTGAGGAAATTATAACAATTTCCTCTCAATTTCACAATTATTTGCGCTTGAATGACAGAATGAGCTTTGATCATTAATTTATCCATGCATGAAGTTATAGTAGATATGAAATTACGTGGACAAAAAATTATTTTTTTTACCTTTTTTTACCAACACCGATATGCTCACACCATTTACAACCACCGTTTTGTGCTAACTATAAAAGAAGTACTATAGCTTCAAAACACACGCACTCGTCTTGCTCAAACGCAAGCGCAGACCACACACACTCGTCTTACTGAAACGCAAACGCTGAGGAGGCAGAGACTCGCCGTGGAAAGTTTGTTTGACATAACTTGTCTGACGATTTTGCCCTTGAAATGAAGATTACGCCTCATGACTTAAAATCCCTTGGGTTGTGTTTCTGTCTCTGCGTTTGTTCTTCCTCTTCGCTTTCGGCGAGTGAGATAAATGAATAAACATTAGATGGAGTTTTATTCAATATTTAAAATTTTGTTAATTTGTAACGTGATTGGAATTTTAATTATTATAAGAAATAAGTTCTGGATCGGATTTTAAAATACTTTATTTGAATACTCTAAAAAATGCAGTATGTTCACAAACTGTAATTGCCAATTCCAGATTACTTAAATCACGGCGGGGGCTGCAGTATGTTCACAAGGTAAAAAATGCAGTATGTTCACCATTCCAAGTGTACTACACATTTTCAAAATTATTAAACTAAAATCAAGAACCAAATAGTTTCGTCTTGTCTGTGGGACAAGTTTTGTCTGTCTTGTCGTCCTGACAAGTAATATCCACTGCATTTTTCAGATTTCATTCTTTCTAGTATTTTTGTCAATCTCTTCTTGGCATGGCTGCATCTGAGGAAAACCGGGAGTACGAGATGAACACAGCTTATGATCACATGAGTTTGGAGGAAGAGGAGGAAGGAGGGCTGATTGTTGAAGGGCATGATGTGAATGATAGAGGACAAGTGAAATTTGACTTTCGTCATTGTCTAGTCGGCAGGTTTCTCACGGATAAAGTCATCAACTTCCCTGCCATGAAGAACACCATGGCCTCGCTATGGCGTCCAGGGAAAGGTGTGTGCAGGGGCGGAGCTCAAGCCATATCTCTATGGGGCCAATCTATATATTTTGAAATTCTTAAAGGATAAAATTAAAAAACAAATAAAAGTATTAAAAAACAATATAAAGTAATTATTTAATGTAAATAATTAATTAAAAGATTGTATTTTAATATAAAAAGAAAAACAATTACAAACCAAAATAGTCCCCTCCCCTACCAAATCGCTATCAAAATCAAGATCCATAACATCAAAAACGAACTCGACGTTCTTTTACATCTCGAAACTCATTGATTATTGATTCAATGCTTATTTTTTCAGTAATTTCCCTTTCAATGTACATAATCAAAGAGTCTGTAAGAAATTCATCCTCCATTTTGTTGCGAAGTCGTGTCTTGACTATACGCATAGCTGAAAATGACCGTTCTGAAGTTGCAGTTGACACTGGAAGAGTTAGCACAAGAACAATTATTCTATAGATAAGAGGAAATGTTTTTGCTTTCCTTGTACTGACCAACCATTGACTCAAGTCACAAATGGTTGATAAATTTTTGAACTCTGCATGTTGGACTACACCATACTCAAAATGCTCAAGCTGATTTTTCAGATTTATTTTCTCAGTATCTGTAAAGTCTGCTGGATAAAACCTCTCAACCAACTGACAACTATCACCAATTCTAAAAGACTTTTTACATTCACGGGGATCAAGTGCTGAACTAAGAATAAGCAAATCTACTGCATGTTCATTAAATCGACTATTCAGTTCTTGTAATTGGCAATCTATAGCAGCATAAAAAATATTTACCCTGTAATGGTCAACAACAGTAAAAGTATCTTCTTGATGACGGGCTCGACCGTGTCTTGCAACATAAGGAGCATCCATTTCTAGGACATCTATATTTCTTGTTTCACAAAATACTTTCACTTGATCAAGTAAAGTATTCCACCCATTATCTCTCAGTTTCTGAATAAGTACTTTAGTTGATGAAACCAAATGCATGGCATGTAAAATATCTTGAGACTTAGATTGTAAAGCTTGGCAAAGTATATCAGTAATTGCCATAATTTCTTTCATCATATGCAAGATAAAAACAAACTCAAAAGTTGTCATTACCTTATATACAGCATCAGCATCTCCTCGTTGAAAAGCAGTTGTCCCGTCTTCAATGATATTAAGTAAAACTGAACATGTAGCACTGAACATTTTTATTAAGTTAGAGACTGATCTAAAGTGAGAACTCCAACGAGTATCTCCAGGCCTTGGTAAAGTACCAATTTGATTAAGCCCTCTTCCACTCTCAAGCTCATCAATAGAGATCATATACTCAATATCAGCAGCTTGAGCACGCTTGAGTTCATCATGACGCTTGCAAGAAGCCCCAACAATATTTGCAATAGAAGTCAATTTAGTAAAGAAATGATGAACATGAACAACCTCATGAGAAACTGCAACTAAAGCCAACTGTAGTCGATGAGCTAAACAATGAATGTAATAAGCATAAGGACAATCTTTTAAAATCAAAGCTTGTAAGCCTTTCCATTCACCTCGCATGTTGCTTGCACCATCGTATCCTTGCCCACGAATATTTTGAATATTCAAATTGTGATGAGACAATACAAAATATATTCCATCTTTTAAGGTTGCTGCAGAAGTGTTTGAGACATGAACAAGACCAAAAAAAGGTTCTTGAAGAAAACCATTATTGTCAACAAATCTTAAAACTATTGCCATTTGTTCTTTTTTTAACTCATCACGTGATTCATCCACAATTAAGCAAAACTTGGCATCTCCTATTTCTTCACGAATTATCTTTTTCACTCTCATTGAAAAGACATGTAAAATTTCCTTTTGGATATCCGGTGATGTACATGAGGCAAACTTTGGTGCTTTATCTAGTATCACTTCTGCTACCTTTTCATTGTTGGAACCAAATGCTTTGAGTAATTGAATAAAATTTCCACGGTTTGATGACTTTTCACTTTCATCATGACCTCTAAAAGCAAAACCTTGAAAAGCAAGATATCTAATCGTTTCAATTGTAGTTTTTAATCGCAGTCTATTATTTGCAATTTCTTGGGAAGAGTATCGATTAAGTACCTGCACTAGATGCTGAGATTGTCTCATCAAATCTTCACATGATCTTTCAGCCTTTTTATGAGTTGAGTTAAGATCCTTTCTCACATGATTAAGGAATGCACAATTTTTTCCATCTCTAACCTTCTTCCAAGAATTAAATCCTTCAATAGTGAAAGCCGTATGCTTAGGCTGTGCAAATGGTGCATTAAACAGATAACACGGTAGACAAAAGGCTGCATCTTTTGTAGGTGAATACTTTAACCAAGAAGGAAAAGAATCAAACCATAGAGATTGAAATCGACGAGGATGCTTTTCTGATCCAGATTTTGGATACTCTGGAAGTCTTGGTTGGTATGGACCTGACATAATATATGCTCTTCGAATTTCATCTCGTTGATTGACATCATAATCCCAAATCTGGAGGGGCAATCCTGGATCACGTTCTAAAAGTTGAGTATCAACTTTACTTGTCTCAATTCTTGGAGATTTTGAAAGTTGGTTTTCAAAATTTGGAGAATTGACATGTGAAATTGGTGAATTTTCAGAAACGGGTGGATTAGAACTTTCTTCTAATGTCTTCCTTTTGAAATATTGATCAATTTTAGATGATTTTCCCATCAATATCCTCCCTACCCAGAATTCAATCAACAAGGAAATTGTGAGATGCAAATTAATGAGTTACTAATCAAGAGAAGCATATTGGACAAAATAATTGACAATATAAAGCAATAGATATTTGAATCATAAAAAAATTAAGCAAGAAATAAATTGAACATACCGTGTATTGAACTGAAATTGAGTAAAATCTGGAGTGCTTTCTGTAAAGAGATTGTCCAAATGATTTCTGACTTGAATAGCAATGACATGGTCAAATTCATTAGTCATTACTTACGAACTAAACCTAGTAAGCTAAGTTATAAAATAAGTGTCAAGCATCAGTGCCAGGCAAAATTCAAATATAATCATTGATGCTTAGATCTTTGAGTCATTGATCATAGCATACAAGTTTCTAAAAAAGCAAAAAGATAGAAATTAAAGCAAAAGAGATTGATTAAACTCCAAAAAGCTAGACAAGCTTGATTTTAATTCAATAAAAAAAATCTCTGATTGTTGAAAGTAGTACATAAAATACAAATTAAAAGATATTAGATAATGATTAAATTTCAAGAATATCGTCAAGCAACCCAGCAACAACATTTGCCCTAATTGACAATTTCAGTATTTCATTCAACTGCCTATCAGGACCGGTAGATAAGACAACTACGGAACTACCAACTACCATAACATCTATTTCCTTCATCAGTTCTTTCTATCCTTAATAAATTTTAAAAGACGATGTTAAACTCACCTAAATTCCAAGTGAAGTGCGATTTGTGACGAGTTTTTGCCGCAACAATTTGTTCTTGCCGCAACAGTTGGCTAACCAATTGATTATCAAATTGATTAATCGTAAAAAGAACGCTATTACCTATTGGGCTCTATTGCCGATTGGGCTTTTCTTGTAAGTTGTAAGGCTTTTTATTTATTATAAAATTATACAAAATATTTCTACCGGGGCCAACATTATATATTTACTTAATATTTTTTTTACTTTATTTAAAATTTCAAAAAAAAATTATTGGTGGGGGGGCCATGGCCCCCCATCGCCCTTAGCGCCCTTAGCGCCCTTCGCCCCTGGGTGTGTGTATAAAGGATTTGTCTCCCACACTGTTTTTATTCCAATTTTTTCACGAAATTGATGTGAAAAGAGTGCTTGAATCGGGTCCATGGACATTTGATCAACACATCTTGATTATCAAAAGGCTGAGGAGAATGATCAACCACAGAATGTCCCACTGTGGTTTACTTCCTTTTGGATCCAAATTTATAACTTATCAATCGGATTTATGTCTGAGAAGTTATTGAAGGACATTGGCTCTTATATAGGCACATTTTTGGGATCCGATGAGCATAATTTGATGGGGGTTTGGAGAAACTATATGCATATTCGTGTTTCCATAGATGTCAGAAAACCATTGAAACGAAGAATGAAGTTGAAGAAGGCAGGAGGTGATTGGCTTTGGATTGATTTTAAATATGAACGTCTCAACATATTCTGCTTTATTTGTGGCTTGCTTGGCCATACTGAAAAGCAATGCCCCAAGTTGTATGACTGCCCTTCTGGCGAAATTGTGAAAATGTATGGTCACTGGATGAAGGCACCAAACCGAAGAAGCAGTATGAATTCCGACGAGCGGTGGTTGAGATCAGCACCTCCAGAGGAGTTTGACCTTGGGAAAGGAAATAACGAAGATTCAGCAGTCACTATGGCAATTGACATAATTCCGAGAGATTCTGTCCACAGGACTATGGAAGGAAGCAAGGACGTGGGGATTATGGGAGCAAATATAGAAGGTGGAAATTTATTGCCAATTAGATCTATTTCACGTGGGAAAGGAAAGCAAGCTAAGATGACAGCTAATGAGCTTGATTTTAGTAAGAAAACTGAAGAAGATTTGGAAGAATGAATAATTGTGAACGATTCAAAAAGGAGAAGGTCACAGCGTGGGTCAGGCAACATTTTGGGGTGTGAAGATGAGGTGTCTCCCCAATTGATAATTGTACCAATAGATTCAAAAAATGGACCAGCGGTGGGCCTTGTAAATCAGGCCCACCGAGATCAATGAGTGTCCTAAGTTGGAACTGCCGTGGGCTGGGCCAACCACGGACAGTTCAAATGCTGGTGGAAATGGTCAAATGGAAAAAGCCAAGCTTTCTTTTTCTCATTGAAACTCTGTGCAATAGAAATAAATTAAAACGTCTCAAAGCAAAGTTAGGATTTGAATGTTTGTTTACTGTTAATCCAGTAGGTCGAAGTGGTGGATTGGCTTTGTATTGGAAGTCAACTCACAAAGTTAGCTTATTAAAATTTTCTAGAAATTGTATAGATGTGGCGGTTGAGGACCAAAATTTGGGAAGGTGGAGGATAACGAGGTTTTATGGATTTTCAGAATCCAGTCGATGAAGGGAGTCTAGGGATCTTCTTCGTACTCTTTCAGCTACATCTTCTCTCCCTTGGGTGTGCATTGGAGATTTCAATGACCTCTTAGCAGCTCATGAGAAGCAAGGGCAGCATGAACACCCAAATTAAAAGCTCCAGGGCTTCAAGCAAGCTATATCTGATAGTGGGTTGTTTGATATTGGTATGGAGGGCTACCAATTTACTTAGGAAAGGGTTCAGGAATCAAAGAATTGGGTGGAGGAGAGGCTGGACAGAGCTCTTGCCACTGAGTCTTGGATTCGACGTTTCAAGGAGGCGCGGGTGTGGTGTTTAGAGTCTTCTACCTCTGACCATCTGCCTATTTTTATGGATCCAACACCCTTGATCCATACTCATAGGCCTCGTAGATTTCGGTTTGAAAATTTGTCGATTCGAGAGGCGGACTGTGCTGATGTAGTTCGAGCTAGCTGGCTTTCCTCGCATGAGCTCTCAATTCAACACAAGATTTTTCATTGTGGGACTGATTTACTCAAATGGGGGGGGTCATTTAGCGCGGGATTTTTGAAAGCGCGTTTCTAAATGTAAAAGACAAATGGCTCTGTTGAGGGGGTGTCGTGATCCTGCTGGTATTGCGGATTTTAATGAGACTCGAAAGCGATTTAACAAGCTCCTTCATAGTCAAGAGGTATTCTAGAAGTAGAGATCAAAATTGATGTGGCTTAAAGAGGGGGATATGAATTCTAGATATTTCCACGCAGTGGCTTCAGCGAGAAAGCGCAAGAATTCTTTTACCTCTCTTCGGAAGGCTAACGGACAATGGTGTACCAGCTCGGAAGAGATGGAGGATTTGATCTATAATTATTTTTCTCATTTGTTTGCTACTGATGGGGGTCATAACATGGAGTGTGTGGAGAAGAGGATTATCGATGATTAAAACTCAATGCTTCTAGCTCCCTTTACAGGAGATGATGTGAAAGTGGCACTGTTCGATATGCATCCAGATAAATCACCTGGACCAGACGGTATGAATCCCGCTTTTTACCAACGATTTTGGAATACTGTTGGTGAAGATGTGACTACTGCTTGTTTGAGTTTCATAAACAATTGCTCTCTTCCGGTGGGGTTGAATGATACTTCTATAGTGTTGATTCCTAAGAAACAAAAGCTAGAAATATTGTCAGACATGAGACCTATAGCTTTGTTTCAGCTGCTCAAAGTGCGTTTGTGCCAGGTCGGGCCATAACTAATAACATTCTTATAAGCTCAGAGATTATGCATTTCTTGAAAAGGAAGTGACAAGGAAAAATTGGGGTAGCAGCTCTCAAAATTGATATGTCGAAAGCATATGATCGAATTGAATGGAGCTTTTTGAAGTCCATGATGTTACGTCTGGGATTTGATGCTAAATGGGTGGAATTGGTCATGCTCTGTGACTCTACAGTTCGGTACCATGTATTACGAGATGGCAAGGAGATCGGGCCTATTGTTCCTAGCAGAGACCTTCGTCAAGGAGATCCATTGTCGCCATATTTATTCATTCTATGTGCGGAAGGTCTAAGTTCTCTAATTCATACCTATGAACGGGCTGGTTTGATCCATGGGGTTAGAGTCGCTAGAGGGGCTCCTGTGGTGTCCCATTTATTTTTCGCGGACGATTGTTTCTTGTTTTTCAAAGCCAGCGAGAGTGAAGCTCGGTTAATTAAGCATATTTTGGCTGCTTATAGTCAAGGTGCAGGGCAATTAGTGAACTTTAATAAGTCTTCAATCTCCTTTAGCTCAAATGTCCAAGACGATGTGTCGAGGTAGATTTGCAGTATTTTAGAGGTTAATGTTACTGTTAATCATGGAGTTTATCTTGGCTTACCCACTTTTATTGGTAGGAACAAGAAGTAAGTCTTTAGTTCAATCCGTGACACGGTGTGGCAGAAGCTTCACAACTGGAATTTGAAGATGTTATCGAAAGCAGGCAAAGAAGTTTTGTTAAAGGCGGTTGCACAGGCTATTCCGAACTATGCCATACAAGTCTTTCTCTTGCCTCTTGATTTTTGTAGGGAATTAGAAACTATGATGAACTCTTTTTGGTGGGGTAGCGGAGGCAATGGTAAAGCTGGTATTCGGTGGATGAAATGGGAAATGTTATGCAAACCAAAGACGTACGGGGGCATTGGCTTCAAGAATCTCTATAATTTTAATGTGGCTATGTTGGGTAAACAATTTTGGAAGATTCTAACGGACACAGAGTCTCTGGTTGGCAGGATCTTTAAAGCTCGCTACTTCCCTCGAACCTCTGTTATTGAGGCGGGTTTGGGTCACAATTCGAGTTTTGTGTGGCGTTCGCTAATGGCAGCAAAGCAAGTCATTGTTCGAGGTAGTAGAATCCAGGTGGGTAATAGCCATAATATCCTTATTGGCTCCGATCCTTAGCTACCAGATGTGGAAAATGGATTTGTATCTACAAGCTTAAATGAGAGGATAGCTTCAGCTCCAGTTTATAGCTTGATGGTTCCTGGGCAGCGTCGATGGGATTACGATGTCGTGGCTGATATTTTTAATACCAGGGATAGGGACCTCATATTGAAGATACCTCTTAGTAATCGTAGGGATGAAGATGTGTGGTTTTGGCTGGTGGATCCGCATGGCCAGTATACAGTTCGCAGTTGCTATAAAATGCTTACTCACTGTTCTCATGCCCCAATATCTAGTGTCTGGAGGAAGCTATGGAATTTGACAGTACCAAACAAGGTGAAGAGCTTTCTTTGGAGAACCACGATGAATGTTTTACCAACATGTGATAACCTCATTCGGCGGAGAGTCGAGGTAATGCCTATTTGCTCCTTTTGCAATCATCAAAATGAAACTGTTTTACATGCTCTGGTGGACTGTGCTTTTGCTAGAACCTGCTGGATTTCCTCTTCCCTTGGGTTCGTTGGTTATTGCTCTTCTTTCTTGAGTTGGTTAGAGCAAATTTTTACTCGTAGCAGTAAGGAGATGTGTAACCTAATTGCTATGATATGTTGGAAACTTTGGATGCGTAGGAATGATAAAATTTGGAATAACAAAACTTGCAGTATGTCTCATGTTCTTAATTCAGCTGGTCATTACCTGTTTCAATGGCAAGCTGCAAGGAAGTAATCTGTCTTTTATAATGATGGCTCTAACCAAGGTTGTCATGGGGCTGTTTGTTGGGAAAAACCCCTTCCTGGGTGGGTCAAGTGTAATTTTGACGCTGCAACATTTATGGCTCAAGGAAAAGTTAGTTATGGAGGCGTTATTCGTAACTTTGAAGGGGCGTTCATGGCAGCATGTTGTGCATCTGTGGTAGGATGTTTTGATGCTAGGGATGCTGAAGCCCTGAGAGTGCGTGAGGTCCTAAGTTGGATTAAGTGTCATCAGCTGTCTTGTATAATTGTTGAGGTGGATTGTTTTCAGGTTTTCAAAGCTCTCACGGAGAATTATTCTTGTCCCAATGGCTATGGCCTTATTCTTGATGACTGTAGAGATTTAGCTCATTTTATAGAAGATGTTAGGTTCTCTTTTGTTCGAAGGTCTGCGAATACTGCTGTAAGGGTGGGGAGTTCTTTGTCAGACTTTATAGAATAGAGACATGTTCCACCTCTTTGTTTAAATCCTTATTTGTCTGTTATTTTTAGTTAATGAAATTTCCATATTACTCAAAAAAAAAATCAGCCAGAACCAATTTTTTTTCCTTTTCAACTTCTATTAAAATTTCACTATAATTTAAATAAAATAAATTAAAAATTAAAAATCCAGCCCAAAAAACGATTGCTGCAATCCTGAGTGGCAAAACTTAATTGCTATCGTTACCACAAAATTCAACACCCAGCAACCAAAATTTCAATTTCAACCCGACCCTACCGAAATAATTTTCATATTATTTTAATATTAAACTGTTTTTAATATTTTATTTTATATTCATGTTATTTTAATGTTTTCTTCATACATACACCTTAATTCAATAATTTAGACAACTGAAATTTATCAATATCTTGTAATTTTATGACCACATCCCAAATTCATTCATGTTACTTTTTTATTTTTTATTTTTATAACCATTTCTTACCGTTCACTATAAGTACTGAAATATTTTATAATATATTAATGATTTTATTGAAATCACTTTTTTTTTAATTTATTGAAATTATTTATTCATATATAATATACAATAAAAAAAGAGGAATGAGATGGAGATGAAAATTCCTCATCCCAGAGTGGGGAATGGGGATAAAATTTTTAATGAGTGGAGATTAAATTCCTATTTGGTTTCTATCCATTCTTGAGGTGTAGTAACTCTCTCAACATTCCAAGTATAACCCTTTTGACACAGTTCGCTTTCTATTTCAAAGTTCATACATTTTCAAAATTATTAAACTAAAATCAGCCAGAACCAATTTTTTTTCCTTTTCAACTTCGATTAAAATTTCACTATAATTTAAATAAATTAAATTAAAAATTAAAAATCCAGCCCAAAAAACTATTGCTGCAATACTGAGTGGCAAAACTTAATTGCTATCGTTACCACAAAATTCAACACCCAGCAACCAAAATTTCAATTTCAAATCTAACCTTAAATCCACCAACTGAAAACAAATCCACACGAAATGCGACATCAAATGAAAGGAACAAGAAGTCAAAATCAAAACCGATAAAACCTTTATTAGAGAGAAGAAAGAAGGCTTCGTTGTAGAAAGAGAATGCGCGCAATCGAAGGCTGTATAGAAATAAAACAGCGATCGAAGAAAGCGTCTTCGCTATCGTTGTATAGAGAGAACAGAGCGATCGAAGACTGTGTCCACGATGGGAGGCTGTGTTGAACAGAACGATCAAAGACAGCGTCTTCAAGAGAGAGCATAGAGCGATCGAAGACTGCGTATTCACGATCAGAGGCTGTGTTGAACAGAAGGATTGAATGCTGTGCTGTATAGAGAGATCGAGGAGTAGAGAGAAGATACTGGCGATGACGCAAGAGCAAAGGCTCTGAATTTATAGGGGAGGGACTAGCGCAACTTGACGGCCGTTATGACCGTAAATGCCTCTGTTAGATTTAACGGAGAAGTCACGGGGTTACCCGATGGTCATCAGCATCTGGGAATCTCATCAGTTTAATTAGTTAAAAAGAATTAAACTTTGCTTCAGATCAAACGATTCACAGTTAACCTTGAACATCAAACATGCAGGCTAAACTATCAACTCATACACATTGATTTTTTTTTTCCGGTGACATTAACGTCAATGGTTAAATATATAAGTCTAAATTCATAAAATATTAATATAGTTTAGGGGTCTATCAAACCAACAGCATGGTTGATGTGTTTACTGAATAAACATTTAACACCAAAACAAGCTAGATCTACCCCAAACTATATGGCGGATTGGAAGTTTTTGAATTACCAGTTTTACTGATAAAAAAGATGATGATAAGTTAGGATTCTAAGGCTCTTTTATACTAAATCATAAAACATAAATTTACCGAATTAGGTAACCCGAATTATGATGTCTTAATAAAGTTGTAATTGCAAAACAAGCCAAAACTTAAATCCAAGTCTAAAGAAAAAAAAAACCAAAGATCTGAAAAGAATTTTAAAAATTAGAAATGAAAACTTCAAATAATGAAATGATACCCAGAGCAAATGAAATTGGAGATGATAACCATAGCGTTAGCAACGCGTCGTTAAATTGTCATAACTCGAAACCACGTTATTCGTTCATACACGATATCTTTGGATTGAAGACCCAAAATAATATTTTTTTTTAAAAAGTAATGAAAACCGAAATTACAAGTATTCTAATATATTTTTTTAATTTAAAGGGACTAATGAAAACCGAATAATTGAAACCGCGTTATTTGTTCATACACGATACCTTCAGGATTATAACTCATATCACATGAGACTATTTATTGATATATTTATAATCAGATAATTACTAAAACAATAATAGACTAAATTTTTTACGTTTTCAAATATTTAAAAAATATCTACTCTACTCTCATTTCGAAAGATTATTTTCATAATTGAGAAGAAAATTTTAGCTTCCACAAAATGGATGGAGGGCAGAAGCTCAAGGCAAGTCTTCTACTATTGTTAGATTGTCATTACCTGGAAAGCGAGTTATTCGTTTATACGCGATACTTTTGGACTCTAGACCCAAAATGGATAATAAAAAATTGAAAAAAATTCAAAGAAAGAAGTAAAAAGTAATAAAACCGATATTACGGGTAGTCTACTATTCTTCTTGAAATGAGTCGACTTTTTCCAAAAAACCAACGGTAAAGTAAAAAAAAGAAAAAATAGTTAATGGATATTTCTACGTAAATGGTGTCAAATAACAAGTTTTTTTATTTATTTTTTGGGATGAAATAACAAGTTTAATTAAATAATATGCATATGTCTTATTAAAATTTTTGCTTCTTTACCCTCTGTGTTGAATGAGAATGAAATTGACACGGACAAGGACAGTATGGCGTAACTCTTATTTACTACTTGAATTCCTCTCTCTTTATTCTTTCCCAATAACCCCATTTATAACCCTATTTCTTTGATATTTTATTAATCTTTTATCACAATATATTTTATTGCAGTGCACAATTAAGATTTAACAATAGGGTTATAAATTTGATAAGCATAAAATTGTTAACTGTTAAGCATCCCACTTATATATATATATATGATAATTACAACACCTTTAAGTAGCATAGTTCTACTTACAAATTTAAATACAGTGTTAAATTGAGCTGTGTTAATTGATAAATCTTGATTTTTAAAAAAATTAAAGAAGAAAAGAGTAAAGAAGAAATTAAGAAGAAATAATTTTAATATATTACAAATTATATAAACTTAAAAGGGGGCTTTTAGGACCGTAAATGATATATACATTTTTTAACAAAAGAAATAGGGAAGACGGACTTTTTTATAATAGCGATCAAAACATGACCCTCTAACTCTAATTGTAGGGCCAAATTTATAAAAAGTAATAACTTTTTTGAACGCACGACGGACTGATTTTATTGTTGTAGGTAATCTCGTGTCATACGCAAAGTGAAAAACAGTGTGAAACGACGATTATAAGTCATAATATAGGATGATGGTGGTGGAAATATGTGTGGAGGGCTTCCAAGCACATTCTTGGGCGCGGCGGGCCCTCGCAAACCCATTTTAACACCGCGTTAGACTTGTTTGGCTAAATAGACCCTGTAAGGCACCAATTTAATAACAAGTTTAATTAAATAATATGCATATGTCTTATGAAACATCTTTACTTCTGACCCCATGCCTTGAATGAGAATGAAACTGACACAAAAAAAGACAAGTATGGCTTATCTTTTATTTATGACTTTGAATTCCCCTTTCTTTATTCTCTCTTAATGACCCCATTAACAACGCTATTTCTTTGATATTTTTATAATCCAACTCGCTTGGTTCACTTAGTGAGGTGAGCTTCAAAATATTGGTCTTGTACCCTTCAGGATTTAAAATCTCTGTTAACTATGTGACACGTCCATCTTGTTTCCTCCTAATGAGCTCCCCTATGGCATTAAGGTGAATCTTCTTCATTCACAGAGGGGTTAAGTAACTCAGCATTATCAGCAAGACCTATTCAAATTGTGTTTGTGTATGTATGTTGTAGCTTTCTCTCCTACGCCTAGGCTTTATGCCTCTTATGCCTCAGTTTGACGTGAAGAAATAGTTTATCAAGGCCATTGGTAACAATCAGCAATAGCAATACTGCCTTTCTTCAATCATAGCAGTGTTTATCGGGTACACAATATCAATTATCTTCTTATTAATTAAAAAATAACAAAATAATATATATTTATAAATGTATAAATCAATTTTATTCGATATTTATATTCTTACAATAGTTTAACAGTAAAATTTACCGAATATATACGATTGCTTTTAAAACGCACAATACTTTTAAAAATAAATTTTAGTAAACGTTTAACTGATTTTCTTTACAATTGATTATTTCTATAGCATAACTAACATCAATTATTTTTTAAGGTACAATAGTATCAAATTGGCCCTTATTCTTTTTGTTAAAATTATTATTTAAAAGTCCTAATAACAATACATTACTAACTTTTTTTTTCCACAATAGTTATAGCTTAAAAGCCGTATCATCTTAATACTAAATAGGGCTATAGTAATTTAGTACCCATTTTTTTCTTTTTTCTTTTTCTTTAGCAACTTAAAAAAATATAAAACAAAAAAGGAAAATTGAGTATGAAATCAAGCATTAGTCAAGTATGTAGTTGGTTAAGTCAAGTATAAAAATTTCTATAATACCAGTAGAGTAAACTATGTAATAAGCATATATTTTCATTTTGCTGTGAATGGGACATATCCAGTGCCATTTGCTCCAGTGACCGATCTTTATAACAGATCCAATCGCCCTCGTTATAGTCACTAGATAGAAAGCTACCATAGTAGTTTTGATATGTAGTGTGAGTGATGGCAGTGTTACGAATCTTTGTATAAGTTTATTTTGTATAAATTAATTAGTATAAACTTATTGATTGTATGAAAATATAAAATAATAAATATAAATAATATAGACTAATGTGTATTTAATATAATTAATAAAATTTTGCTACATCAGTTTATATAAAAATTTATAGTTTTTTTATTACTCATATTAAGTAAACAGTGCGTGATTGGTCAGATAGCGGCATAAGTGGCAATGACCAAATTGTTGAGTCGCTGACGTGGGTTCTCAAAATGAGTCGATAGTCAAGAAATAAGCTATCAAGTTATGACAATATATTGTAAACATGTATTTAAGATGATACATTGTCATCCTCAATATCATATCCTAATTCAAAAAGGGTCCGCCGTGTCCGAGCATGTGCTTTCATTTTCACTTGAAATAAAGCGCGATGGAAAGATCTTATTTTATCACATGATGCCGCCCCTTCGACGCATATTTCCACCCCCATTACCCTTACATAAGAAAAGATTTCTGGTGCTTGGAACATAACTCCTTAGCTTTTCAAGTCTATTCAAGTCTGTTAATAATTAAGCTAAACCCATGAGTCTCCAATATTGGGCGAATTAAATTTTGAAAGCAGGCCAACCTATTGTCAGATCTGCCTTTCAAATTATTGACTTAATTTTGCCAAAGGTGAAACATTTGAAGAAGAATCCTTCTAAACAGGTAGTGTTGGTCGTTGTTGTCCTCCTGAGGAAGTGTCATTAGCTTGAAACCTATTGCAAATGTTGATCCAAAATGGCTTCAAGGTTTCGTTGTAGAGCTGACGACAAGCTTTTGTAAACGACTTCCAATATTGATGCACAGCAATGATAATGGGAGCGCAAATCCATGTAGTGTACAAAATGATATGACGAATGTCCGAGCGTGGAACAAATGTGGAGACCAAAAAGACTGCAGAAATAGATCCGGAGACAACTGCTACAAGGGCCCAAGATTGGGAAGAATTTTCTGAATGAAGTCGAGACTTGAGGTCAGCTGAATGTGCATAACAATATATGGCTGTGGCTATCAAGAAAGACCATATGTTTATTGAGTGTGTTTCAAGCAGGGACTTTGTTTGGCCTTGAACATTCGCACCCACAATGCCGATGAGAGCCGCAGTAAGATACCCAAAAATGTGGGGATAGGACATTGAGGAGAAGTGATTTCGCCCGCTGCAACATTGTCAAAACGATTAATCAATCTTCTGTATATTCCATTTCCTTTGAAAAAAAAAATTAAAAAGACCATGTATTAATTTCCTCTCAATTTGCGTGTCAATTATTTGCTTTTGACCAATCAATTCTCCTTTAAAAATTTGAGGGGGCATCTTTTCATTTGCACGAAAATTTCACCCAAATGTTTCATCAAAATTTTGGTGTATACACATTGTCTTAACAGCTTTCATGGCTCAACTCCTTTTCTGTTAAATATTGTTTCATCAAAATTTTATTATATGCATACTTTTTTGAATAGTTAAATATTGTTTTTGTCGTTATTTTTGACATTAAAAAATAATTTTACTCTTATTTAAAATTTTTAAGTGTAAAATTACTAGAAAATCACAACACTAGTTTTAAATTTCAGTTGACCTATGTGGATATTAAAATTTGTTAAAGGTTAAAAAAAATTAAAAATGTTTGGTAATGGGAATCGAAATATCCCCTACACCATCATCCATAATTATCTATTCACGATAGCAATTTAATATACTTGAAAAAGCAAGAAATCCAATCCCAGTCAATCAAACAGCCAATTTTCTTCATAGAGTTCAGCTTTCGCCTTTAAAAACTCTAACCTTTGAGACCCTAAATAAACCTATATTCAAAGTTACATGTTTCTATAACGAAAACCTTCAATTTACCCCTTTAAAATTTTGAAAGCATTAATTTACTTCTATTTATCAGTCAAAAGATTAGAATACATGGAGACACGCTACTAACAAACTTTTTTACTCCTTAATGAAATTTGATAAATATAAATAAATTAAAGATTATAATTTTAAGTGGGGGTAAATTAAAAATCGTACTCTTTTTTTAATTGTGTCTTAATAAGAGAAAGAAAGAAAACAGAAAACAAATCACTTCTATAGGAGGCGTAACAAAATTTTCAGCTAGGACTTCACCAATTTTTTCACGGAAATTAAATTAGGAGGAAAAAAAACACTTTGAAGAGGACTGCATATATATATATATTTAAAATAAATACAACTTGAGTCAATAATGGTAAAGAAAATGACCATACACTGAAGGGTTTGGATTTGGATGATGCAGAATGCAGTGGCAGCTTTGCATTTGCATATATGTATCTCAGCAAACCCTGGATTGAGTTTTCTTTTTCTCGGCAAATTAGGTAGGGAACAGCAAATGTGATCGATTTGAAAAAAAAAAAAACAAAAACAAAAGCTCAGCTTGAAACTTGGAAGGAAAAAGGGGGAAAAAAAATCTCACTATAAGAACATCTAAATTATCTCGTGGCTTGAGCTTTCATAGCTTATAATTTATATGTTAAATGTGCGGATTAAGGGAGGCCCATGCGCCATGCGGGGGTTTCCTAGAAGGCTAGAAAGTTAAATTTTAGAAAGTAAAAAGTGTTCCGAAGAAATATCTCTGCTTAACATGTTAAGTAAATAAGGTACATCTTCTCACAAGACTGTGGGCCCAAAAATCCACAACAGGCTCACAAGGTTGTGGGCCCAAACATCCACAACAGGCTGTGGCTTACGTAAGAGGCTGTGGCTTACATGTAAGTCAATTATCTCTCCAGACTCTGCTTATTATAGTAAAGTTCCCGGTAGTGTCATTGTATATTGTATGACGTGAATTTAAAGTCACCCTCTCATAAAAAAAAATAAAAAATAAAAAAAATGAAATAAAGCTGCCCCGACTCCCGAGGGCCCTTGGATGACTCGGTCTTCAAACGCCGATTTTTTTGAACTGATGGCGAGATTAAGATCCGCACCATGCTGGTACAAAAAAATTACCCTTATAAAAAAATTATTATTTTTGAAACATTTTCTTTCTCTCTCAAACATCACCATCATCCCTCCCGCCAATCTTCTTCATCACCAATTGAACATCGCCACCAAAATATGTAATTGAAAAACACAACCTTTTTATTTGAAATAAAAATCAAATAATCAACTTAAGATTACAAAATATTTAAATCCACAAAAACCAGATTTGACAATTATAATAATCAAATTAAGATGTGGCTGGAATTCTAGGACAACTTGCCCGCCCATTGGAGGAGGAGTTTGGAACAGGGCCGGTTCAATCAAAACCTTAGGCAAGTTGTTAAAATTAGGCCTCCTATAAAAATTGAAGAAAAAATATATACGAATGAATTATACGAAAAGAAAGTTATTTAAAATTAATTTTTCTAACTTTCTGAGATGTAAATTTATTAATTAAATTTTTATATTCTAATTTTACTAATATATCTTTCTCAATAGATAATATAACTAATCCATTCAATCTTTCTTGTGACATGGTTGATTTAAAATAATTTTTTATCAGTTTTAATTTTGAAAAATTCTTTCTACAGCAGCAATAGTTACCGATATTGTTAATAATATTCTATAGGCAATAAATGCATCTGGAAAAGAATAAACTCTTTTTAAATAATTAAGCACCTCAATTGGAGAATTATTTTCACCTTGAAAAATTTCTTTTAAAACTTTTAACTCATAAAACAAATCCAAACCATCTACATCAGAAAAACATATCATGTTTTAAAGCATTTTCAAGATTAACACAACAAGTTTTTAAAACATCATCACTTAAATTTTTAATTTTTTGAAATTAAACAAAAATCCAAACATATTCTCATACATTTAAAATTGTTCAAATCTACTCCTAATTGATGAAATAGCTTGATCTATTGTGTATATATAATAATTAATTCTAAAAGAATCTTCAGGAGACAAACTTTGATCTTCAACAATTTTTTCATCAAAATTTCTTTTCCTATAGATCACTCTTTTCTCATCAAATTTATGTTCAATTTTAATTCCACAAGCAATTTCTTTAGCTGAAATCATAGCAGACACCAATCCATTTTCTCTATAGTTTTCAAAAAAAGAAATAAGTCCTTTAAGTTGATCTATGGCAATATCAATATGCATATCTTCTTTTTGCAAGTTCTTACTCACCGAATTAACAGAAAATAATATATCATACCAAATAACCATACCTAGCAAGAATTCAAAATTTTCTAATTCATATGTTGCTAGACACTTAACTTCTCTCTTTATTTTAAAATCTTCACTTATTTATGCTAATTCAAGTAATGCATCTCTTATTTGTGGAGCTTGAAATATGATTGCTTTTACACTTTCAATTCGACTTTCCCAACGTGTTTGTGACAATGATTTAACGGTCAAATTGGGTACATGTTCTTGCAAAATTTTCTATCGCTTTGTTGAAGAATAAAATAATGAATAAATACGTTGTACAACTCCAAAAAAATGAACTAGCTCTAGAACAAGAATTAACCATATCACAAAGCACTAAATTAAGACTATGACAACTACGTGATGTATAAAATTCTCTAGGATTAATTTCTAGTAATCTTTTTTGTACACCTTGATTTTTTCCTTTCATATTAGAATCATTATCATATCCTTATCCTCTTACATCATCAATGTCAAGTTCAAGAGTTGTTATGGCATTTATGAGTTCATTAAAAAGGCTTTTTCCACTATAGTCATCAACTTTTAAAAATCTTAAAAAAAATTCTTCTATTTTCACTGGATCCATTGAAATATCTGTACATCTTAATACAATAGACATTTGTTCTTGGTGCCTTATATCTGGAGTACAATTATTTTTAGCCGGAATCTTTTAATTAATATTTAATATGGTTTACCTTATTTAAAGTAAATTAATTATTATCAAGTAAATTAAAAAAATTAAAAAAATTAATATCCCAAATTTAGAGCCTCATCATGGCGGGGCCCTAGGCAACCGCCTAAGTTGCCTAGGGCACAAGCCGCCTCTAGTTTAGAAAGGGGCCATTTTTTGAATATGCCCATTTTCCTGAAGTAAGGCATGCAATGATATAAGGATTCCTTTCTTTTATACTTGAAAACTTATCATCAAATCCAAAACAGCACATGAAGCTCAAACTCGATGAAACAATCAAGAACCCTCTAAAAAGTGATGTGGAAGAACCAAAAGCTCTATCATTTAAACCATAGCATTCAGCTATGAGCAATAATAACTTAAACATGGATGTAACTCAAATTTATCCTCACCTGACAGCTAGACAGACGTACGGTAGACTGTATTGGTAGCAGGTTAACATACGAGGCAAGTTCAAAGAACATTTCTCTTTTATACCAAACAAAAGAAATAGTTGAACTAGATGATACTCTCAGTTGAGTGGAGAATGAGTATATCAATCTAGTGTGACAATTATTTTAGGTATACCATATGATTCCAACCTTTATTACACTAAAAGATGGTCATCCCATCATTAACAAAAACATAGGAAAATAACATGAAATTGCAAAATGATAGGAAAGAAGTATAATTTCGACTCAGCCATAGGATAGAATAGCGTGAGCATTCTGGGTTTGATTCATCTCATCGTAACCTTCAAAAGAGTGTATTATATACCAAAACCAGACACCTGCATCCCAATTTATGACATCCAAAAAGTATCATGCTCATGATCATCCTAAGTAACTATTCTACATCGCAAACGAATGCAATAGTCCCATTTCAAATTAAATTCAAAACAATAAATTCAAGAGTTAGTTCTTAATTTTTTTTTTAATCGAAATACCCTCTACGAATTTTATAAATAGACTTCTAATTTCTTTAGCAAAATGCACCAAATCCAAGTGATTTTCCTCTTCTCTCCCAAATAATTTCAACATTTGGCGATAGAACTAACGACATGCATCAGTAAACAACGTGCAATAGTGATACACAACATTGATTAAAGAAAAATAAATCCATGAAGTGTTTACCATGAAATGACAAAAGAGAGCGTGGAACAAATATGGAGTCCAAAGAGATTGCAGAAACAGTCTCTGATAGCAGCGGACCTACAGTTGGGCAAGGCAGGGTTGTAGCCCAGCCTAGTTCCAGAAAAAATCATTTATATCGCTTATACTTTCGTTGATTTTATATAAGTATAGAGGTTTTATTTTGTTTTCATATATATTCCTTTTAGTTAACCTTTATGTTTTTATCAATTTCATATAACAATAAAGTTATTATTTTATTTTCAAATATGTCCCTAATTCAATTATATTTTTTTTCCAATTGAATTTAGTTACTTATTTTATAAAATGATTAAATCATATGTTTATTGAATAGATAAAAAACATTAAGGGTCCAAAATATTATTGGTGCTTTAATTTATTTTCAAAAATTCTAATTGAAAAAAAAGCATGTCAACGTAGTAAAACATTGTCACTAGTATTAAAAGTACTTAAAAGACATATAGTAACAATTATCAACATTTTCATAAACTTTTTATGTGAATTTTGAGATTTTATTTATTAGTTACATTATCTAAAAGGACAAGTTAGAAAATAAAATTCGAGTATTTTGAGGAGGTTTTGATAGAAGAATAATCAACAGGTTTTTCAAAGAGAGTCAGAGACTTAGAGTGTCTGCCAAAGAAATAACGGCACTTTAAATATCTTTTGTTGGATTGAGTTTAGTTTGTTATTGAAAATTTTGACTAATAATACTTTTATAATTTAAAAAGATGAATCAATTTTAAATTTTTAGTTTATTTAAACCTAGTAATTAAGTACTTTTTAAATATAAAAGTTCTACTTGGAATTTTTAATTGATTGCAATTACATGTATTGATTAATTTTAACTTGAAATTCTTAATTGATTTATATAATTACATGTTATTATAAGTTGCAATGTCAGACTCCACATTTGAAAAATAATGCTTTATATTGAATTATCTTTTGTATTCTATCCTTTTTCTACAATTATTTTTGTTTAGAGTGCTGTATTTATAAGATTTTTCATTTCCCCTTTTTTTGATGCACTTCTCTCTACCTATGAATGTTTATGTCAGTTCAAAATATAAAATTTTTAATTTAGTCCGTGGTAACATGAAGTCCTAGGTTCGTCCCTCGACCCTGAGGCAGCAGCAACAATGCACTAGAACAAGGAAGAATTTTCTCGATGAAGTTGAGATTTGAGGTCAACTGAATGTGCATAATAATATACGGTTGTGGCTATCAGAAAAGCACACATGTCCGTTGAGTGTGTTTCAAGTAAGGGCTCAGTTTGGCCTTGCATATTTGCACCCTCAATGCCGATTGGAGACAAATGAGATATCCAAATATGTTGGATTATGACATCAAACAGAAGAGTTTTGGCCCCCTGAAAAATCATTAAAATGATTAATCATCTTCTGTAAATCGCATTCACTTGGAAAAATTTAAATCATTCGATTTTGACCATTAATTTTAACATTTTTGGCAATTACTAGACTAAAAGATAATTTTGCCCCTCATTTGAATCTTTTAAGTGTTAATATCATAAAAACCAATTGACTTGTGTGGATAAAAAATAAGAAATAAGAAATTTTCAAATTTTTTCAGTATATCTCCATCTACCCAACTCAAGCCTGCGCCCTTCAATTTTCAGGTGCGCCCATGCAGTTACGAAACGCGTTTGTTTCCTCAAAGCTTAAAAAAAAATGTTTTGATTTGGGATTACTTAGTCTTATATGTGTCGATTACTCCAAAAACGGATGAATAAAAAATCCTCTCCACGTTCATCTTGCTTTTTAAAAAATTCTAATTTTTGAGACCTTAAAGCATTTATTTTTTAATCTGAAATCTGAATGGTTCTTCATTAGTTTGAATTCTAAATAAACCGAATATCCTAATTTGAATGATATGTTTTTTTTTAATCGCTAAAAAATATTAATTTGTTTTTATTTTTAACTTTAAAAATTTTAAAACTAATATTTTTGCTTTTGTGCCCTTAAGAATTATTAAATTTACATTTATTGCAGTCGAAACAAGAGAAAAATATAAAAGAAGTTAAAAGAATCAATCACAAATTCACTAACAAAGGCAATGCAATGCAACTGTCAATCCATCACTATGACACAATGATACTATCTAGAAGACAAACAATAAGTTTAAATAACGAATTAACTTTATACATAATATAGTGAATCAAATCTATGATCTATCTCTATCAATGATCAATTTAAAAATTCGAATGCCAGAATTCAATGGCTAAACTATCCTCATTTGATCTTGCACAATGAAATTGGAACAAGAATTAAAGATTATGATTTTTAGTCTTTATTACCCTATAATCAATTAATATATTGTAAATGAATGAATAAAAAATAAATCTATTATTTGTTCTTACCAAGAAGAAGGCGAAGAATTGAAGAAGCGAAGAACAAAAAAATCATGTTTGAAATCTCGAATGAAATAAATGCTCACTTTTAAAATTTATTTATATGAATGGCAAAGTTGTAAGTGAATAGAGTGATACAATTGTAAACCAGATAGTGGCATTTTTAAAAAGGACGGTCAAAGGCAGTTAAATATAATAATAAAATATTATAAGATACATATTTTCTTTGTAATAAATTGAATAAACGTATGACCTTAAAACTAATTATTAATGCTTTATTGGAAAATTATATAGTTTATATGTAGATAATATATATTATACTTAATTGTTGGGGTTTGAAAAGGATTCGGGGGTATAAAGAAAAAGTAAATTATGGAAGCCATTTATGTTTTGCAATTGGGGGCATAAAGAGGGGCGAAGTCAGAAAAAAAAAAAATTTTGGGTGGGACTAAAATTTTTTCATGTGATCTCAATTAAAAATATAAATTTTAAAAGAAAGTTTCATTAACACATAAGAAAATACATCATATCCAAGAAGCAATCAAATTACAATTAAATACTATTTAAGTTGTGCCTTACCATTCTTTAAAAAAATTAAAGTTATGCTTTACTATACTTTCGAGAATTAAACTCATCCATTATCGGTTTTGAATTTATGGTGTCTACAAATTCTTTTTCAACGTAGATAATAAAGACAATGCAACTGTCAATCCATTATTATGACACATTGATAATATTCAGAAGTCAGACAATAAGTTTAATTAACAAATTAACATTATACATAATATATTGGATCAAATCCATGATCTATCTCTATCAAAAATCAATTTAAAAATTTGAATGCTAGAATTCAATTGCTAAATTATCTTCATTTGATCTTTACAATGAAATTGGAACAAGAATTAAAGAGTATGATTTTTAGTCTTTATTACCCTACAATCAATAAATATATTGTAAATGATTGAATAAAAAATAAAACTATTATTTGTTCTTACCAAGAAGAAGGCAAAGAACTGAAGAAGCAAAGAAAATCATGTTTGAAATCTCAAATGAAATAAATGCTGCTCACTTTTTAAATTTATTTATATGAATGACAAAGTTGTAGATTAACAGAGTGGTACAATTGTAAATAGGGAGTCCCTATGTTACAATTAATGTAACATACACACTCAACAACAACCACACAAATGATGGACCCACACAATTTGTGTGGTTGTTGTTGAGTGTGTATATTACATTAATTGTAACATAGCATTTGCCTTGTAAATAAGATAGTGACGTCTTTGTAAACTTTGCATAATGACAATTTTGTAAAATTTAGACAGGCGGTAGCCCATCTCAGTCCACGCGTAGCTTGGCCACCGAGTGTAAACAAAGAGAATAATTTATAAATCCAATAAGCTTAATTAAAGTAAAATACTTGACTTTAAGAAATTTCTAATAATCTTCTTCATCTTAACCAAAATTTTGAAGTGAAAAAGATTTATGGCACCTTGTGTTATACGGCTTTAGTAAGAGAAAGAAGAAAAAATAAAACAAATCGCTTTCATAGGAGCTTCATTGGATTCTTGTCTTTTAGTAACAAACTAGTGATTGTGTATTGATTTTTCAAAATAATTATACATTTATCATAATATCATTTATTTATTTTATAATTGATATGGTACTTTAAAGATATTTTAAATTTTTTTAACTTAGACAATGCTCAATAAAAGGTAAAGTTTAAATTATGTTACAAAAAGTCTTTGAACAATATTGAGCAAAGCTTTTACTTGTATAACAAAAGAACGCATATGAGGGGATAAAAAGACTGAAGGTATGAGTTTGATTATTATCACAATAATTATTTCTATTTCAAAGATTGAAATCTGAACATTATTATATTTTCTGGAATTTTCTCCGTTACTTTTTCAAAGTACTACATGTACATGGATGATTGTTTGTTACTGTGAACCGCGAAACATTTAATTTAGAGAAAGTTCCTTCTAGACTGGTAGCGTTGGTCGTAGGTTCCCTGTCGAGGAAGTGTTATTAGCTCGAAACCTATTGCAAATGTCAATCCAAAATGGCTTCAAGGTTTCGTTGTAGAGCTGACGACAAGCTTCTGAAAACAACGTGCCATATTGAAACACAACAACAATAATGACAGTGCCAACCCACGCAGTGTACAAAATGATATGGCCAATATTAGAACGTGGAATAAAGGTGGAGATCAAAGATATTGCAGAAGTAGATCCTGAGACAACGGCAATAAGGGCCCAGAATTGGGAAGGATTTTCTCGATGAAGTCGAGACTTGAGGTCCTCTGAATGTGCATAACAATATATGGCTGTGGCAATGAGAAAAGACCATATATTTATTGAGTGTGTTTCAAGTAAGGGCTTAGTTTTACCTTGTACATTTGCACCCACAATGCCGATGAGAGTCGGAATTAGATATCCAAAAATGTTGGGATATGAGTATGATATTGAGAAGAAGAGATTCCGCCCACTGCAAAATTATTATAATGATTAATCATCTTATGTATATTCCATTTCCTTTTAAAAAAATTAAAATTAAAAAAACCATATGTTAATTTCCTCTCAAATTGTCTATCAATTATTTACTTTTGACCAACGCAATTCTCCTCTAAAAATTTGAGGGAGCACTTTCATTTACACCCAAATATTTCATCAAAATTTTATTATATACACACTTGTTTCAACAGCTACTATGACTCAACTAAAGATGGCAACGAGGTGGGGTAGGGGTGGCGATGGGGAATCCCTAGGTAGGGAATATTTTTCCATCCCCATATAATTTTTTATTTATTTATTTTATAGTAAATATAGATATGTAATGTTAATAAATTAAAAATTAAATACTTAAATAAAATCATTACCATATTATTAAGTATTTAAATTATTTTAAAAAATCTCCAAGTGTTGGAAATAATATCAAAATTAAAAAATAATTAAAAATAGTAGTATCTTAAGACAGAAGAGAAAGCATAACAATGTTCTAGATTGAATAAAAATTATATTGTATAATTTTCTTTTATTTGTAGCCTATTTATATCAAGTAAAAGTAAAAAGAAAATTATTAACTAACGTTGTAACTTATGAAACAAAAATTATTAAATAAAAATTAGAAATATTTATATATAATGGGGATTGGAGTGGGGATGAGGTGGAAAGTACAAAATCAAACCTCACTCCACTAAAAATTTGGAGATTATTTTTCCCACATTCCTCCAAAATTATTCAAAATTCACTATATTTGGGGTGGAGCCCAATGAGACACCAAATTCATAGAGTATTTTGTTATTCCTAAGCTCATCCTGTTATGTTAAGTACTGTTTTTACTGTTAATTTTGACATTGAAAGACAATTTTGACTCTCTTTGAAATTTATAAGTGTAAAATTATCAGAAAATCACAACACTAATTTCAAATTCCAATTGACTTGTGTGGATATTAAAATTTCTTAAAAGTTAGAAAAACAGTAAAATATTCCCTATACCATCATCCACGATTGTCTATTCATGATAACAATTTAATAAACTCGAAAAACCAAGAAATCTAATCCCAGTCAATCAAACAGCCAATTTTCTTCATAAAATTTAGCTTTTGCTTTTAAAAATTCTAACTCTTGAGACCCTAAATAAACCCATATTCAGAGTGACATGTTTCTATAACGAAAATCTTCAATTTACCCCTTCAAAATTTTGAAAACATTAATTTACTTCTATTTATCAGTCAAAAGATTAAAATAAATGAAGACAGGTTGACCATAAACTTTTTAACTTTTTAGTGGCATTTGATAAATATAAATAAGTTGAAAATTATCATTTTAAGTGGGGATAAGTTAAAAATTTACTCTATATTTATTGTGCTTTGATAAGAGAAAGAAAGAAAACAGAAAACAAATCTCTTCCATAGCAGTCTTAACAAAATTTTCAGCAGGGACTTAACCAAAATTTTCACGGAAATTAAATTAGGAGAACAAAAACACTTTGAAGTGGACTGCATATATATTTATATAAACTCAAAAATAACATACAACTTGAGTCAATAATGGTAAAGAAAATGAACGTACACAGAAGGGTTTGGATTTGGATGATGAAGAATGCACTGAAAGCTTTGCATTTGCATATACATAAATATCTCAGCAAACCCTGGATTGAGTTCTCTTTTTCAGGGTAAATAAGGTAGGGAACAGCAAAGCCGATCAATTTGAAAAAAAAAAAAAAACTAAAATGTAAACTCAGCCTGGAAACTTGGGAGGGGAAAGGTGGGGAAATCCCAGTCACTGTAAGAACATCTCCATTATCTCTGCTTAAAAAAACTATCTCGTGGTTCGGGTATTTATATTTTCAAGTGCGCCGATGCTGGTAGAGGGTTTTGTAGAAAGTTAACACAGAAAGTTAACGGTCTCTTGGAAAATTATGGCCTTGTGGAAAATTTGCAATAGAGGTCTGTGTTAACTTTGCAAAAATCCGACGTGGGAAAATCCACTCATACGTTGTCCCTTTGTTGTGGTGTTGATGTAGTTTGACTAGTTTCTTTATTTTTGAGCTCCCAGACAAAAGAGGGTTGAAACCTGAAAATGATCGGTTAATGGGTTCCCTATCAATTTCACGGCCGAAATGATCGGTTAATGGGTTCCCCTATCAATTTCACGGCCGAAAGATGTATATTTAATATGATTTATTTAATTATTATAAATATTTATTTAATATCATGAGATCTTATCAAAATTTTTGTAATTATTTAGTTTTTTTTTAGAATTTTTGAAAATTAAATAAAATATTTTATCTCTATTAATAAAAATTTAAATTTTAAGATTTCAAAAGTATAATTAGAAGCTGAATTTTTTTAAATATTAAAATATTTAAAATATAATTTATTTATTTAACAATTTTATTTAATTTTTTGTATAACGTAACTTTTAAAAAATTATCTATTAAAGTAATTTTATAATTTTTAATAAAAAAATTTAATTGACAATCAATAATTAAATTTTTTGAATAAAAATTTTATTTATAAAAATTTTATTTTAAATAAATTTTATTTAAAAATATCTTAACATCCACATTATACCGGTATAAGACGCAAGAGTGTTGAAAATAACGTTAAAACCCGTCAAGGCGCACCGATCAAGTTCGAGGGGTAAAGCGCCCAGTGGCTGAACTTAATGGGCCCCGTAGGGAACTTAGGTGGTATCGTCCCTATCACAATGTGAAAATTTTATCAAACAGCAAGATCTTTTCAATGAGGACATTAGTTTTGTGTTTGTCACAAATAGGTCCCTAACTTGGTGTAATTACTAAGAATTGACTGAAACAAAATATATTAATTCTTTATTTAATTTTTTTAATTTGTATTAAGAATTAATTGAAAAATTATGATATTTTCTTAATTTTTGCCACAATTTTTTTAATTATTTATAATTTAAAAATTTATTAGATTAAACACAAAATTAAAAGTATTCATATTCTTAACATCAAACAATCACTAAAGGTAAAATGGTAAGGTTAATAAAAACAAAACTTAATACTCAAAGGGGTTTGGATGTGTTTTTAAAATACTAAGGAAGTTTCAATTAGTTTTGTCAAACAACAAGGGATTTTTGTTCTTTTTTTTCCTTCCTTGCTTTCGCGGTTCATATTTAATAATGGATTTGAAATAGAAAATAATTGTAATTTATTTTTTTCATTCACTCACTAATTAATTCAGTGGTGCTTAGCTGACTTATGTTTTAGCTTATGAGCAATTGGGTGATATCTTATACCATGTTATGTATTGAGGTGGTGTAAGTTAACAATTAAAAAATATATATTATAATTATAAAATAAAAACTAATAGTTTGTAATAAATATGATTTTTAATTAATAATTTTAATAAAAATAAAGACATTATAGATTTTTCATTATACAAATAGTTAATTAAAGTAACTTAACTTTTAAATCACGTTAGTTAGTGTTTACTAAATACTTGGTGCTGTAACTAACTTAAAATCAAAAGGTGTCATCACCTTCCACCATTGATGTGTTGAGGTCATATTGGTTGGAATGTACGGGGAGGTAGAGGATGGCATTTTTGCCTTATTCGTGCTTCAGAATGAAGCAGATTATTCGTGGCAGACTTTTAATTAATATTTATTTCCTTGTGGTTTCATAAGCAAAATTGGAATGTTAACGGTGTGGTTGTTGTCATAGCACAGCAGCGTGTCCTGTAGTCTTTTTTGCAACCCAGTTCCGCAATTGACACTTGTTTGCTGTCCCGAATGGACAGAAGCCAAGGGCGTGGTGGGCAAAGGGCTTGACACTGACTTCTAAAGAGAGCCGGGAGAAAAACTTACTTGGGATGGTCAACAGTCACACTCCTCGACTCAATGACTGGCCAATTTGAACCGTGCGCTCTTCCCACTTCAATGCTTCTCAATCTGAGTTGGAAGGTATATCAGAAGAGTGACTTCAAAATCCTTTGAATGATTGAACATAATTTTTTATCCATGCCAAAACCAACTACTCAAATGTAAAATTTATTAACATACGATTGGATGATCATATTCTTGAGGCAGCTTACAGGGATAACAAAAATAATAGAATGGTGCAACAAAAGTACAAGAGCTGATTCACTAAGGCCACATACAACAAGAGAATATGGTAAATAAACTGAAATTACAAAGCAATTATTAATTATTGGCCATCTGTTTCAAGTGAATAGCAAGCAAAAGTATCTAGCAAAGTACATTCAAAGGTCATATCACTTCAGCTGCAGGCTGGAATAACAAATAAAAATTAATTAGGGAATGAGTTTCTTTTAATCCATTAAGTAACAAATTCGATACTCAAGAGGAATAATACACCAAAGAATCATGATTGCTGACAAACATGTTAGCTATATAGAACACAAACAGGGAAGCAGATACCCGTCTGAGATGCCAACAGTTGAGCGCAAAACTAACTCAGGATTTCGACCAACTGTTCTCGAATCAAGTCCCTCCCCAAGGTTCTGAAGAACAAAACCAATGAAGATTGTCAGGACAGCAATCCATCAGCTGCAGTGATCCAGTGGTTCATCGATGGTCCATTTCATCATTGATATGTATAACATGTTATCTTCCGGTCTTGGCGCGTTTCATTCCAGCATTGTTAAAGGGCGACATACTAGGACTCATACTTGGACTCATGCTTGGGCTTTCTTCTCTTAGAGTACCGTTCAGCATAGCTAATTCCCGCAGTTGTTGCTTCTTGTAATGATCCAAGGATTCATCCTGCATACAGAGATTAGTTTGAACAAGCGGGAATTAGGAGAGATGCTAAAGGAAAGAATATGGACAAAGTTCAGAGAAAATACAAGAGTTTTTTTTGTTCATACCACGGGCTTCAAAAGGTTCTCTAGTATTGCTACAGCATGATCCAAGCGGGAATTTATTATATCCTCTGGAAATTCGGCTTCCACTAACACGTGCAGTGGCTCATTAAGATGCTCATATCCAGGTTTATCTTTAAGTTTTTCTTCCTAAAGAACCAAAAAGTATAGAATTATCAAGAGAAACCGAGATGGTATAATAATGTGAAGCAATATCAAATTTTAGTAAATACGAAAAAATAGTTTGCAAATGCAAGATGCACTTTCCCATTTGTAGAACATGAAGAACGTGAAATGAGTCTTGATTTGCAATTAACAGATAAACTAGTAACAATACAAATTCATTTCCAGTACATATGCCATCAACGGAAAAACAAAACTACTCAAAATATATATCTACTCCTACCACAATGAAGGAAAAGCACCATAATCATACCAGCTGTTTCCGTGAAAAGAATAATGAGAAAAAAAAGCTATAATTTATCTGGAAGTCATTATTCCGAAGAAACATAATTTATATGTATGTAATTTCATGCTCAGCACATCTTTCTCAAGTTAAATCAATCAGCAAAATGTCAGGATCCTCCATTGAATATCATAGAACTACATCATGCATGATCATAAGCAAATCCAGTCATACCACGACCAATATCAGCACTAAACTAAAAATTAAAGCGTATGATGAATTGTTACATAAAACCAGGATAATTTGAGTGCTAATTAAATATCTCGAATTGTAGCTTCCCTAATCAAACAAACGAAACAAAAAAATTAGAAATACTTTTTTTTTTTTTTAATCAGAGAAGCACATTGACACCAGATAAAAGTGAGCAAGAGCTAATGCTGTCAGACAAGTTAACATGGTCCTCCTTTAGCAAGGTTCAAATAGGAAGGACCATAGTAAAAATAAGAGGAGGTAATTTACTTAACCTATAAATCATACAATTTAGTTGCAAGTAAAATAACTCCAATCTCAAACATCAAACGCATAAGATTCAAAAAGCAGCTTTAGCTATTAAAATTTCACATTTTCATGCTTTGAGAGTTCAAGTCCACTTTGGCTTGATTAAATTGAATCAGCAACTTATTTCAAAATGCACAGCTCCACCATATTATGATAGATCATACCTTTATCGAATCCTTGACTGAACCCCGGCCTCTAATGAACACCCTACATTCTGTCATGGCTTCGACTCTTTTGAGCGAGTTCCCACGCGGTCCCAAAATCCGGCCGACAAAATTAAACTGCTGTGTGTTTAAGTTAGAAACTATTATTATAAGGAAACTAAAAAAATGAATATAACTAACTTTTAAATCGAAAAGCAAAGTCTGAACTTACATTTGGATATTTATCCACAGGAACATCAAGTCTAATTACTCTCTTTACAACAGGTGTGGTTGGAATTCCAGGAATACCTTGCCAGCCCATTGAAGGAGGAGTTTGAAAAGGGGCCATTCTTTGAAGATGCCCATTTTCCTGAGTCAAGGCATCTAATGTTACAAGGATTCCTTTCTTTTATACTTGAAAATTTATCATCAAATCCAAGACAGCAAATGAAGCTCAAACTCGATGAAACAATCAAAAGCCCTCTAAAAAGTGATGTGCAAGATCCAAAAACTCAGTCATTTAAACCACAGCATTCAGCTATGAGCAACGATAAGAACTTAATCTTAAACATGGATGTAACTCAAATTTATCTCCATCTGACTGCTAGACATATGTACGGTCGATCATATTGGTGGCAGGTTAACATAAGAGGCAAGTTCAAAGGACATTTCTCTTTTATTCCCCGGGGGGGGGGGAGAATAGCTGAACTAGAGGATAATCTGGAGTTGATTAGAGAATGAATACATCAATCCAGTGTGACAATTTATTGATACGATTCCAACTGTTATTACACTAAAAGAAGGTCATCCCATCATTAGCAGAAACATAGCAATAGGCAAAAAGTATACAATCAGAATTCCAAGAAATTACAATGCAAAATTTTGTGGCATCAAATTCACAAGTACAGGATGAAAATACATGAGAGGATAAAACCATGAACAGGCATTATTACCTCAGTTTGCATTGCAGACAAACCCTCCAAATCCATTGGTCTTCCATTTGGCTGACCTAATGACCTAAATGGGCTATCATGCTCAAACCTTTCATGATCAACAAAACTAGGATTGTAACCCGTTATTCGTCTGATTTCTGCAGTGATACAAGAAGATTAATACAAGTTTGGATCACAAATTAAAAGAATCAGTATAAAAGACCAGCACCAGTGATCTCTAATACATATCACCATCACCGAGGAAAAACGGTTACGATTATCTGAGATCTTCTTTTGTAAAGATATCCAATATTATCAACCTAATATTTAATAGTAGATCAGTTATCACCCAATATTGCTAATAGTTACTAGATATCAGCCAATTAGTTTACAGCCTCATAGATGGTGATATATAACACGTTTGGAAATTTTGGCAGTTCACAAAATTGTCATATGGAAAGCCAAAACAGCCACTTCAGGATACATAAGACAGTAACAAAAATGCAGATCACATATAAAACGGTTCATACATTAGCAAAATTCAGCTCTAAAACGTCCATTTTAGAATTGAAACCAACATCTAAATGATAGATCTAAGAACTAAAGATATGTAAATGTCTTTAAAACCCTTTGTGCCCTTCCTATGTACAGCAGGAGAAGAAAGATTTAGCATTCACACCTTGACTGAGAAGCCTGCTGCATAGAGGCAAAACTTGGACAAATGGTCCTAACTTTTGCCTTTCTGCCAATAATTCAGCCAAATACCTGCAATCAATAAACCAGTCAGACACATTAGACAAACTTATTACACTAATTCCAGTCTCAAAACTGGTTTCACATGAGCATTTTTGCAGTAATTCCTCATAAACATACATTTTGAACAAAAGAAAAAAAATTTGCTGAATGTAGAGTGTTTGTCACTGAGTATTGGGTATTGTTTACGAAAACACTATAGGTTTCCTCTGATATATATTCCACTTGGTACCTCAGCATAAAAGGAAGAATAAATGCATAAAATTATATGGCAGCTTTACGCTTAATTATTTTGATCCCAAACATTAAAGTGCCAACTTAACTATGCGTTACACGCTATTTAGCCTAGATTGCCATAAAAGTCCATTCCGAAAGAAACTCAACAATTAAAATACAGCAAGAACTAAGCTTGATGTTTAAAAGTTCCCAAATGCATGACAATCTTCCTTTCACTGCTGACCCCACAGTCAACAAGGCAAGCAGCCACGTCAGAAAATCTGCCTCTTCCCTATTTCCAAGAAAGAGAAACTTCTCTTCCAACATGGAATTAGCACTCTTAAGGTACAATCTCTAGTGCTAAATCAAAGTCATTGTTATAATAAGATAGCAAGTATGTGAGCATGTCGAGAAAAGTGAACAATCTAATTATTAGTAGTATAATAACAGTAAGAGACAGTCCATATGCTTGCAAATCTCTTATAAACTACTCAGATCCTCTCATAAGTTCAGCATCTAAGAAACAGATAATCTAAAATAACAGTCTGTCTAATTTCCAATTATATGGTCTTTAAAACTCTGATATGGATACCAAATATGTTATATTTAGTCAATTTAACTTGCTAGTGGAGCAGAAATGAAAACGAACACAAAAATGTTTTAACTATGCCAACTGCCCCATTAGTACATCCTTCTATTACCAAACTGAATCGTAATATTATACTGAGTATAGCCGCCACACACACACAACAAAGCAAAAAACCAAACATTAAAAAAAAAAATAGATAAGCACATGCACACTCAGGGTATGTTCGAATCAAGAGTCCACAGCAGCTGTGTCAAATACAAGTGGGTATTTTAGCAGTTGCTAAGCTTCCAATTAAGCCCAGCAATCAATAAACGACGAATCAAAGTGAACACACAAGTGTTGATACATCAATTAATACAGTAATCAATACAAACCACAACAAATACAAAAACAAAGCGCTACCCAGATACCCAAATGAGCAAATAAGCAAAAAGGAAACATTTACTAGATACAGTAAAACAAAAAGGGTAAGCTCGAAGTAGAGGGAAAAAAGAAAAAGAAGAAAAAAAAAACTAACCTTTCACGATCTAAAGGCAAAGAAGAAGACCTATGAGGAGAAGCATGAACTCCTGAAGGAGGGTACTGGAAGTAACTTCCAGGGGTGAGTCTCTCTCCCATTCGATTACTGTACAAGTCAACACACAGCACCAACAACTATAAAAAAGCAATACGAAAACTAACCACCCAGATAGGAAGAACCTGATCACATACACATCTGAACAAGATGAAGAGGAGAAAACACTCACTGATGATGGTGGTGGTCGGAATGGGAAGGAGAGAGAGGCGGTGGAGGTGGAGATGGATATGGAGATGGGGAATGAAAGAGTAGTGTCGTGTTTTGAGTCCCTGTCTGTTGCCTGGCTGTCTTTGTTTTTGGTCTCTTTTTTATTTGGGGAGTTGTGGAAGTGTGTATGGCGAGGGTGCGTGTGCGTGCGTGTGTGTTTGCGTTTGCTTGCTTGTTTTGTGAAGATGCACAAAAGCCCTACTTTCATTTTTATTTTTTAGGTTTTCTTTATTGTTTTAATTTTTTAAAAATTAATTTCCTTTTTTTCTTCCATGACAATGACTACAAGAGATCTTTTGAGACCCATCTAGATTAAATTTATGAGATTTTGTCGATATTCCATTTCAAGTTTAATCTATTTCAACTACGGCTTAAGAGTGCGGGTACTAACTAGTTTAGTTGATAAAATTTTAAATATGGAATTAGAGATGTAGTATAATTCAAATTCCGGTCGCATATGTAAAGTGAAAATTAAGTTGTTATTAAATTTTAACTGAAAAAAATAAAAACACCTATGAAGAAGAGTTAGTAGTGACTCTTATGAAGTTGAATTAAAAAAAATTACAATATTTATGACATTTTTTTTTGTAAAAATGATTCAAATTGAATTTATTTCATTAGTATAAAATTTTCTGGAGATCTTGTCTTGACTTTCTATTAGTCATCTAGGTTAAATTCATCTAGACTTCAACCTCGAGGTGAGAGTGAGATACACTTAACTTCAATTTAAAAATTGAAAAAAGTGAGAAAAACTATGTATATATTTCCAATGGTGATGTGATTGACAAAGATTTTGTTAATTAAAAACAAAAAATTTGCGCCTCAAAAAAAAAAAAAAAATTGTAACAACGATTATGAATATTTTATAATGATAAATGTAAACTCGTCTTGCATGCATAAAAAATTTGTCATTTGAAATATAAATTTTGTAATCAATATGAATGTATTGCATAAATCTTTAGTATGTCTTTATTATTTTGTTAAGGATTCCTGCACATACATGCACGTGCACACTCATACATATATATCCGATTGCAGTCTACATTTTTAGACTTAAAATCTTTTAAAATATTGAAGAGAAAATTAACATCAACAACGTTTACGAGACGTCCGTACTTAAAATAAATTTAATATACTTTTAAATTTTTAGAAAAAAAAAATCAACCTTCACATGAATTTTTTGAGATGGAGAGTCTGTTGATTCATGGCATGCACATATTCAACATTTTATAGATCGTCACGACCAATAAATAATTTGTTTGATTATTCAACATATAAACTACAGGGATTTTCTTTTCTCTTGTAAATAAAATGTTGGTTAAGTTGAATTCAAATATTAGGTGCCATTATCTTCTGATTGGGGCTGCCTTAGATGGTGACATCGTCATAAATGCTTTCTCTGTTTGCCAGTGGCCACCAAGGACAATAGTCAATTAACTTCGTTTTCAACTTTTTTTTTAATAAAAGAAAATTATAACCTGAAAAGAAAACTTTAAAAATTCATTGAATTTGTAGATTACAAGTACATTGTGAAAAGTGGAATGTAGTTTAATTTTTTAAAACTTTTTTAACTTACATATTTGTAAGTAAAATCTAACAATAAAGAATTTTAATCGATATATGTGGGATTTGAGAATATCAACTGATGTCTTCAAAAGAAATGAAAAGTCTAGAAAAATATTAAAATAACAAGGAATCACAACACAATTGAATTGATGGAATATGCTCTATGGGTGGGAACATTCTTCTTATTAAGTGAAAAGGACCTATCATGCGATTTTGAGTAAATATCATAGTCATATTAGTAATTAATTTAATTACATCACCTAATTTTTTTAACTTAAATTGACCTCATATAATTCAATTAAGGATTAGTTTACATCATCAAATGCTATTATTAATTTCAAATATATGCTATCCTATTACATAAGATCAGTAACTAAAAATTTATGTCGAAATTTTAAGTAAAAATCCTAAAATTTTTAATATTATAATTAATTGATTCAATTGATAAAATCTTCTGAAGAAATAAATGATCAAATATTTTTCTTGCTAAAATTAGTGTGTATTTGGTTCAATATTTGTTCAAAAAATCGTTTGAAATATTTTTTTATTTTAAAATTAAAATTTTTTACAGTATATATTATTCTAATGTGGTATATATACACAAAAGGCTCTTTTGACTTTTAATTTTTTTATATTTTGAACTCCACGATTCAATTATTGATATTAACCCACAACGATAATGATTTTTTCTGCAAATATTGCATTATGATGGGAGTTTGATTAAGAAAGGTTTAATGTATCCTTTGAGTTTTTAAAATGAAAAGACAATGAAAAAAAATAAATTAATGTGGTGATAACATCTAGATCTCTAATATTTTATGTTTTTCAAACAAGCACTTATTTTTTCCCATTTTGAACTTAATAGGTCCTTGACTTTAACACGTTGGCCCTGACCCGTTTGCAATGCCCAAATTAATCTTACTATTATTATTGACCAGATGTATTATCTTTTTTCTTTTTTTCTTTTTATTATTATTGACCAAAAGTTTACTATCTTTACTTTAATGCTACGTTTACTTATCAGTATTCAGAATAAACTAAAATCAAAATGAGATAGAACGTGAATGAGTTGGAATGAGAATAAAAAATACAAATAAAAATAAATTTTTATTTGAGCTACAAAAATAAGAATCAGAATGGGCTGGAATCTCATTGATGTATTTATTTTATCTTGAATTCAGAATCGAAATAAGCTGAATTATTTCAAATTATTAAAATACCCTTAGTTGTTAATCATAATAATATGAATTAATTATAATAATTATATTAGTAATTATTATATAGTAAATTAATTAATAATAATAGTATATTAATTATTGTGATTATTCATTCAAAAACTATAACTAATAATAATAATAATTATTAATATATTAATTAATTATAATATTAATTGGTTAATTATAATAATATATTAATTAATTATAAATGAGGACAAAGTGAGTATTTTTAATTTTGGAGATGGCAAAATGGTCAACTTAGGAATGAGCAATTCATTCCTCAGCCCCTAGGATTATGAGTTGGGTAATTGAGACCCTCTTATACTTTGCTGTTTAAAACAGTCATGTTCACCTTATTCAATAACTTATCCTCGTTCTTAAATTGTAGTGGGTCCTACAATTCTAATTACGCTTATCTATTTTATAAAAAGATAGCAAATTATATAAGTAATCATATATATTTTACCAATAAAATCTACTTAAACCTCACTATTGTTAAAAAAATTAATGTTAAAAAGTACTTAGGTGGGATTTATTGATAGAATAATTATTTTTCAAATTAGACCAAGGCTATATATACACAAATGAACAAAGAAGTTCTTATTTGAGATAATTTATAAATATGAGGATTAAAATGTTATTTTCCCAAAAGGTATATATATTGAATCAAACGCTCAATCCCTTTCATCGTATCACACACTCTCTATTTTAACTTCGATGCATGGCCCGATTCGTTTGCAAATTCAAAATTAGGGCACGAAATTTCACTCGATCGATGCGCTAACACTCGATTAAAGATGTAATCTCAGGCCGATTTTGCTTTTCAAACTCAATTATCAAAGCCAAAGGCATTAAACGCGCAAAAGTCTAGGGTTTTTTTTTTTTTTTGAGAAAGGGTTTTATTTTGGGAGGGTTTCTGAAAACGGCGTCGTGATAATGAAGGGGCCGTTGGATCGAACCAAGGTCGTGGTGCGAAACTTGCCGCCGGCAATTACGCAGCCGGCGTTTACGGAACAAATCGACGGTGCCTTCGGTGGGCGCTACAATTGGGTGTCCTTTCGTCAAGGAAAGACCAGGTTAGGGTCTTTTTTTTTCCTCTTTTTTTAATAAAGATTTTACTTTTCTGCCGATTTTTTTCATTAACGCGAAATTTTGGGTGGTTTTGTTCATATTAAGTTCTTGATGGCTGTTTGTTAGTGGGTTTCTAGTAATTTTACGTGTTGTTTGTTAATCACCAACTTGATTTTACTGCATATGGGTTCATGTTGGTTGCTGATGAGTTTGTTTTAGTTTATTTATTTATTTTTTTGGTATTTAATTTGCTGTCAGAATTTTGAAATTTTGGGAAAAATTATTTAGGATGAACTCATAGTTGTTATTGCTCGAAATGCATGGCATCATTGTCCTTTTTGTAAATGAAAGTATTCAATTATCGGGAAAAAAAAGGTATGCATGGCATCATTGTATTATTTTTGTTATTTGCTTGAATACTAACAAGGTGCTCTTAGATGGCTTCTTTTTGGTTACATTTTATTTTTTATTTTTACTTTTACTCCTCAAATACTGAATTATCTTTTGACCTGGCTTCATCCTTTTTGTTAGTAATGGAGTAGAATGCTTAACATATTTTTTATTCTGTTTGTAGGGTGCTATAGGTGTTTGTCATGTGGGTATTTTCTTTTATTTTAGTTACTTCTGTTATCAAATTATGATATATGTACAAAAGTTATAATTTAATACTCATGTCTGCAAATAGTGTGGTCAGGATGTTCTATTATACTCATTTTTCCTAAAATTATCTTGCAGTCAGAAGCATCAGTCCTGTGCTAGAGCCTACCTTGACTTCAAGAAGCCAGAAGACGTTCTGGAATTCGCTGAATTCTTTAACGGACATGTCTTTGTTAACGAGAAGGGTAATTCTTGACAAAAGTTTTGAAGAGATTGATTATGCTCAACTGTGTCACCATAAATATTGTGACTACCTTCTTATTCAACCTGCAATTTTAACTTCAGATGGTAGTGATTCTGTTTTTCACTTGATTATAATTTGCTGGCAATTTTTGGAATACTAAATCAAGGGTTACTCATGTTTATTTTCGTTTTTAATCTTTTTTTTTTTAATTTTTCATCTTCTTTGGACAAGGATCTTTATAGGAACATGTGAGGTGTGGAATTTCTTGAAGTAATATTTCTTTCTTCTTCAGGTGTCCAGTTTAAAACTATTGTTGAGTACGCTCCCTCACAACGTGTTCCAAAGCAATGGTCTAAAAAGGACGGTCGTGAAGGGACCTTATTAAAGGGTACTTACTTATCCTTTTTAAGTAAAGCCTAATAGGTATATTGGTTGCCTGTGGACTTGTATATGCAACCCTTTTTCTGTTTGTATGAATACAAGTGTTTCTTGTTGCTCATCTAGATCCTGAGTATTTGGAGTTTCTTGAATTTATTTCAAAGCCGGTTGAGAATCTTCCTAGTGCAGAGATACAACTGGAGAGAAGAGAAGCAGAAAGAGCTGGTTAGTCAAAATGATCCTAGACATTTTTGGCTTAGAGAAGTTATTGTAGTGAAATGAAGAAAAAACTAGTTACATGGTTATAATGAGAAAGCAATTTAGTGTATGTTTTCAAGTGATATTTGTCTGTTACACCTTTGTAGGTGCTGCTAAAGAAGCTCTTATAGTTACACCTTTAATGGATTTTGTACGACAGAAAAGGGCTGCAAAGGCCGGGCCTCGGGTATATATTTGCTATATTATTTGAGCAAGATCTAAGAAAAATGAACATGATTTGTATTTATATGTGATTTTGTCAAATGCCAGTGTTTTTTGTTTCAAGATTTAGATCATTCTTCCCTTGTTGGGTTTCTTTTTGGTTGTCTTCTAGCTCCTCTTAGGTACTCTAGTTGCTACCTTCAATTTTTTCAATTTTGATCACATCATTACTCATGTAACAAGAACTTTGGATATGTAATTTGTGTTTTGTGGATATGATTTTACTGATGAAATTTTCCCTCTTTTCCCTTCACTTATGAGTTTGCAATGATTTTCGGTGGAAATTTGATTCAATTTTCCATGTTTTGCTCCATATAACTTCGCTTTTGTTTAGTATGCAAAGAATTTCAGTCCTTGTAGAGAGATACATTATTTATTTACAATCTTGTATGTTATTGTGCCTTGATTTGAATTCATAGGGAAGTAACAACATTTATAAGAATTGATTACTTTTTCCATATCTACTGATTTTACTTTTATGTTGATGACAGAGGTTATTGTCTAATGGGAAACTGAGTAGAAGAGCTAGTGGATCATCAAGCGCAAGTCCTGCTTCAGGCTCATCCAAACGAGGTTCTGACAAGAAAAAGGCTTCCACCACAATGGTACTTATGTATAAAAGTATTACGTTTGAACTTTCTTTTTATCTTAAATGAGTATCGTGATAGGATTGCACCCACACAAAATTGTTATCTTGAATGGTCCTTTTATTTTTTTGGTGTTCTTTACTGTTTTGGGGAAGGGGGTTTAATTCTGTGTCAAAGCATATAGAAATTGCCCGTTCTTGAACACCAGATCTTAGCTTGCTTGTCTTAGTAGGCCCTTTGTTTAGTACATGTTAAATTGGTACTAAGCTTGTACAATTTAGAAATATAGAATGAAGAAAAACAGTTTTTCAAGCATGAGTTGATTTTAATATTCAAGCTTAGGTTTCATGGTCATTGTCAAGATCAGGCACTGGCTCTCAACGAGCTTGATTTAGTCACAAATTAAGCTCAAGCATTGAATTTAGGTTGTTGGGTCAAGCTTGAACAACCTCTTGTTTGGATGAAGTGGGTTGTTTGCCATGACAAAGAAAGTCCAAGCACAAGAATGACACCCCGGCATTGTGTTTCTCCAGAAATTTATTATGTGCTGTTGTTTTGTCCATGTGATTGACATGCTTATCATGGAATAAATTCAAATCTAGTTTAGTGTTTTCTGTAGTTTGCAGTGTAAATTGGGTAATGTTAGCTTATTTCATTCCTTTTAATTTATTGACCCATGCGTGTACTTTTTTAAATCAAACCAGTGGGAAGTAGAATATTTATTTTTTTCTGTCAAAGATTTTTGGAGTGTGGCCCATGTTTTGTAGATAGATTCTTTTGTTATTGTTTAGTTTTTGGATGTGCCTGACCATTTATAACAATTATTCGTGATCCTCAGGCGAAATGTTGAGATTCTCTGGGTTATTAATATCTTTTTCTTGTTTGATGGGCAGTATGTTTTAAGGGACACTGCAAAAAACAGCAGTGGGAAAGACAAGTCTACTTATATTCTGGTTCCCAAGCGAGATGATCAGGATTTTGATAAGCCTGTTAGTTCGTCATCAGCAACTGGAAGTGAAGTAGTTTTGGAGGAAAGTGGTATGACTAGGAGACTAAAGTTTAATAGTCTTTATAAATGGCATCGTTGTTTCTGCTAGCGACAACATTAGGACATATGAAAACATGTGCTTGAATTTTGGATTGCTTTGATACATGTATGGTCATACGCTAGTCTTTTATTTTATTTTATTTTATTTTTTAAATTAAGAGAGTTATTTGTGATTTCCTTTATATGCATGCTTAATGAATTATTTTTTAACATCACTTTAAAACTTTTTCAATTACTTTTTGGGGGCCCTCCACCTGTCGATAGCATATCTAAGTACCGTAATATATGGTATATCCAAGTCTAAGAATAGTTTGCGCAAACAATGGTAATGGTTCTCTTTGTGCTTAAATAAGAAAAAAATTGAAGTTAGGTGATTATTTGATTGCCACCTCTTTTTTTCTTTTTCTTTTTTATTTTTTTATAAAAGGAGAGCCAGTTCTTTCTGGGATTTCTTTTTTTTTTGGGGGGGGGGATGTAAACCAATATTTGTTTTAGAACTTTTTGCTGGGAGAGAAATAATTTATCACTTTCAAGAGGCCAAAATATCCTTAAAGCTGTTGCTCCTTTCTCAAGAGTTAATATTCAACTGTTCTGCTTTTATGTATTTGGACATCTGTGTTTGGAGTGGCTTAGTTAGTTTTTCTTTTCATATATATATGTTCTTTGGTCGTCTTCTCATGACTAACTTACTTCTTGTGTATGTTGTTTTTAGTAGTAATTTGTGAGTTTCAGTCTGCTGTTTCAGGAACTGTTTCCATCAATTGTCCTATTCACACATACACATTTAACGCAGTCTGTTAATTCATGTGAATCTTCCTGTGGATGAGTTGATTTATGTATCATAATCTTTTGCAAGTCTTGTTTACCTTTTAATTGTTTTGTTTCAGGAGTTCCTGCTAATAGTGATGGTGGGAAAAAGAAAGTGCTGCTTCTTAAAGGGAAAGAACGAGAAATTTCTCAGGTAAGCTTTTTGTTACTTTCATCGTACAGGGCCTGATTACTTTGGTTACCTTTCCAATATATATGGTGCTGAGGGCTTATTTTCTTTTTGCAATGGATGTGATTGGTTCACATTTTAGATGTACTGAAAAAGAAAAACAAAGGTACAGATAAGGGAAAGGGATGCAATTGATGATGGGAAGTTTCCATTGGATATGGTGATTAGTATTAGGGAAGATTATTTTGTTTCTATTCTTAATTTCTTTTTCCTATTTACCTTGCTGATCCAATCATGCACTTGCAATGTTAATTGGCAATGATGAATTGTATTTTCACTCTATCAGTTACTTTATTAGTACTAAGATTTTAGAAGACCTAACTATTCATTGGACCAGCATGGTCTTGTGTATTACGTATTCCCAATGCTCTAGTGTGTTACTCATTTGTAATTGTTATTATCATTTTTTTCCACATTTTCTGAGCATCTAGGAATTTTGTGAGTAGCAATGGCATAAATTTCTAAAAATTATATCTATTAAACGTTTATTGTGAGATGAGGGGTTTGAGAAATCAATGAGGAAAATTAGAGATTTTTAACCTGAAATTTGTTATTTGTATTCGTTTGACAATTATAACCCTCAATTCGTTGATAGCACTTGGTCAAATTCCATGTCTGTCTTGGAATTGGAATCTTTAATGAACCTCTATGTGAATCTTCATACTTGTGTTTTGTGAACTGCATAATATATCCATTGTATTTTAATTTTTCAAGTTGTAACTTTGTATCACTTAACCATTTTCCTTCTCCAGGTGTCTGGCAGTGTGTCACATCAGCAGAGTGCTTCAGTTAAAAACATAATCAGTTCACCTGCTCTGAAGCAGAACCAGCGACGTGAAAACAGCGGGAGAATAATTAGAGGCATACTTTTGAATAAGGACGCTCGTCAAAATCATGCTTCTGGACTTCATTCTGAGCAGCAAATATCAAATCTAGAAAAGGACAAACGACCTCCTCGGCCATCGCATGTACAGTTGGTTATGAAGGACACAAATGGGGTTTCTGATGACAAGGTTATTGTGAATGACTTGCACAGTGAGAAGCAGGAAAGACGCACCAGAAACAAGGATAGACCTGATCGTGCCGCGTGGACACTTCGACGTTCAGATGGATCGTATCAAAGTGATGAGTCTTTGTCATCATCTGCATCTCAACTTTCACTGTCAGCAGTGGATGCTTCAGAAGGTAGGCCTGCTATTTCAGTGAATTTGTTGGGATCAATTGGTACGCAAATACTGCTTGGTGATTATACTACTGTGCTAATTGGTTACTGCTACACTATCAAAATACATATGCAGGGAGATGTGCACCCATGTATCTGAAATATGTATATAATTTAGACGTGCACCCACTGTATCTGAAATATTTATTATAATCTGTGTGGGAAGAATAGAAATGGAGCACTTTTGTCGAACTTTTTTAATTTTTTCGATTTTTCTGTATATGATTTCCAGGGAATCTTGGCGATGGGAAATTTGACTTGTCAAATATGAGGAGTGGAGAAGTTAAAACTGTTGGGGGTGGACGTAGCAGTCATTCTTCTGTAGACAATGGTTAGTTTTGGTTCTGTGGATAATGGATAGTTTCGGTGTTTGAAACCCGACGCTGGTATATGATCACTTGTGCTGATTTTCTTCATGAGCATTTGGAATTGGAATGAGACAACTTGCATGTTTGATTTTATGCAGGATCCCATAGACATATTGGTCGTCGAGGGCCAACCCATGCTAAGGATGACAGTTCGCCTGTTATGAGTGAGGGAAAGCCTTTAAGAAGAGGTGGTGCTTCTGGATATGGTTCCCATGAGGTAATCAGATATTTTTTAAGATATTGATTTTGTGCTGTCTTTTTGTTTCTTTCTTTCCTAAATGTGTGACAGCTATTTTGATTTTTTATCACTGATTTTTCAGAAACAAGTCTGGGTTCAGAAGTCGAGTTCAGGTTCTTAGCATATCTAAAATGGTAAGTCTTTACTTGTTAAGAATCGTTTCTTCATTTTTTTCAAGTATCTCCATGCTAATTGAATGCAGAAGCTTTATGGGCTCTTTATTGAAATATTTAACTAACCATAAATATGTGGTAGCTTGTTTGCACCTTTCCATGATCTCCTTGGTCGCTGTTCACCACATCCTTAACCAATTTCTTGATAAATGAATTAGGGGTGTTCAAGATCCAATCCAATCAAACCAATCAATCCAATCCAAAACAAAACCTTTTGATTGGATTTATTGGATTGCAAAATGGAAAATCCAATGTTATTGGATTGGTTTATAGATCTATGTGTTAAAATCATATGTAAAGCAATCCAACTGATTAATTTTTATTGTGTTTATTTATAAAAAAAAGGCTACATATCGCTTTTATATTTAACTTGCTAAAGAAAAAACCTGATTTTCCTTTTAAAAAAAATTGATATAACTATAAATACACAATTACATAGAGTATTAATTGCGAGCTATGATTGTTTTCTATATTCAAATTTCAATTTTTTTTAACCATATATATAATGTTTTCAATTGTTAATAACTAGAACTGTGGAGAGCAATTGACGATTTTCGTTTGTAAATTTTTATTTTAATCAGATTGATGGGATCATATTGAATTGGATTTGGCTTTTTATTGCTTTGGATTATATTGAGTGACCTCCACGATTGAAGGAATATGTATATGTCCCGCATTCAACATATTTTGCATTTGAAAGAATATTTATGCATATGGCTAGGCCTACGATCAAATCTGAACCTTGATCTGAATCTAAGGAGTTACAACACCAATCTTAATAAGCTTTGGGAATAATTAGGTAACGCAATATGACATAAGAATTGTGAATATTTTATGGGTGAGAGAAAATAATTAGTTAATGGAATAATTTTAATCAAGGATAACTTTGACATGTAAAAGAGTATACAGAGTAGAAAATACCTTTTGAAATGTATTGGATGAGTTTGTAGAGTAAGAGTATTCAAAGTAGATTTTGGTGTGCAAATAATCCCACCCGATGATGAGTCTTTTGTTAAGGTTGATTTTCGTTTTTTTAATTTATTATTGTTTTGCAGTGAACTGCTTATCCATTTTGAAAATTTGGAGCATGCACTTGCTGTTTTGTGGAGACTGTCTTGGTTTGCTTCACACTTGATGAGGTGTAGACAATGTTTCAGCAGTGATAAAGAGGAAAGGTTTAGTTAACCTGACTGGTTCAAATACCAATGTAATTAAATACATGGTGGGTTGAAGAATCCCGATCTTGGTAACAAATGGCTCGGATAGGAGGAAAAAGACAGAGAAAAGCGAGATCATCTTTTACAGTCCTATATAATACCACAGTTATCATCATGGTGACCTTTAGTAGGTGTTTTGCTGGGGGAGTGAAGGATATCCTCATTCTTGCCATTGACTCTGTATAGGTACTGGGATATTCTGCTTTTGGCTGGTGGATTCTTCCATTAGCTGGAACTGTAAATATAATTGCAGACCGAAAACGCGTTCTAGTTCAGCAGTCTCGGTCTGCCATAAGTGACTCGGGAGCATTTGTCTATAGCCCTCCTTGACATTCATAGGGGTTCTCTATAAATGGTTTTGTGCCTAAAATAGATTAAACGCTGGGGCCTTTTCCAAAACCAGCAGCATGTTTTGAGTTTGTTTCACTGATTGGCATTGGAGTGACTTTGGAGAAAAAAAGTAAAAAGGATGGAGTTTAGTAGAAGCTGCTAATCGGGTCTGTCTTGTTTTGTTTGTATTTTTCAGTGTGGCTGAAATATTTAACATGATATTGGTCCTATTTATACAGATGATGACGGTGCTGAATTTCTTTCTTGGCCTGTGTAGTGTGTATGGGCATGTTGGTGTTGGAGTAATACGAGTCCTTTTGTTTTTGCTTGATTTTGAAAGTTTGGTTGGAGGCGAATGCCTTATTTGATGCGGAGCTGTTGTGGACACATGGTTTTTAGTCAAAGATATTGTGGGGAAACAAAATTATAGTCATAAAATAAAAACTGATTTGATAATACATAGTAAATATAATTTTGAAATAATAATTTCAAGAAAATAATAAAGAGATAACTGTTATTAATTTAAGTTTTAAACTACAGTAATAGCCACTATGTGTTTATTAAATGCGTTGTTTAATTATAATTCTAAATATAAATCGTTCTTCGTGTTATTTGGGTACAAAATGTTTAACTGGAAGAAATATTTTTCTGGAAGTGGGCTAGTATCAATTTCAGTACAGAAGGTCGAAGATTTATGTGATAATAAATATGTTAGAGCATCACCAAAAGGCTCTTCAAATAAGATTTTATTACTTATTTGAAGAGCCACGTCAATATTTAAATCTCCAAAAGACACTCCAATTAAGATTTTTCAAATAAGAATTGATTATCTCTCTTCAAATTTGGAGAGTTAATTTCTCACTCTTCAATTTATATTTTATTACTTTTCATTGAATAAAGAGAGAGAAGTGTTTTAATTGCTATTAACTTTTCCTTTGAAAAAATAATTATTTGATTAAAATAATATTAACTTACTTCTATTTGAAGAGTCTTTTAGAGAATATCATATTTTTTCACTCTTCTATTTACCATATAGGTAAGCAAATAAGTATTTGAAGAGTAAAATTTATAGAGGTTTTTGGAGATGCTCTTAGTGTAAATTAGAAAAAAAGGGACTGTGGGGTTCAAATGGCCTATTATTGCAATCCGAGTACCACACACATTCGCTTGCTACCCCACGTGGGCCACGTCTGGTTATTTTATTTTATCATTTTGTTTTTTCAGATTGAGTTTAAAAAATTGCAAAAAAAATGGAGCCAGACAGCGGGTACAGACGTGGCCAGTACCAGAACTACAAAGCTATAAGTCGTTATCATTTAATAAGTAGAGAAACGGTGAACCAAATTATTAAAGATACTTGAATCGTCTTTCAATATCTCTGAAGCTCTCACTCTCGGGATTCAACTTCTTTAAAACACATTTCATGGCATTGAGTTATTTGCCAACTCATCCTCACCTCCACCGTTTCCTCCCTCCCAATTTCAAATCCTCAACGGTCAGAAAATCTGTTTTGGCGCGAAGCTCCAACGGTCAGGACGCTTCCTCTAGTGGCTCTCTCCTCCTCCAAGAAAAGAATAGCTTCCCAGGTCTCTATTTCTTCTTAATAGCACCCGTCGAGTTATGCATGTATTTTATGTGTGTGCCATTTTAAGTATTTATGCACGTATAAGATCTTATAATGAACAAAAATGAATTCTAAATTTTAGTTATGTGGCTGAGTAATGCAATCGAAAGAAATAAAAGAACACCAGTTACTGTAATTTCAAGACTTTGAATTTGAATCAATTTTCTGGTTGGATAACGCATTCTTCGCAACGAGACATAAAAGTTAGGTGAATAATATAGGCTATATGTTTTAGTAGGAACTCTTAGTTAGTTGTTTTCCTTATTGGTTTTTGTCGCGTGAATCAAACTATCGGTTGCATATATTCTGTCCTGAATTTCTGGTTCCGTGATGGCAATTCCATTGCATTATCTTATAATTCATTTTATATAGGGTCTTGAATTGGCATTTTGTTAAATAATTTTGGCATGAGGTGCAGGGAAGCCAGAGGCTGATATTGTTGTTATCGGCAGTGGTATTGGTGGGTTGTGCTGCGGAGGCCTCTTAGCTAGGTATGGGCAAGAAGTTCTTGTACTAGAGAGTCATGATCAACCTGGAGGTGCTGCTCATTCTTTCAAGATTAAAGACTATGAGTTTGATTCAGGGCCATCTTTATTCTCTGGTTTCCAGTCGAGAGGTCCTCAGGCAAATCCACTTGCACAGGTTGATAAAATAATTATTCTATCCATCTTTTCTTAGACAGTCGAGAACCTATATTAGAACAATCAGAAACTAGTTGATGAGCCATATAATTTTTCTGTAGTGAACAAAGTGATATTGATTAGGCTCTTTATGGACCCATAGAGCTACATAATCCTATTAAAAGGGTGGCAACTTTTATGATTTTCAGGTTTTGGATGCATTGGGGGAGTCACTTCCATGTGCCAAATATGACTCTTGGATGGTTTACATACCTGAAGGTGAATTCTTGTCGCATATTGGCCCCACAGAATTTTATAAGGTGCCTTCTCTTTGTTATCTGTTTATTGTCTCAAAAGTCATGTAGTAGCATGTGTTCTAAAACAGAAAGACCCTTAGGATACAAGCCAAAAGAAAAATGGATATGAGCATTACTCTTACACTTGAGTCGCATGGAATCATGAGCAACTGCAATTACTCATTAATATACTTGCATGGTAGCTATATTTGTTCCATCAAATATTGCATATGCTGCACTTCTGTATTCGAATTCTTTTTCCCTTTGAAAGTTTTGGGCGAATTATGCTGCAGTATGGAACTCAGTGGAATTTTTAATTTTTCCCTCAGGACCTGGAGAAATATGCTAGCATGAATGCCGTGCAAGAGTGGAAAAAACTTCTTGTGGGTACCATTATTTCTGTTTCTCTCATATTTATAATCACATTCACTTACAAATTATCAAATTATGTCCTTTTGTTTTTGCATTGGAGAACTAAAGCTAACCAAAAGGTTTCCTGCCTTCTTTGCTTGAGGATATTAAAATACCATAATGATTAAGGTTAATGTTTACTTAAATAAATGTGAGGACTCTTTAAATGCATCCCCTGAGTAGTGATAGAAATTTAACACATCCCGGGAATTTCTTCATATGCAATTATTGTTCTAGCAATTTGGCAATTCATCAACAATCTATTGTATTAACAATGCTTGAATTGATTCTCCACTTATCTCCCAATTTAAAATGCAACCCTTCTTCAGGATGCAATACTTCCATTGTCTGCAACAGCAACGGCTCTGCCTCCTTTGTCTATCCGAGGTGATCTTGGTGTTCTTTCAACTGCTGCAGCCAGATATGCACCCTCTCTGCTGAAATCATTTATTCAAATGGGACCTCAGGGAGCTTTGGGTGCAACGAAACTTCTCAGACCATTCTCAGAAATTATTGATTCATTGGAGCTTAAAGACCCATTTGTACGGAACTGGATAGATCTTCTGGCTTTTCTGCTTGCAGGGGTGAAATCTAATGGTATACTCTCAGCAGAGATGGTAACTATTATGTAATTTTTTTTTCCTGAAAGGAATTAAATCTGGATATACTATTTATGATTATAACTGCTGTTTCCTTAGCATGTTTGAAGTTGTCTGCATGAGTATGCTGCTGGTCACATGTGCAAAGAGAAAATGACTACAGTCGTCAACACATTATGTACTGTAAAACAATGTGAGATTAACTTATCATAATTTTGGCAACCGAAATGAAAATCTTGTTATATATTGCGCTTGTATGTCTGGTATACTGATAACATGATATCTCTATTCATGTTCTTGGTTATGAAATCATAGTAATTTTTATCTATAGATGATGCCTGTGTATATCTGACCTCATCTTTCTTTTTCCAATCCTTTTCAGGTTTACATGTTTGCAGAATGGTACAAGCCAGGTTGCTCTCTGGAGTACCCCCTTCATGGAAGTGGGGCTCTTGTTAATGCTCTTGTCCGGGGAATAGAGAAGTTTGGCGGACGACTTTCACTGAGAAGTCATGTGGAAAAGATAGTAGTTGAAAAGGATAGAGCCACCGGAGTCAAGCTAAGCAGTGGTCAAGTAAGTCGATTTTTTTGTGGTAAAAAGGAGTTCTAAGACTAATCTCAAGTGAATTATGTGTTTTTTGTGTCATTAATGGAGAGATGTTTTGAAATGCTGCAGTTTATACGTGCTAGAAAGGCTGTTGTCAGTAATGCATCTATGTGGGACACGTTAAAGCTGTTACCTAATGAAGTTGTTCCAAAGTCCTACCGAGATAGGATTGATATGACTCCACAATGTGAATCATTTATGCACCTTCATTTGGGGTTTGATGCAGAGGTGAGTGACTCCACAATGTGAATCTCAGCAACTGATCTCAGTAAATCTAAGTGTGCGTCAAGTCTATGCCACACATATTTGTCATATAGCGAATCAAGCAAGACCATGTGTTAATTATTGAGCCTTCAGGAATGCATAAACTGATTTAAAAAGCCCTGCAACATAACTGGTATCAATGTCCAGAACCATGATGACAGCCTGAAAATCCCAAATTAGGAAGATGGAGTCTTAGATGTAGGATGGCGTCTTAGATGTAGGACCATGATGAAGGCCCTCTGTTGACTTGAATGTTTAAACAGCTTCATTTTCTATTAAAAGAAAAGAGAAGGGAAAGACACTTACAGTTTAGCATAGACACACCATATTATAAGGTATGATTTGAGAGAACTCGAAAGTTCTCAATACATTTTGTGTCTTCTGCATCCTTAGGGCTCCTTCAACCTGAATAACGTTTTGGTTTGTCTTTTCTTTTACTATTGATTGTGCCAAAGTAATAGTTCTTTACCTTTTTGTCTTTGTAGTTTCTAGTGCTATGCATCAACTCATTTTTATTCTGATTTTTGTGTCCAACATCTTATATTTATATTCAGAATGTCTTACTGACCAGGGTTTACGAGAAGACTTGGGGATTCATCATATAGTTGTGAATGACTGGGACCGAGGAGTCGATGCTGATCAAAATGTTGTTTTAATTTCTGTACCAAGTGTGTTAAGTCCAGATCTGGCACCCCCTGGGAAACATGTGTTACATGCTTATACACCAGGAACTGAACCGTTTGAATTGTGGAAAGGGCTTGATCCTAGAAGTGCCGAATACAAAAAACTCAAAGCTGAAAGATCTGAGGTACTTATATAAGCTTGTTGACATTGGCCTTTCTCATGTTGCTTTTTCTGGTAAAATAGAACTTCAAAATTTTGAAAACTCAATTTTGCTGAAAGCTTGCTCATGTATAACCAGTGACTCAAATGATTCTCAAAGCTCTGTAAGTATCTAGATATTGTACTTATTAGAATGAATATGATTGAACTCTATGCTAACTTTTAGTGCCTTGGAGAAAACACTTGGGTCTTTTGGTTGTCACAAGCATTTGCTCTAATATATCAAATGATTTCTACTGTAAAGGTTATTGAATCATTATAATATTAATAAATATTCAGAAATCACTGTAATTTTAGTAAATATTCGGACTTATGAAAATATTAAGTGTTTTGAAATATTGTGTAATCTCCTGACTCAGTCATTCTCGATTGAATCAATCTTCTGCCTGGAAATTTTTTTGATCCTGTTACTTAAGTAAAGCATTTCTCAAAAAATTTTATAATCCAGGTCATTTGGAGAGCCGTGGAGCGTGCACTTGGTCCGGGTTTTAGTCGGGACAAGTGTGATGTGAAATTGGTTGGAACTCCATTAACACATCAAAGGTTTCTTCGAAGGAATAGAGGAACTTATGGGCCAGCGATACAGGCTGGTAAAGAAACGTTTCCAGGGCATTCAACTCCCATTCCACAGCTATATTGTTGTGGTGATTCTACTTTCCCGGGGATCGGAGTCCCTGCAGTTGCTGCTAGTGGCGCCATTGTTGCTAACTCACTGGTTTCGGTCTCTCAACACTCAGAACTTCTTAACGCCATTGGAATTTGAAATACATAGCTGAGTTCATACTATTTATGGTTGGCTCTTGATGCCTCCATTTCTAGAGACACCTTTCTCAACTTTGCGTCATTTGAAAAAAATGCAGTTAATTTTTGTTTTTTGAGATATATATAACGTCATTTATTTTTTAACAATCTGATCATATGTATTTTACTTTTATGGACAAGTGCCGGAAGAAGTTGCTATTGCTTTATTAAGAAGTTATCGAATTGACTACCAATGCTTCAGTTTGTGATCTCATGGTGTTTTAATTTCGTAGTTATGACAGTATATCACCTCATCAATGGAATATGCTCTAGTGGAAGAAGTTCTTTTAACTTTCTTCTTGATTATCTCCCCTTGGGTGGTGTTTGGTCGGGAGGAGAGAATGTAAGAGAAGAAAATAATTTAAATTCCTTTTTATTTTCATTGTTTGGTTTGACAAAATGTATAAGAATTTAATTTTCATTAAAATTTAATATCCATCATAATGTAGAATTTGAATTTCACACTAAGTAGTGAACAATTTAAATTTCTCTTATATTTGAAACTAAAGTTTTTAAAATTACCCTTAATCTTTTTAACTTATTTAATGTCATTAATAATTATTATTTATAATTTATTTTATTGATTTAATATTATAAATGAATCTCTGCCGAACCTTGCCAGAAAGTCACCAGACCTTGCCGGAATGTCGCCGGACCACCGTCGGACTTCGCCGGACTTCCGCTGTCGGCCACCGGACCGCCATATTATTATTATTATTATTATTATTATTATATATTATTATTATTATATTATATTATATATATATATATATATATATATTACTAATATAAATAGTTTAATATTTAAGATAAATGATAAATTTGTCTAAAGAAAAAATTATAGTTGATTTCCTTATCAAATTTTATATCAAACTAATTAATAAAATTTAATTTCACTATTCTTCTCTATTCTTTTCTTCTCTCTTCCTCTTGATTCCACTCTTTTCCTCTCATTCCTTTTGTTCAAACCAAACATGACCTTAAATCTGATTTGTCTTTAATACGACTTTTGACCTCCTATCAATTAGGTTAAACTTTTTGGGCCAATATCTTTTCTAATATGATATCAAAACAAGGAGGCAGCATCGTACGACTGGGTCAGCTGTAAAAATAATTTATTGTCTAACGTTTTGCCCTTTAAAATTATTTGAACAACTCAATACTTAAAATTAAATGTTTAGTGGCCTAATCCCTGTGTATTGAGAAAGATATGTACAATAATTTAGGTAGTATTAATAATGAAACTATTGAATAACGTCATTAATTCACTAAATTGCGCCATGGACAAAAGTTCACAGAAATATATACGTATTATGAACGAATGATATAACTCTTTATATTTATTATTATTTTTTGAAATTAGGCCCTATAGAATAAATTTCTGGCTCTGTCAAACTTTACTTTTGAGTGAACCAGTTTCTCTAACTTTTTTTGTTCTTTCTTTTCATTGGATATGGTCTTATTCCCAATCACTCAGCTCAGCATGTTTTGCTGTACCAACGCGCCAATGTTGATTGCATTTTGAAGTTTTTAATGGTCATCAAAACGTCCATATATTTGTTCACCGTCCACTTGATTTTTTCCACTTTTTCATAAATATATAATTTTTTATTTTTTTTGCTACGCTCCACCTGAACTTAAATTGTTTTGCATATTTCCACCTATGTTTTCAATCCATTAATAGTTTACTGACGTCATAAGGATAAAATGATAATTTCACTTGAGCTTCGAATAAGACGTCGTTTAGGATCTGTAATAACAAAATAAAAAAAAAGGCATAGTGGTCCACCATTACAGCAAGCAACGAAAACAGTCATAGTTTATTCCCCACCAGCATGCATGAAGAAGCAATAAAATCCCGCCATTTTTCTTATAGTTTCCATGCATTTTCATCAATGAACCACACTTAAGTTTCAAATTTTTTGTTAATTCAAAGATTCAGAGGCATTAACAAAAGCAGTGAGCTGTTGAGAAGTCACAACGTTTTGGTTTTTGGGGGGGTTTAAAGCTACAATCAAGTAAGTTTTGTTTTATTTACTTGTTTTCATTTAATTTTTCACATGAAACAATGTTTGTTGATTGTTGTTAATCGTTGTTACTGGAAACCCTAGAATATAGATTAAGTCGATTTATAACAAATTTGTTGGGGGTAATGATAAATTGGGGAGTAATATGTTGTTTTTGACTGTTGAGATGCAAATGCATGAAGATTGTGCTGCTATAGCTAAATGCATGTTTATCCCCTGCCTACTCATGTATTTATGCCTGTGGTATACGTATAAATTTGGGGCTTTTGAAATTTTTAGTATTGAACTATGGGTCGTGGTTTTTTGAAATACTTTAACCCCTGGCTATATATATATCCATATCCCTTAGCCCACTGGTGAAGATTTGGCTATTGCATGCAACATTAGAATGTTTGTGTTTATATAGTTCAGTAACTAATATAGTTCAAGAACTAACATTATACTATAAAATATAAGAAGTTTGAATGGTCAAGACTTGGCTTTGTTGCAAAACTCAAGAATTGTACTTATTTTTTTATTTTGGACATCCAGGATGCGACAAGCAGAGTTAGTGATATCCTTTCGAGGCATGAAGAAGAGTTTAAGGTTGCTTCAACCTGATTGCACGATTGTGAAGATTAAGGATGATGTTTTAAAGATTACGAGTCCATATGGGTTAGAATTATGTTAAACGTTAGGAACTCAGAGAATAATGTTAAGATTGCACTAGATTTAGATTTTGGGTTAGAATTTTTGCTTAAAATTCATCAGGCTTTGGGTGTCAATACTCTTACAGTTGAAGTTACACCAGTGTTGTACCCTCAGTTTCAAGATTCTACCTTACTACATGCATTATTGACTAACCTATGAGTTGTGTTGCCTGATGAACTGATTAATCAGTTGAATGATTCTGTCGGGGAAAATGCTTCTGTTGGGGGACAAACTATTATTGGAAAGAAGCTGTTGTTGAGAGACAAGCTACTGTTAAGGCTGATGAATCTGACGAAGATGCATTACCATCTAACAACTCGAATAGAAATGATTACGACAATGATGGTGTTAATGCAGAAGTCATGCAAACTGAAGTTGATGGTACTGCTGAAGCTATTCTTGTTGATGAGGATAATGAAGGCACTGTTGAAGCTGAAATTGACTCTGATTCAGATGGTAATTTATCCGATGAAAATAAGGAGGTAAAAAGGGTTGTTGATTCTTCTGATGATGATATTATGCTCGGGACTGTCAAATTGACTAATTACATACATCAACATGAGTATAGAGTGGGTGCTGATAGGAAAAATAGGTTAAAAGTAGGACATGTGTTTAAAGATGTTGTTCATTTTAGAGAGATATTGCATGAGGTGATGATCAGGAAAGCTTTTGCCATCAAAATAGTATATCGTGAGCCAAAAAGATTTGTGGGTACTTGTAAAGAGGCTGGTTGTCCATGGTATGTGTCTGGTGCAAAACTGAATGATGGAGCTGGTTTTATATTGCCAGAATACAATAAGAGGCATGAGTGCAGACTTACCAGCAAGACAATCAAAGTTACTTCTACTTGGGTGGCTACTAATGTAAAAAGTCAAGTTGTTGTTGACCCGAATGTGAAAATTGACCTTTTGAAGAATTTTATGCAAGAGACATATGGTTTGCATATTGAAAATATGACATTGTATCGGGCTAGAGCAAAGGCACGAACAGAGGTTTTTGGGGATCATTCGATGGGATATAAAAATTTTTTTGAGTATGCTGTAACCATTCACAAAGCTAATCCGGGAGCGATATGCAAGGTGTTGTGTGATGCTGTTTTTATACTCGACAAGGTATTATTCCAAAAGTTTTTTGTTTCGTTTCCGGCACAAAGAAAGGCATTTCTTAATGGTTGTAGATCCTTTATTAGAGTAGATGGATGTCACCTAAAGGGTAAATATGGTGGAGTACTGTTAGTCACTGTTGGCGTAGATGGCAATAATGAGATTGTCCCATTGGCAGTATGTGTTTGCGAGATTGAGAATACAGAGATATGATGATGGTTTATGGAGCACTTGCATAGTTATTTAGATGATGGAAGGCATGTAACTTTTGTTAGTGATAGACAAAAAGGGTTGATTAATGCTATTGCAAGCACATGACCCACTGCTTATCATAGGGCATGTTCTAGGCATGTTTATGCTAATTTTTTTAAGTCATTTGCTGGTGCGCAGTTGAAACAATTGTTTTGGAAAGCTATTAAGAGTTGTAACAAGCATATGATTTTGAGGAGGCAATAGCAGAGATAAAAGTTGCAAAAGATGCTGCATTTGAATGGCTGGAAAAAGAACTAAATAGTTATAATTAGTCGAAGCACACATATGATAGAAATTGCATGGTAGAGCGGACTGATAACAATGCATCAGAGTGCTTCAACAATTGGATATTACATTATCGAGACAAACCGTGCTTGACAATGCTTGAAGAAATCAGATGTAGACTTATGAAACAGTTTACAAAGAGAAGAAATAAGGCAGTCACTTGGAAAGGACAACTGACACCCAAAGTTTCGAGAGAGTTGGAGAAAAAAAGAAAGCTTGCACAAAAAATGATTGTACAAACTTCTAGTGAGCTGAATTTTCAAGTTATGGATGCAGCCTATAATCCACCTAAAAGGTTTGTGGTGAAGTTAGAGACTAGAACGTGTGATTGCGGTTATTGGGAAATTGTCAACTTTCCTTGTCAACATGCGATGGCTACCATTGGATATGCACGACACAAAATTGAGGAGTATGTTCCAACATGGTTTACTGGAAAGGCTTACCTCAATACATATTCAGTGATATTTAGCCCCCTTCTGGATCAGTGCACATGGGAGCGTATAAGAAGACCATTGATTGATCCACCAATTGTGCAGAAAAAGGTTTGAAGGCCTAAAAAATCCAGAAAATGAGTAGAAAATGAGTCTCAAAAAGAGAAAAGAAAATTTTTTATTATTTGCTCGTTTTGTGGTGGCTCCAACCATAATGTGAGGTTTTGTCCATTAAGGCCATCTGTTGTAAGGGCAATTAAAGCTAAAAGTAATAACTCTCAGATATGGGAAATATATTACTATCATTTTTTTAATAGTATATTATTATAGATCATATGTAACTGTTATTATTGATTATACGTATACTGTCAACCATAACTAATATCATGTTTTGCAGCCATCAACCACTTCAAGTCAGCTATTAAATGCTTCACAAAAGGCAATAAGAAGAAGAAAATAAGTGCTGACTTGCTTGTATATTTAATTTTTCGTGGTTGTCTAGTTTTTTTATGCATAACATAATATTCATTTATAAATTGATATGTTTTTATAGGCATCAGCAGCAAAGTCAATTACTTCAGAAGCTGCTGCATTTCAAATAGAAAGAAAGATGTTTTTTTGTTTAAGTTCTTTATGTCTTTTCTTTTTTCTTTTTGGTTTAAGTTCTTAAACTAACATAACATATATTTAGATACCAAGTGATCCCAGGTCAAAGTTCTAAAACTGGAACGAAGAAAAGAAAGGCTTAAGTTGGCTCTAGAGATGCTGGAACCAGAAAAAGGCAATCAAGTCATGGACTGTCACAATCCAAAAATCCATCTCATGCTTAAAATGTGACAGGTTCTTTGTAATGATGAATGAGAACAAACTAAAAATGTTTGAACTTGCTATTTTGGTTGTTAATTTTGAATATTTATGGTTATTTTGGAATATTGCTGGTCATATGCAAGTTCATTGCTACTTGGGCTGTATTTTGATGACATTATTAATGGTTATTTCGACTATTTTTTGGATAATTAGATATGTTATTTTTTATTTATTATGGTTGAAGTCATATTATGTACGATGTATTTAAGCACAATCAACTCTAGGAAAATTAAGACATAATTAAGCTCATTTCATTCATGCATATTTTGGACAATTAGGATATGTTATGTTTTAGTAAACACAATTGCACAGACAAATACTAGCATAATTATTATACATTTAAGCCTTCCTTCAATGACCCTTAGCCTTTTCTTTATCTTTGACATATCATCAGCTCGAAAGTTAACTGTATTCACCTTTAAATTTTGATTATCTACCATCTGGTCACTATTGCTAGGGTATATGAGAGCTTCAGCTGTAAACATTGCCAAAACTTGCATTTATTGAACCTGCATGACCAAAACATTACATTACAATTCTATGGTGTAGTGGAAACCATATCACATGCCTGCACACCACACCAGTAGTGAATTGGAGTGCATTTAACTTTTCTATGCTGCTGTCCATTGGCCGCAGAACTTGAATTATAACTTAATGCCATTTTAGAATTGAGCATGTAGATGATGTGTTGGAAAGAATGGTTAAGGAGGTGATATTGGGTGATGGTTGAGTAGTTGTTGTTTTTGAATGAATAAATGTTTGAGTGGTTGAATGAATGGACAATTGTTGGCTTCAATGTGTAGATGATAGGTTATGGATTGTATGAACAAACTTTTTAGGTTGTATGAGCAAATTTTTTAGGTTGAATGAACTATTGTGAGTTGTGGCTGGTTTGTGAACAACTTGTATATTTGCTTGAATGGCATAGGTTTCATGCATGCTAGTTATTGAGTTCATGGGTTTATATACCCAAAATTGTAGCCGTTGAGAGGTAACGACTACAATGTTCAATGTAATTTTTTTTGGCATTTTAGGGCAAATATGCAATTTTCGGGGTAAAAAAGTAATTTGGATAATTTTCCGTTATTTTCATTAACGAATTGAAAACAGAGGTGGAAATGTGCAAAACAATTTAAGTTCAAGTGGAGCGCAGCAACAAAAAAATGAAAAATTGTGTATTTGTGAAAAAGTGGGTGGACGGTGGATAATATCCCTAATAATAATGTTCTGTTTGTGTTTTTGTATGCGAACTGCTATTGTGCTATTTTAGCTGCTGCAAAATTTAAAAAAAAAGTTATTTATTAAATTATAAATTGCTAAACATAATTTTTAATAAGATAGTGAAGGTAATATACATTTTTTGCCAAATATGTAGCTAAAATTAGCTTAATCTTTTGTTGGGAAAGCACAATGATAAATATTAATATCAAACGAAGCCTAACTTAAAATTGTTTAGCGAAATTTCAAAGCTAATATTAAGATCGAGTTAAAACAATATATAATCGTATTTGCAACCTTGAAACTGCGTGGGAAAGTTTTCATTCTATTCCCACCTTTAAAATGCATATATTTAAGATGACTTACGGTGTATAGGTATTTTCTGTATGCTTGTTGTTTATAAAAATAAAAGCACGATTATATATTTTTGTTTATTTTTCAAATATTTTTGTTTAATTTGGGATATTGGAGTAAATTAATAGGAAGTTGTACGAGATGTAATATACTCCCTAGTCCTAATTCGTTCTCGTCATTCTTAGTAATCCGTAACTTGAATTCTTCCTTCAATTTGGCAGGATTCAGTATTGCTCAATTTTAAAAATCGTCAAAATTTTTAATATTCATTTTTTTAGATTTTCTTAATAATATTAAATTTCCATTTTAAGTGGGGATGGCAATTGGTTAGCTATGGTGCAAGATATCAATTGTGTATTCTTTTTGCTAGTTCTTATATGATGTAGGCTTAAACAGATATAAATCAGGATTCTCATATAGAAATGGAGATACTCATTCCTATCCCCTATAAAAATTAAGGAAAAAAAAAGCAGTTTCAGATTGATGGTATAATTTACAAAAATAATAAAACTAATGTGATGGATTAAAAAATAAAAAACTAAAAAAGCAATGTTTATATTTCTTAGGCCTAGCAACGAGTCGTGTTTGAGAGGTTTTGTGTCGCATTCTTATAGTGTCGTGTTAAATTACATATACCAAAACCCATCCATTAATTTATTTGGGTCAAAAATACAAATCCGAACCCATTGATTACCATTATCATGTTATTGAAACCAATTCATTTAACCCACCCTTCTTGCTAAATTTAAAATTATTATTCAAAATATTTTTATATATTTTTAGTTTAAAACACAAATAAAACTTTACAAAATACTCTTTAAAAATATAATACTAAAAAAATTAATATTCATCATGTTTAACATTATCGAATAATATAGTCCACAAAATTATATAATTATTAAATAAGAATACTTGTCTAAAATTAAAATAAAAAGTAATTTGATTTTCTTTAAAAATTTATAATTTAAAATTATTATAATTTCAATATTAAGTGTTAATAAACCGTGTGAAATGAATTTTGATACTTAAATGCAAATTCGGCTCCTTATTGAATGGGTTTTGATGGGATGATTCAGTAATGACCCAACCTAACAAATGTCGACCCAACAATAGTTTTAATGGCGTGGGTTTGTATTGTGTAAGTGGGTCATATGAAATTTTACTAGGCCTAATATTTCTAGTCTAAGTTTTATATTTGGGTTTACTTTTTAATAAGCTACTAACCTCAACAAAAAAAACAACTAAATAATATAAATTCTCAAAAGTCAAACGAGTATGAAAAATTAGGATAATTTTCAGGGACCTCCCCTGAGGTTTGACGTATTAACACTTACATAGAATGTATTGATATAATTACCGATACCACCCCTACTGTTAATTATGAGTTAGATTGACCGTTGGTGGACTCTTAAAGTTACTAAAATACCCTTCCCACCTAAATAATTAATTGATAAATAAAACTTTGAGAACTGATGGTTAATAAGTTTGGCTGGAATCACACAACATCAAAAAGACCAAAATACCCATCAATGGAAAGTAATTGACGTTGTTATTATTAATTAACTCTTCAAAATCAAATGAAGCTGCCATTATAATCATTGTAAATAAATGTTAATAATTTGAACAGCAGCAACAACTATAAATGGAGGCTTTTGCAAGTAAATAAATCATCAAAGCAAAATTTATTCTTCATCTTCTATTTAAGAAATCTTTGCATATGTTTCAGGATCCGGCTACGGTGCAACGGTGATACGGTATCACTATTGCATCTAATCGTCGGATCTACTTGGATAAATGGATTCAGTGGGATCCAATGACTGGATGCAACAGTGGTACCGTACCACCGTTGCACCGTAGTTTTCTCCTATGTTTCAATAATATCATCCATTCAAATCATCAATAAGCATTCAACATAATCAAGATCAAACATTGTCTCAACCCTATGGATTTTCAAAGCTCAAACACATCCAGTCAATCAAACATGGAACAAATGAGCCATGGCAACACAACATAAACTCTCACTTCCTTAGCATGTTTTATAGGCTTGTCAAAGCAAACATCCTTGACATTGACATCCTGCCACATCTTCTTTAAGCTGGTGTAGTACTCTAGAATTATTGTTGCTACATCAATCTCATCTCCAGCTACCACAGCCCCAATCTCCGTGTAAACATGGCTGCAAGTTATAAACAACAACATATCATAAGTAATAAAAAACCATTAATAAATTAAAATAAGCTACATGAAAGTTTAAAGAAAATTATACCATCAATAATAATCATTTCAAGATGAGAACATCAAGCGAGATTACGATATGGACTCTGCTGATTTGAGTTTAAGTTTTAGAGGCAAAAACACTTCAAATTCTGTGTGTAGTTGACAGACTTGGAATTGATACGTACATCTCTTTCTATGTGTAAAAGCAAATAATTGTCATAATACATGAGATTGAAAATACTATTGATGCTTCCTCTCATTACATGCTCTGATGAGCTCAAAATTAATAGAACAAAAAATTAAAGCTGTGTTTTAAAAGATATATTCTAAAAGCAAATTTGATATACTTCAAACTCCAAATAGATCAAGATAAGATAAAAGTACCACAGCGATTATAATCTTTTTTTTTTCGAATGAGAACATTAGATTATAATAATACTTTCTGCTTGGATTTCCAGAAATTAGTTCCTCTTTTGTAAGCTATGTGCTACCAACGTGACAACTTATAATAAAAAAATGATTAAGCATTAAATCGGTATAATGAAGATTTGAAGAACCTTGTTACGGCTATGAAATAGCTCTTCCATTAATGGAAAACTAAATAAATTTAAATTAGAAAGCTGTGTATACTTTCTTTTATTTCATTAGTAGAATATTATCAAGTATCAAAGCAATTAGTTACCAAAACCCTTACTTAATTTGCAAATATCAAGAGAAAGCCCATCATAGATAATATGCTACATAAAAGGTTTGCATATGAGAGAATTTCAACCGTGTATGTTTTTCTTTTGGAAGAGTTCAACAGTTTTTCACTAAATTATTACAATTACTCTTATATAGATGCTTTCATAGAAAGTACTTTCATCCAAAAACTAGCTTCGGTAAATCGCCGTCTAGCTTTAACATGTAAATTCAGCACAAAGTTTTGCCACAAAAACACAAACACAAACGCACAAACACATAATAACTACCCTTCAATTCTAAAGACAAAAAACATAGTGAATATTTAAAATTAAAAAATAAAAGAAAGAAAAAAAGATGAACAATAATCAGAAAAACAACTTACTATACTTGATTAATAAAAGAAATCAGAGACCATAGTTGTTGAGATCAACATGCATAAAAAAAAAATCAAATTTCAAAAACCCATTTTCATTTGTAAGTAATTTAGAATCAACCTATTCTTTAAAAAAAAATTAACAAACTAATCAACTGCATCTTATTTGCATCTTCGAGCTGTCACAAATGAGGACTAACCTCTTTCTCACTCCAATTCCAATCGCGGCTGAAGCCATTCACCGCCGGTACTCACTTCGTGGAAGACTTGGGCCACCACTAGAACTCATATCGTTCATAATAGAAGCTAAACTCTCCTTTAATCTTGATAAAGTTTTGGGCAAAAGAAGCTAGTCTTTCACGGCTTTAGAAAGCTGAAATTGGTGTTGGATTTTACTTATGTGAAAGATAAAGCTAAGATTTTTGCTTTCTTTTGTCCATCGGGTATTGCAAAGCACTGGATAATAGATTGTAACAGTCAATACTTCCCAGACATCAACAAAGTTTCAGCTTATATTTGAATTATTTTGAAATTCAAATATGCTTTTACATATTTACTCTTTAATACTAACGTCATTTGTATTTTTATACTAACGATAGGGGAGGTATCTATAATTACATCAATATATTTTATCTAAGTGTTAATACACTAAACCCCAAAAAAGATTCATAAAAATTACCTTGAAAAATTATATCTTTATCCAGCCCCTAGAAACCAACGGGCTGGGGTCAAATCCAATAAAAATTTGGCTTCAAATGAATATTTTGACACAGTTATGTTGTAACAATATATTGTCACTTTAACTTATTTCGATAATTAACCATAAATTTTGTTTTCTTAAAACAGTATGTTCCTTATTGCCAATACTGTTATTGGAATAAAATATTTTTAAAAAACAAATTATTCAGATTTGAAAAGAAAAAAAACTACCTAAGTTTCCTAGGTGGTAATACCAGCCTCTATATCACAACATTGATCACCACATGTCTTTGCCTTGCCGCCCCTTGCAACTCTTTTATTTTCCCCTTGGCTTCCAGTTGAACTTGTGCTTCTATCTTTCCCGCACGAGCTCGAGCTCAAACAACAAGGATTGGGACCGGTCTGGCCGTGCAAACTTGTTGATGCCATGTCTTTAGCAGACGTCGCCTCACAGCATCTGCTTCTGCAGTTCTTCACATTAAGTTCTTCTTTAGCTTCATCTTTCTTGCACGACAAGGAAAAGGTCCCGTACTTGGATTTCGAAAACCCTCCTTCCTCCTCTGGGTTACTTTTCAGAAGCAACATGCTGTTCAAGATCACAACCAAGCATGTCCCAACATCAGTGAGAACTGCTGCCCACACTAACGGGTAGCCTGCAATTGCCAATGCGAGGACAGCACCTTTAACGGTGACTGAAAGAGTGACATTCTGAATGAGTTTTGTTGAAGCTTTTCTTGCTAGCTTGATAGCTTTTGGTATTTTCTGAATGTCGTTTGACATTAGTATTACATGTCCTGTCTCCATGGCTAGTGCTGAACCTGAAATCCCCATTGAGATGCCAATATCAGCTGCTGCTAAAGCAGGGGCATCATTGATGCCATCTCCAACCATGGCTGTTGTTCCATCTTTCTTCAACAACTCAACTAATTCTGCCTTGTGTTGAGGTAGAAGCTCTGCATAGACCATGTCGAATGCATGATCCAACTACCAAAAAAAAGAAATTCTTCTCTTGTTAATTTAATTTTAAGTTCAAGCTTAGATTATGTCAAATAATAACATGGATATTATTAGCCATGCACACCTGATCTTGTGCATACATGGCTGCTGCATGGCTATCACCGGTGAGGATGAAACTTTTAATGCCTAATGATTTGAGATCTTTAATCGCTTCCAGAGCCCCAGACCGACAACAATCTGAGAGGCTAAATGTTCCAACTGGATTTGCTCCTAAGTACACATACCCTCTTGTCTTTCCTCCCGTACATTTGGCTTCTACAACTGAATCTGAAATTTCAACCTTTAGTGATATGAAACAAGAAAATAAAGTTTTTTTTTCTTTCCCCCTTAAAGCTTCTAAAAATAGAGCTATTGAAGCCTCTTACCTTTACTGCAACCAGTTCTCGGACCAATTCTCCTGTTTCCTATGTAAATTTCATTTCCATGGATTTTCCCAAAAATTCCTTCTCCTGGGAAATTTTGGAAATCCTCCACATTTTCAGGCACTGGCTCAATAGCTAATGACCTTGCATAATCAACTAATGCAGCCGCCATTGGATGACTAGATTTGCTCTCAATACTTGAAACCCTGCAAATAATCCCAAAATCAGTGACTCTAGCTTTGAAGAAACACAGAAATTTATCTACTCTGAAATGTGTGAGAGCTAAGTGTACCAATACAACAATGTGCCGAGGCTAACATCATCACAGTTAGATTGAAAATCTGTCACAGTAAATTCTCCCCTTGTTACAGTCCCAGTTTTATCGAATGCCACCATCTTAACTTTCGCAAGAGTTTCAAGATAATTGCCACCCTTGACCAGAAGTCCTGTTGTCGCAGCTTTGGAAAGTGCACAGAAAATCACAACTGGTGTTGAGAGAATAAGTGCACATGGGCATGTGCTAACGAGAACAACTATTGCCAAGTACAACCAGTGCCTTACATTGGGGACTCCCACAGCAGCAGGAATCACAGCAAAAGCTACTGATATCAACAAGACCGCTGAGAGAAAAATAAAAAAATAGTGTGAAAAGTTCCTGAAGAAGCTTCAGTTTGCTTGGACAAATTTCCTAATCATGGCTATGCAGTTTTAGAGATCATGTCACCTTATCCATTAGGATTCCAGAGTTGCTTATTCTAGGTTTAAAATGAACATAGAAAGGATACAAAACGGAAACTAACCTGGGATGTAGTACTTTGCAAAGGTTTCTATAAATGTTTGAGCTCGTGACTTCTTTTTGTGAGACTCTTCTACTAGTGCTGCCATTCTTGAGACCACACAGTCTTTTGCTAATGCAGTAGTTTTTATACTGATATAACCTGAGAAAGATGAGATACATACACAAGCAGTCAAATCTCTTGATTGTAACATTGATGAAGATATTAAAGTGTGAAAGAACTAACCGTCCAAATTGATGGTGCCAGCCCAAACAGGAGAATCTTGTTCTTTGACAACAGGGAACGACTCTCCGGTCAGTGTTTTCTCATCCACCTCACATTTACCTTCAACAACAATTCCATCAATGGGAATTACTTCGCCGGCCCTGACGGCAAGGATTGTATTCACCTTCACTGTATTCACATCAACTTGTTCTCCAGTTTCGGCAATTATGGCCTTCTGAGGAGCCATGCTTGTCAAAGATGACATGGCGGCCATAGCCTATGAATTATATACAAAATTCAAATTTCAGAACAGCTATTGAAGATACAAATGATGAATGATGTAGGACCAGAAATAGAGAGGAGAAATAAGAAAATAATAGAATGGTTGCAGATTGCTTTCAGAACTTAAAGAGGGCAAGATCCATTTTCTAGCTGTAAGTTGTTTCCAAACAACAATACCAAACATTTTCTATCCTCTTCCCTCCCCCCCCCCCCCCCCCCCCCCCCCACCACCCCTCAAAAAAAAAAAAAAACCTCGGAAACAGAAAATCAAATGATACCAAACAGGCACGTTGACAGAGAAAGATGGAACCAGACCTTGTAGCTTGCTACCGACTCAAGCCACTGAGAAATAGAGAATAAAAAGACAATAGAACCAGCTTCCACATAATCTCCAAGAGCAAGAGTTCCCACAGCTGCACATTACCAAACAAAATATGAAAAAAATAGTAACCCTTTCTTCAATTTGAATTGACGAAATTCAGGAGGATTACCTGCCATCAGAACAAGAACATTTATATTAAGAGTGAGGCTCTTAATTGATGCTACGCTTCTTACTAATATTGCAGGGACTCCAAAGATGACTGCAGCGACAGCCAAAGATTGCAGTGGATAATAAATATATCCTAGAAATGATAGTGCAAGTAACAATCCCGAAGCCATGACTGATGGGGCGGGCCACTTCTTCTGAGATTTCATTTTCCCCTCTGGTCTAACAGTAGCCTCCAGCCTTGCCTTATTCAGTGCCTCAACTGGCATTAAACCACAAAAGATTTCGTATCAATACTCACAATAACATCACCTTTGACTCAAATACTTGTAAGCATACTTGGGAGCATTTACAAGTGGCAAATTCTATATAGCTTAATTGTCCTTCCTCCTAATTACAACAGTCATGCCCAATGCTATAGACATATCCCCAAGTTGTGTCAACCTTGTAAATAATAAAATTTGGCTAAGAAATATCTAACTATAATTTCTAGTTCCCATTAGAGGAGAACGTTTAAGCCATCACTTATAGTACATGCATTAGTTTGGGGAAAAAAAAAGTCTCTTTATTGGGTAGGGTGTTTTGTTCCTTCTCCAAATTAATTAATAGAGTTATTTAATTTCATTCCGCACGAAAGAGACATGGAAGAGTCCCTATATCAGACCAGGAGAACATTAAAGTCCAAATGGACAAATGGTGTGCTCACGCTTCAGTCCTAAAAGTGCAATAGACTAAGACAGAATCACTTATAATTAAGTTTTTTGAAAAAAATTCATCAGTACTACCATCGATAATAGTTATGTAGAAACTAATTAGTGGACTTTTAGTAATTTAAATGAGTAAAAAATTCAGGAAAAGAAGTCTAAAGTATAACATAAATAATAACATTGTCCTTTTAATACACCCAAAAAAAAAACATTGTCCATAGTAATGGGCTGATAAGTCATGTCAGGGTCGTGGCCATATGTTTTATAATTTCATGCGTGCATTGCATTTGTAACCATATATGGTGAATATTTAGTTACATGATATTTTTTATTCTATAATTATCAATCAAAAATATAATGTCAGAGCAATACTAAATATTCAATAAGTAAATTTAAATTTGAGTCTTAATTGATGTGACATTCATTTTTTTGATAACAATTAAGTAACTGTATAAATTATAAAATTCATCTGAATAACATATAATATTAAAATTTAAATGTTAGAATCCTTAATATTACTGATATTACAATAGCCTACCTGAATTCTTGAGAAACCACTAGTGAGAACTAGTAAACATGTTAATCCCAAAGATAGCCCAGGACATATAAACTTCAATTCTCATGCAATACAAAAATCCAAAAAAAATTAAATTAATGATTGAAAAGAGTAATAAAGTATCCATTTGTGCTAATATTGCTTCATTTGCAGTATATTTAATTAGTTCTTATTTATGGCAGCACAACACATACCAATTTTGGTCTCGGAAATGCGTCGGGTATCATGAACTACGATCACCGTTTTCGTTGGCACAATCACCGAAATCTCTTTAACTCCATCAAGTGAATTCAGAATCCTCTCAACAAGTGGAACCTCTGACGAACAGCACAAACCCAACACCTCAAAATAATTTTTCTTTAACCTTTCAGCCATGAGAGAAAAAAATATCGAGAATATCAGACAATCTTTGATATAAGTTATCAGAAGACGAAGAAGAAGAAGAATACTGATGGAAAGGTCAGAGCTTTAATCTGTGTCTTATTTACTTGTTCTATGTATATTTTAAATTTTTATTTATGGGGCTGGCAAACTTTGCCTGCTACAGTTGAGAGGGAATTCAACTGTATACTCTTTAATTTATTCAAATTTGTTAATATTTTAACATGGAAGTCCGTGTATTTCTATTTATTAATAAAATAATTCCAAGGATTTGAAGAAATAGGCACCCCGGTCTCATGATTGTGTTTTATATTAATCTTTCTTGTTTGTCGTAACTTCGTAATTTATACGAGTGATGTGATGATTTGGATTGGTGTTTCGTGTTAAGGAAATATGTAATAATATTTTTAATTGTTATGAAAGAGACTTGCTTATTAATTGTGTCAAGAATCTTAAACACAAATTTGAATTTTGTACAATTATTAAAAAATTAAAGAGTTATTATCATTACCAATTAGGAAATGAAATTACAAAACTTAAAGAGTTATTATCATTACCAATTATAATGAGATAATAAAATAGAAAATAAAAATATTTACTTATAGTTATCAATTATTATATATACACAATAAAAAAAAATATTATGCATACATATTTATGAATGTGTAAATAAATTTTATTCAACATTATATCTATTTTGATCATTTGAATTCTTACTGTATTTTAACACTAAAATTTGCTTAATATTTAATATGGCTGTTTTTAAAATTTACAATACTTTTAAAAATAAATTTTACCAAACATTGAACTAATTCTCTTCACAGTTAATTGTTTCAACAACACAGCTAACATCAATTATTTTAAAAATTATATCATTACCAGCCCTAAATACATTTTGAGGGACTTACAGTACTATAAGTTCAAACTCTCATCAATTTTAGTTTAAATATCATTATATAATTGCTAAAATAGAATAAATATAACAAACGTGTCAATACAATATTAGTCATATATATCAAATTCAGATTTTATTTTTTGCACAAAGAAAGCTATTTCCTTAAAGCAATAAAATTTTAAAGAAAAAAAAATCTCACATATGCTAGAATATGTTTTTCTATCACATTAGATATTTGTTTAGATATACAGATAAATCATTGAGTTGATACTAATGGAAAATAATACAAAATTCTTAGTTTTTAATTTTCACTTTGGCAATGAGCAACTGGTTAAAAAAAAATTACATAAAATAACTAGTGTAACACTCGAAATCTAATACATGTGGAGCACTTGACAAAGAAGAAGGTTACTAACGAATTATAATGCTTACAACACAATCTTAAATTGAAATAACTCAAATTTTATTCAAATCAAACCAAAATAAATATCCGTAGAAACAACTCCAATATTAATATTATCTCCTAATTTCAAATATATATAAATAAAAATCTCCAAAGATAAGCATAACTTGCAATAAGCAATTGTATCTACAAAAATAAATGATGAAGGATGCACTGTCAACTTAGTAAATAAAATCATTTCCAATACACTAGATTTATGGGGTGCCAAAATATTTGCAAGCCTTTTTATCAAAATATACATTAAAAACATAAGTTCTACAAAATAAAATATTATAATAGAAGGACATAAATTCATAAGTGATTCAGATATCAAAAGCATAATTAATCATAAAAATAAATCGTTCAACTTATATACACATAAAACAAAAGGTTAGCTTATATTACATAATACTCCCAGTGATCCTGCCAGAAACAAAATCATAATAAAAATAGCATGGCCATAGTCAGAATAGAAATTTCGTGTTGACCATAATATAAATCAGAATGAAAATCAGAATAACTATGGATAATAAGCCAAAACATCTAAATTCATTTTCATATGTAACGACTTGAACGTGGTACTTTATACTATATGTGGCATTTTACGGCAAGCTGATCCTCGAGAGGTGGCCCCGATACAACTTTAAGAGGTGGCTTCCACACAAGTTTTTGTAAATAATCTTAACCGAATATGTGAACAAAACATTCATATCGGATTCATAAAAAGTCATGCCAATGATTTATGCTTGCAAAACAAGTTTCATTCTAACATTTTATAGGTAATTTCATAAAAGATAATTATTTAGTAAAATAAATTAAACATTTAAATTCATTTACAATATTTTGTTAAAATCTTGGAAATAGTATAATTTTCAAATTTGAAAAAATTTAAATAAATAGTTAAATTAATTAATTTTTTTTAATGAAAGTTGCTTGATTTCTAAAGTACTTTAAAACACATGTAATTATAATAGTATCAAAATAATTATACAAATTCAGTACACTAGGAATGACAATACTTGTCATGCCAAAAGCAATGATCTAAATACACTTGTAAGCATCCAACAGCCTCAAACACTTTAAATAAATATGAGATATAATTATTAACAGCTTATCCCAACATCATGCTCTTCTAACTTGTACCCTTACTAGTTTGATTATCTGAATTTTAACTCTTAATCTAATAATCGAAATGACATATTATCTTCCAGAACTTTTTTGGACATCCATGACTATTACTCATAAAACTTTGTGATGATCCGATGTCAAAATATTTTCAAAACTATTTAGTTCTTGATAAGTTCAAAGCTATTGTATGGAGCATTAAATAAACATTATAGGTTCCAACATTTTATAAAATCATATATTTTTTTATAAAATTGTAAAATTAAATACGAGAATACTAGACACGAATAATAATCTCTATTTAAAATTTCAAAATTTTTCGAATTCATTTGGCACTCCAAATAATTTGATAAATTTGATTATTGTGTTGAAATTGCAGTTTTCTGGTACAACAATATTTACTTTGAAAATCCATATAAAATCGAATACAAGGTCAAATCTTATGAAATAAAATTTATTCAATACTGCCTACATGTCTAATTTATAAAAAGATAAGTTGTTGTCAAAATAATTTTTCAAAGGTTATGATTTATTACAAAATATTCATGCTGTTAAAAAATAATTCTATAAGACGCAACTAAGAAGCTTGTAATTTAAATAAGATCACTAACCCCGTTGTAGAAGGAGAGAGAAGGAAATTAGGAAAAGAGGTATTTTATAGGAAAATACTTGGAAACCCTAGTAAATAATAAAGCCTAGAATCATTATCTAAAATCAAAGCTTAGGATAGCCGCCCAATATCTCCTAATAAAAGAATTAAAAGAAATAATTTTTCTTATTTCTTACTAAAAATTAACATAATTATTAATTTACTCCAATACCTTAGGTTAAACACAAACAAATATCACTACTTATCTTTAGAAACATCGATCATGCAGAAAGTACACTTTAATTAAAACATGCAACGCGAATTGAAAATTTTGAACCTACCTCTTCCACGTAGATTCATGTTTGCTCATAGCAACATTATTGATATTTAAAATAAAATAGTATATTAAAATTCAATTAGAATAAGAATTACATCCACATTTATTTCACGATGCCACACAAAATTTCAATAAAAAGGGTCAAAATGCCATGCAAGAAACAAAAAGGCTTAAGAATATATCCTGTTCGGGTTGGATTTTTCTGAAAAAGTTCAGAAGTATAGTCGACCACAATCTACTCAAAACTCATTGTTGTCGAGCTGACCACGTAAGTACAATCTGGAGTCTATGTTGGCGACCTAGTTTACAAGTACGACCTGAGATTTATGTGAATGACTTGATTTAAGAATACAACCTTAAGCCTATATGAGTGACCATGAAATTCACCGGTCCGACCTGGAAGTGAAGAAATCCGACCTCGAAATTTATTTGTTTGACCCGAGAATTAGCTTGGAATAGAAAGCTATTGGTTAAGATAACGTGGCCTAATTTCTAGGAAAGTTGTGTGCCACGATCTATTTAAACCTTCTCCAACTGATGACCACGTGCAAATGCTGAAGAAAGTGGACAGAAGTTAAAGGTGGTAACCACCCACGACCAAGGGCCTATTTAAGCTGAAAATGGCAATTGAGGAAGAGGTTAGCAAAAATCAACCAAAAACTCTACAAGTGACTTATTTAAAAGCCTTAACATTCCCGACAAGATTTTTAGATCCTCGATTGGAAAATTCCTTTATTTAAACTCATTCACAATTCTTCTCTCTCATTTTCATCTCTTTATTCACAATTTCTAACTTAAGCATCGGAGGGTCTACGCCGGAACCCCACCGGCGTATCCTAACCGTGTTTTCTGGTTGGCAGGTACAAAAAATTGCGGTTATATTAGCGCTTGAGCTTGGGTTCGCGTTGTAATTCCCCAAAAGAAACAAATTCAGTTGTTGAGGTCGTTTTTTGGCATCAACATCTTGGCGCCGTCTGTGGGGAACGGTGTGAAAAGCCATACGTTTGAAGATTTAGAAGGAGGAGGCTATCAGATTACGAAATAACGATGGAGATAGGCAGACCTTGCGCCAATTGGCGGAGGAAATGAATGCCACGACAGATAAGAGATGGAGAAAAGGGATCGAGAGGTAAATGGAAAAATTTGAGGAGATGATCAAGGGGCTGGTTGATGCCCAAATCAAAGGGGCTCAAGTTCGGGCTAGTGACCCAGAGAGTAGTGGAGCGCGAGAGAGGGAAGAGCTTGGTGGTGAACAGCAGAGTGGAATGGGACTACCACAAGTTGGGGTACGACAAGAGAATAGAAGTGCAGGAGAACAAGTGAATGAGTTGAGAGGGAAAATCAATGACTTGAATCAAGAAAGGGAGAGGGAAGAGCTGAGAGACCCCCACCGGGCAAATGAGCTTGAGCAGCGAATGCTGTAATTTTAAAAAAACTTTAGAGGCATTAGAGGCAAAAACAGAGGGCAAGAAAGTGGTAGGAAGGTTGTTACTTGATGACGAGTCCCCCTTGGTACGTGAAGTGATGGCGGTAACTTTGCCACCCAAGTATGTGATTCTAGCCTTGGTGTATGAAGGAAAAACTGACCCGAATCATCACATGGAGAAGTTTAATGAGATGACCGGGATCCAAGGCTTGAATGATTTTCAAAGGTACTGTGTTTTTACTTTAACCTTAGAAGGACAAGCACGGGAGTGGTACCAGAGATTAAAGAAGGGAAGCATATGAAATTTCAAGGAGTTATATGAGCTTTTCGCTGTGCGTTTAGAGGTTCATGTATACCAGAGCAAGATACGAGCAGATTGAAAAAATTGGTCCAAGGAGAATTTGAAAGTTTAAGGAGTTTTGTGACCAAGTATCATAAGGAGGTTACTGATCTAGGGGCATTTGATCATCCAAATGCTCTGGAGGGATTAAAGAATTGGTTGAGAATCAATCGATTGTGGGATAGCTTATATAGTAAGGGGATAATAACATATGCTGAGGCGTACGACTAGGCAAAATTGGATATGAAAACTGAAGATGCAGTGGAAGAAAATAAGAGAATGAAAATGCAGATAGGGGGTCCGATGAGAATGAGAGACCTGAGAAGGAGAAGAGATAACTTTGGGTATAGCTCGAGGATGAACACGGATGATAGGCGTCATTACGACAGAAGGTTGTTCAATTATAGACAACCAGAAATTGGTCCAAGGAGAATTTGAAAGTTTAAGGAGTTTTGTGACCAAGTATCATAAGGAGGTTACTGATCTAGGGGCATTTGATCATCCAAATGCTCTGGAGGGATTAAAGAATTGGTTGAGAATCAATCGATTGTGGGATAGCTTATATAGTAAGGGGATAATAACATATGCTGAGGCGTACGACTAGGCAAAATTGGATATGAAAACTGAAGATGCAGTGGAAGAAAATAAGAGAATGAAAATGCAGATAGGGGGTCCGATGAGAATGAGAGACCTGAGAAGGAGAAGAGATAACTTTGGGTATAGCTCGAGGATGAACACGGATGATAGGCGTCATTACGACAGAAGGTTGTTCAATTATAGACAACCAGAAAGGCCGGGTCGAAATTGGGAAGGAAATCGTGAAAGAAGAGAAATCTCATTAGTAGGACGGGACCGAGAGGGAGGAAATAATTATGGGAGGAACCAGCGGGAGAACCGAGTAAGAGATTACAATAGGTTGCCACCACCTGTAGACCGGAGAGGACCAATATCTGACAATGGAGTGAATTTATTAGAACAGAGTGGAAGATACACACCACTGAACACGAGCAGAGCAGAAATATATGCTGCAATAAAAGATAAGGGGTTACTAGCACCGCCAAAGCAGATTGTAAGGTGTTTAGGCGGAAGTGCTCACCACAAGTATTGCGAGTTTCACAAGGTGACCGGACATAGAACTGCAGATTGTATTGACTTGAAGGAACATATTGAATGGCTAGTGCAAAATCAATATCTAAAGGAGTATGTGGATGACCAAGGAAGAGGTGGGAGAAGAGGAGACATCAGAGATAATTAGCGATGATGATTATGGGAGGGCCGACCTTAACAGGAGACTCAAACCGCTCAAGGAGAAATTATAGCAGATATTCCCTAAAAAGTTTTAAGGTGAATTTTAATGTTCCGACACCAAAGAAGCAGCAGGTTCAAAGGGTGCCGATCATGTTCACGGACGAGGACGAGGAAGCGGTCGCACATCTACATGAGAATGCGCTTGTAGTGAAGGTAGTCTTGGCAGGGCAGGAATTGAACCAAGCTTTTGTAAATGGGGGAAGCTCGGTCGACATTTTGTTTAAGCAAACTCTGGATGATCTGCAAATAGGAGACATCAGATTTGATCTAGTCAGAACATCGCTAAAGGGGTTCGGTGGAGCTGAGCTGATTCCCGTTGGGTTGATTGACTTGCCACTGAAAATAGGGTCCAGCCCACTATAAAAGACAGTGATGGTAACATGGCTGGTAGTTGATGAGCTGAGCCCTTATCAAGTTATTTTGGGCAGACCATTCAATAGGATAACAGGAGCAGTGTGCTCAACCCATATGCAATGTGTGAAGTTTAGAGTTCAAGGTGGAGTTGGAGTGATGAGGGGCCAGCAACAAGTGGCTCGAAGCTGTTACGCTACAAATGTGAGAGAATCCATGCAGATCACAAGTATCGATCCACAAGCTGAAAATAGGTTATGCCAACAGCGACCTAATAAAGAAATAAAACAAGTATCGGTAAGTGAGAATGATCCAAGTAGAGTAGTAAGAGTAGGAACAAAGATAATGGATGACATTTCTAATGAGCTTCAGAATTTATTGGTGGAGTATAATGACATATTTGCTTAGAGCCATTAAGATATGCCGGGAATAGACCCACGAATCATGTGTCACCGGTTGGCTATAGATAAAAAACATAAGCATGTAAAGCATAAAAGAAGAATGCTCAATCAGGAAAGGTATGAGGCCATCCATGATGAGGTGGATAAATTGTTGAAATTGGGGTTTATAAGGGAAGTGAACTATCCAGAATGGGTTTCGAATGTGGTGATGGTTAAAAAGGCGAATGGAAAATAGAGGATGTGTGTGGACTTTACCGACCTCAACAAAGCTTGTCCAAAAGATAGTTTTCCTCTCTCAAAGATTGACCAGTTAGTGGATTCAACAGCCGGACATGGCTTGATGAGTTTTATGGATGCATTCTCAAGATACAACGAAATTCATATGTCCACAGCAGATGAAGAAAAGACAACTTTTGTGACCGACCAAGGATTGTATTGCTACCGTGTGATGCCGTTCAGATTAAAAAATGCAGGAGCTACTTATCAAAGGTTGGTAAATAAGCTTTTCAAGCCCTTGATTGGTAAAACGATGGAGGTATATGTGGATGACATGATAACCAAGTCTGTTAAGGCGGTCGAATATACAACGCATTTGCGTGAGACATTTGAGGTGTTACGAAAAAATCAGATAAAGTTGAATCCAGAAAAGTGTGCCTTTAGAGTGGAATCAGGGAAATTTTTGGGCTTCCTAGTTAGTCAAAGGGGGATGGAAGCTAATCCAGAAAAAGTAGAGGTCATTCTCAAGATGAGGTCGCCGAAGGATCTTAAAGATGTTCAGAGCTTAGCTGGGAAAGTTACCGCGCTGAGTAGGTTCATTTCAAAATCATTGGATAAATGCCATTTGTTTTTTGAATTGATGAAGAAAGGAAAAAGATTGAGGTGGTCGGAAGAATGTGAGACATCATTTCAACAATTAAAGGCGTATTTGGCCAACATACCAACTTTGGCTAAGCCTTTAGTTGGTGATGTTCTCTTGATCTACTTGGCGGTCTCAGATTATTCAACTAGCTCAGTCCTGGTAAAAAAAGAAGATGAAGTCCAACGTCCTGTATACTACACGAGCAGATCTCTTACAGGGGCAGAAGTTAAATATCCTATTGCAGAAAAAGTGGGCGATGGCTTTAGTTGTAGCCACAAGAAAGCTGAGGCCGTATTTTCAAGCTCATGAGATCGTGGTCGTCACCAATCAACCTTTAAGACAAATTTTGCACAAACCGGACATTTTAGGAAGGCTAGTTAAGTGGTCAGTAGAGCTAATTGAATTCGACATCAGTTACCAACCGAGGTCAGCAATTAAAGCGCAAGCTTTGGTCAACTTCATTAATGATTGTAGTGACAATAATGAAGAGATGGATGCTGAGCGGGAGATTAAAGAGGCAGAGAAGAAGAATGATGTATGGGAGCTTAATGTAGATGGAGCTGCAAACCCAGAAGGGTTAGGCAGAGGAATTGTTTTTGTTTCGCCCGACCAAGAAAAAGTATGCTACGCTCTCAAGTATGGATTTCATCCTACAAACAATGAAGCAAAATATGAAGCTCTCATTGCGGGTCTAAAGCTAGCAAGAGCGTTGGGGGTTCGGTATTTGAAGGTGAAGAGTAACTCGCAACTGGTAGTGAACCACCTGAATGGGACATTTCAAGCCAAAAGTGAGAACATGTCCAAGTATTTGAGCAAAGCACTGTAGCTATGGGGTAGTTTTGATCAAGCTACAATGGAGCAAGTTCCGAGGGGAGAAAATTACCGAGCAGATTATATAGCAAGACTGCCAGCTACATAATGCCCAAAGTTCCCACGAGGAATCCCATTAGAGTCGGTTTCAAAGCCCTGTATAGCTAACCCCGAGATGGAAGTTTATATGGTAAAAGATGAGAAGAGCTGGATGGTGCCTATTATGAGGTATATTGAATTTAGGGAATAGCCTCAAGATAAAGCAGAGGCAAGAAGGTTGCGATGCCAGGCAACACGGTACTCCATTATCGAAGGTGTGCTTTATAGGAGAGGTTACACTTTACCTTGCCTGCGATGTTTGGGCTTAGCTGATGCCAACTATGTGATGAGAGAGGTGCATGAGGAAATTTGTGGAAATCACGGCGGAGGTAGGGCATTGGCCCATAAAATAATAAGGCAATGTTATTTTTGGCCGACCGTGCATGAAGATGCACATTAGTTAGTTCGGAGATGTGATGAATGCCAGAAGTTCACCATAATTACAAGACAACCACCAGAAAACATGATGACAATGGGGAACACTTGACCATTTGCACAATGGGGGGTGGATCTTATCGGACCAATGCTGACTGGGAGAGGCCAAATGAAATAAGCGGTGGTAGCCATTGATTATTTTACTAAGTTGATTGAAGTTAAACCGCTACAAAAGATAACCGAGAAGCGCATAACAGATTTCATATGGAGGAATGTGATTTGCAGATATGGCTTACCGCAAGCTATTATCACCGATAATGGAACCCAATTTAATAATGAGAATTTCAAGAAGTTTTGTGGTCAGCTCGGCATTGAATTGCAGTTTATCTCACCTGCTCATCCGAAGGCAAACAGACAAGTAGAAGCGGCGAACAAATCTATTAATTTCGGCATTATTCCCGTTCCACTCTTCAACATCCATCACTTGCGGCCATATTGTTCTTTCTTTTTCTGTTTTAGTTTCCAATATCGTTCATGTCTTCTCAGTATTGAAAACTAGAGGACTGGTGTTTGGTTCACACAATTTTTTTTTTTTAGTTTCCAATATCGGTAATGGCTTTCCGATATCGAAAACTAGGGGACTGGTGTTCAGGTTGGATTTTTCTGAAAAAGTTCAGAAGTATAGTCGACCGCAATCTACTCAAAACTCATTGTTGTTGAGCTGACCACGTAAGTACAATCTGGAGTCTATGTTGGCGACCTGGTGTACAAGTACGACTTGAGATTTATGTGAATGACTTGATTTAAGAATACAACCTTAAGCCTATATGAGTGACCAGGAAATTCACCGGTCCGACCTGGAAGTGAAGAAATCCGACCTCGAAATTTATTTATCTGACCCGAGAATTAGCTTGGAATAGAAAGCTATTGGTTAAGATAACGTGGCCTAATTTCTAGGAAAGTTGTGTGCCACGATCTATTTAAACCTTCTCCAACTGATGACCACGTGCAACTGCTGAAGAAAGTGGGCAGAAGTTAAAGGTGGTAACCACCCACGACCAAGGGCCTATTTAAGCTGAAAATGGCAACTAAGGAAGAGGTTAGCAAAAATCAACCAAAAACTCTACAAGTGACTTATCTAAAAGCCTTAACATTCCCGACAAGATTTTTAGTTCCTCGATTGGAAAATTCCTTTATTTCAACTCATTCACAATTCTTCTCTCTCATTTTCATCTCTTTATTCACAATTGCTGACTTAAGCATCGGAGGGTCTACGCCGGAACCCCACCGATGTATCATAACCGTGTTTTCTGGTTGGCAGGTACAGAAAATTGCAGTCATATTAGTGTTTGAGCTTGGGTTCACGCTGTAATTCCCCAAAAGAAACAAATTCAGCTGTAGTTGTTGAGGTAGATTTTCGGCATCAACAGATCCAGAAACCGAAAATAAAGAAAACTTCAATCCCCTTAAAGCTGGTAAAACGGGGACTGCCTTTGGACCTAAAAAGAGGTGTAGAGTAAATGAGTAATAATAATAAACCCACCAAACTCATCGGAAAAATGAAAATAATAATAATAATGATAAAGGTAACAAGGTATATTTGTAGTTTTGTACCAATACGGCAACACTTTTATTAATAACCGCAATAATTGTTTTTAAGTCGATCTTAAAATATTAGTAGTGAAATTTCATCTAACAATTTAATAAATTTGTTGTTTATGGAAATTAAAACGAAAATGATAGTTAAACTCTCAATCATTATTTTTAAAAAATTTCGAAATCTCTCAAATCCTGTTTTATCTGCATTACATATGAAGTAATTAGAAAAAGAAAAGTAGATGAAATAACAAATTAATTAACTGTAATAATAATATAGGATGCATACAAATTGACTAGTACTTTAAATGAAAGGCTACTCTTTTATGGCAATAAGCATTTTATTTAAAAGTGGAAATTTTTTTCCAATAAATTATGGGCCAGCATGAGTTAAGTGCTTAATGGAACTCAAAATTTCTAATAAATATTTACAAAAATACATTATATTTTGATCAATCTTACATCTGAAGGAAATTAATGGTTTGCTTCTATAAATGGAAAATATTTACAAACAAATTTTGGACTTGTCTATTGGACCTTAGGGGCCATGGCCCGTGGGTGCAATTAGCCTTTTAGTATTGTCAGTAATAATCACAAGCCTGAGAGTGGCTTTAAGACTTCAGTTTCTGCTAAAGCTTGAACAGAGACTTTAAAATTCTTCAATTTTGTGTCAGATTATGCTAAATACCAATGTTTGAAGGTAGTGTTTTATTTTTTATACGTACATACATACAAACATACATACATACATATAAATATATATAATTTGAAGGTAATTATTATTATTATTACTAGAAATTTGTGGGAGCACTCTTTTATAGTGCAGCCGAGATAATATGAATGAAAAGAGAGTGGTTTATCATTTACAATCTAAATAATGGGCGGTTCCATAGTTTTATATGTAGTCATTTCATGCACTGAATATTCAAAAGTTTCTATTCCCTGATTAAGAAGAAGTCGGCGTGATTGAGCGGCAGATATCATACAGGATATAAGCCTTGTTATTGTATACATATACTAGAACAGTAGAAATGCAGTAACTCTCAATGTTGTCACACATTATGGAGATAAAGAGGCTTCAAGTCTTCAGTTTTTGGTAAGTAGTGGAGGAGATGAGGAAAAGTGACGATCGTATCAGGGTCTTCCCTATATTAATTAGGCCTAAGCCTTATGATTGCACGCAAAGGATGTAGCTTGTGAGTAGTGTAGCCAACAGTATCAACACTTTCTTCCTCGCCATCTCTCAGATTCCACTTGAATTCCTGCACCAGCCTACCTATTGCTGTGCAAGCTATCAAACTTGCCTGAAGAGAACCTGCGCACACCCTCTTTCCTGCTCCAAAGGCCATTGTCTTGTACAAATCTGCAGGGTCGTTTTGCCCATCAAGAAATCTCTCGGGTTTCCACTCCTCTGGGTTTTCCCACTGTTTCTTGTCCATGTTGCATCCGTATATGTTTATTGCAATCTGTGTATGCAACATAAATTAAAGTTAACATCTAACAATGCAGACACCATTAGTAGGAACCACAAAGATTTCAAATGAAACTAAGCTAAACAACAACCTCACTTCCAGCAGGAATGAAGTATCCTCCTATTTCGGTATCTTCATGTGCAAATCTTAAAGGAACTATTGGAGCTGGACTGTACTTTCTCAGAGTTTCATGGAAAACTCCTCCCAAGTAAGGAACCTGTGCTATGTTTTCCTCCGTAAACTTGTTTGACCCACAAACTGATTGAATCTCCTGAAATAGACGGTCCTGTAGTGTGTGTGTATATATATAGAAGGAACATCAATATATGCAAAAAATTTTGAACAGGTAGCAAAGATCAAAATTCATGGAGAGACAAGCGATTGATTAATTAACCTGTCGCATTGGATCCTTTGCCAGCTCATACATGGCCCATTCTGTTGTAACCAAAGTAGTATCTGATGTCTCGATGATAGGCTCCCAGAGCAGCATGCTTATTTGTTGCTCTGTAAGTGATTTTACTTCTGACAACAAGTAATCAACATAACAATTCAGTTCCTGTCCTAAAGCAATTCTGCTTTTGGCCTCACTGATGAGGGCATCCATTACTGCTTGCCTGCGGGTACACAATCTCTGAATTTTCATTTCCACGCCTTTATTAGGAACCCATCTTAGATAAGGGAAGAAGTCTCTCCAGTCCACCTCAATTGCTCCCTCCATTATGTCAAGCACTAAAATTTTAAATATCTCATCTTTTGACAATGTGGTACGGAGCTCCTTCACATAAATTGATTCCACAACCTTTCCCACAGCCTGAAAATGCAAAATGCTTTAATTATCTATGTATTTAGTCAAAGATAAGGGATGAATTTCCAACAAAAGATCACAGCTAGGTCACCTGCTTCATTGACACTCCAAAAAGTTCAGACTCAAAAATTTTCCTGAAATTCACTAGTTGTAGAGGGTTGTCCTTGATGTGAGCATGAAATTGGGTTGAAATATTTTCCATCATTGTGTCTCTATTGATTCGATGTCGCTTCTGAATAACACACATACAGAGAGTACACATCATTAGTTTCGGCAGTACAAAATAGCCATACAACATATAAAGGGACACGGTGAAAGCACGAGAAAGTTGGATTAGCCGATTAACCTGAGCATTTCCACCCAAAACATTTGTGAGTAAACATCGTTTAGCCATTTTGTGAAATTCATCGTAGTCACTTATTGCAACCATACACTTATTAGATGTGAGGATCTTCAGGGCATTTGATAGCTTCCTTGTTGAAATGGATGGATATCTGGTCACCATGGCCTGGAAGAACAAACAATAAATTAAAACATTTTAATCATTGATTGATTGATTTCTCTTCTATGTGCCCCTGTATCAGTAACTAACTAAAGCTACATGAATATATAAATTAATTAATGACAAGCAAACTGGACATTTAGTGAATTAGACATCTTGATTGTCAGCCTAACGACCTAACTAAAGGGATTCATCTGCAGCTCACTCAAACTTACACCCGAGCGGTTAAGTTGCCAAACATTAACAGCTTAAACATGTTATATACTATTAATTGTACAGCTCGGGCCCAACAATTAAGTAGATATTATTAGTTTTGGTCACATAGTCAGTCACAGTTTTGTTCTGGACATTTTTACTTGAAACGCATCTACTTAGTTAATTGTGATGTTACGTTAACAATTTCACCCGATGACAAAATTGAATCTATAGTTTGCAGTGTTAAAAGTATAGAACCAGAATGCCTGCCTCTTTAGCAACATCAGCGGAGTTGAGAACAATCATAGTAGAAGCGCCAGTCTTGATAGAGTAAATTGGTCCATACACCTCTGCCCACCTTGTGAAAGTCATGTGTGGTTTCTTCTCTTTCAACTGTAACAAATTTCCTATAAGAGGTAGCCTTCCTGGAACCTCTGCACACAACTCCCCAACGACAACCCATTGATCATTTAAATTAATCAATCAAGAACAAAGAACTGAAGAGAAGAAACCATGTATACATACCTGGAACAGGCGGAAGATTAACGGCTAATTCCATCCTCTGCCTAGAGATGAACCTTCGGATGAAGAACAGGAAGAAAAACACAGAGAGAGTACCGAGAGCAATGGAAGTAGCAAAGGGTGGTCCTGCTTGAAATGCTTGAATGATGTAATCTTTGGAGGCCATTGTTTTTTTATTTTCTCTACTGAAATCTAGTGAAAGAAGTCCGAGATTCTATAGAATGAAATGCTCAAGGCATAACTTGAGTATTTATAATCATGATTACACACCTGGGTTGTTGAATTGGAATGTTATATTTTCAAGAAACATTTAGCTAGAGTACAAGTAGAATTGACCTGTCATGTGTCAGAGAGAGACGACCGAATTATGGCCTGTCTCTGAGTCTAAATTAGCCTTGTTGGTGCTGTTTTTCATAAGCGTTTTGCAGGAAGGATTCCCTTTTGGCGTTTACCAATATGGAAGGGTCCAAACAATTATGTTAGTCGTGTGGATAGTGCCAAAATGGGGCGTGGAATTATGCAAAGGAATTAAGAGAGTTCAGATAAATTCGTCACTGCCGAGCATCTGCTGTTGCAGCTCCGTGCTATCCACGCCTTCAACATAGGTGGAGTCGATAATACGTTACTTATAGGTCAATTATCTTTAAATAATGATAGATTTTTTTTTCCCCTCGTACATTAGTGAGAGTAGATTTCTGAATAAAGCTCAAGAGACCTCTTGGATTGAACTAAAATAAATGTCTAAATTTAGAATCCTAGTATATTGCGGATCAATATTTATTGCTTAAAGAAACTCAAAATTTTGAAGAAATATTTGCGAAAATACAATGTATTTTGATCGATCTTTACATGATAAGGAAATTAATTGTTTGCTTCTATAAATGGAATCTCCACCACGCCGTAAAAATATTGGACTTGTCTAGTGGACCTTAAAGTGGCCCATGGGTGAAATGAATCTTTTACTATTGTCGGCAACACTAACAAGTAACAATGTTGAAGTAATTAAATATATATATATCTTTAAGATAAATTACTTTTTATAATTCATTGGACTTCCCATGCTAAATGCCAATAATCCGAAGGTGTTTATTATATTTATCTATTGAGATATCAATTTATCATGCGTGTTGGGGAAAAAATTATCATAAGCATTGTAACTTTTTATAGAAATATTATATTTTAATTTACTAATATTTTTATTGGAATTCTATCGAGAGCGTAGATAGATTCTTTTATAATGCAGCCTAGATAATATTAAAAAAAATAAAAAATAAAAATTTAGAAAGTGATTTACAATTTACCATCCCAATAATGGGTGATTTTTACAGAGTCTACTAGTCGTATGTTGAATATTCAAAATATGAACGCTTCCAAAGAAAATAAGTTTCCATTATCCCATTAAAGAAGTTGTAAGCGTGATTGGGCTGCGCTCTAAAATTATAGCCATAATTTCATTTTCATGTTGTGAGACAATCATTTTTTCTTTTGACTTGACCAAGATATTGTGCCGCTGTGGAATATGCTCTTGTGCGTATAGCTCACTCAGTTTTTCTGTCGTTACTTTTTTATATTGCAGTCACTCAACCACACAGCATGTGTTGTTGGAATGTAATGCTTGAGCATGAAAAGATTGACTGCATTTTGGATTTGATGTCTTGAGGGGGTGCGTTTATAGTGGATATCAAAGATCCAAAAGAATGCCTAAACATTTGATTCTTTTTAGAGCATGTAAAGAAGAGATAATAATTGGGGTTTGTTTGTGAGCTTATTCCTCCTTGCACCTTTGAGCCTTTGAGGCTGTTGCATTGCTTTTTTCTTCAAAAAAAAAAAAAAACATTATGCAATTACAAGAAATCCATTGCTTGGATATTTTCAAATATTGTAAAATGGATACAAAAACTCTTTTTGTTACAGAGGGCTATTCAAATTTTAAAACTAGGGTGTTGTAACTTCAAATTCACATTTACGGACATGATGAGATATTTGTTTTAAAGTTTCTAATAATAAAACAATCAAATTCTTGAGAACCACCAAATAGTTAGCTGATAAACCATTTCAAATTTCATTCATGTTGGTGGTAAAATATTGGACGGAGGTACTAATGGCATTACATATGGAGAACATAATTTGAGACTATGATAAAGGATGAAGGGAAAGTTGAGAAGGGAGGATAAAATGGAAAGATCTCAATGAATTAGTCTCAATCACCTAAACTGCCAAAGAGTGACACAAAATTGCCTCCTACAAAATATTTAAGTCACCACGTGTCTATACGGGACCACAATAACAATCACACGAGGCGCCACCAGGCCACATCCTCACCTAAGTTGTCTCCAAAACATCTCTTTGTGAGCCGCCAAAGTCAAGATTGAGAAAGGGGGACTACAGACAAGCCACCTCCACCATCCTTCTAATTGATTCATTCAAAATTGACCAATTAATTATAGTTAAGGGCACACAATTAGCACAGACTGTCACTAAATAGATAGCTGCCCAATCTAAGCAAGCTTAAAAGCCTCCACAAAAGGAGTCAAATTACTCTCGAGACCCGACCTTAGGAGGAGAATCACCAATAACGGCTCGCCTCATATCTAAAAAGATATAAATATGCCCTTAGAGAACTTCACTTTAAAAGGTCAAATTGGTCTTATTAAGGGGTAAGATCACTCACAAAACACTTAAAATCTCCTACACTAGAATTTCTCTAAAAGCCCATCATCTTCTTCAATCCCTCATTTACTTGATTATCAAAGCGTCGTCGCTAGCCACCGCCATCGTCACCTCTAACAACTGTTCCTTGTGATTTTAGATTTGTCTCAGTCGTCATCGTCCCCAGAAAACAATTTCTAGACAGCTCGACATCAATCTTCACTAAAAAACTACCTTCTGTAGAGAAGTTCTCATACTATTTTGGGCTAAATCAGATAAAAACAATTCATATGAGAAGAGATTGTAAATAGGATAAAAACTTGTTTCATCATTATATTTTAAGATTAGTACTCATTTAGTTCCTATATTTTTAAAAATACCTCAAAATATCCCTACCTTTAAATTATTGACATCCCTACTGTTACTTTTTGTTTCTTTTGACTTGCTTTTACAATATTACTCTCTTACAATAATGTTTCTTTTTATGAAATTAAAAAAAAGAAAAAAATTAAATTATCAAGTTAACCCCAAAAATTAAATGAAAACAAAAAGATTATATATTAATTTTTGTGAAAGCTTACATGTCTCCAAAAAATTTATTGTAAAAATAATTAAATAACCTTTTTGGACATTAGTAAATAAATAAATAAATAAATATATATATATATATATATTTATATATAGTGTAATACAGCTTAGAGTTTTTGTGTTTAAAGACTTGTGTTTTATTTTGACGTTTTGATTTTGTGGTGAATTTTTACTGGTTGTAAGTCCCGTTTAGGATAAGGATTCCGCTGAGGGCTGTAAATCCATACATGTAGCCATTCTGACCAAACCAAAAATAGACCATAGGTTTTTAACCATGGATCCTCCGATCCGTAGAACATCGTCCTTTTCTAGCTCTTCTTCCGGGAAGACTAGTGATTCAAAGCATGTTGTGAGTTTAGAAGAATTCGTTATTGAGAACTTCGATAAAGCAATTGATTGTTGGGAACTTCCAACGATTTCCAAAGAAAAGATTTACAAAACAAAAGCACTTGATTTTTTAAAGCATGATTATGTAATAAAAACCGAAGAACATGACATAACTCTTTCAGACCCATTTGAAACAATTCATTTGTTTTCAGAAAAATCTTTAAAGAAATTGAAAGAAAATAATTTCAATTACATTCATATTGGATTAATTCAAGTCGGAATAAAACCCTTAACTAAAGAAGGTCTTGATACGTCTATTCTTGTTGTTTTAAGAGATGAGCGATTCAACTCTTTTGATGATTCTCTGCTAAGTAGCGTTGAATCTAGTCTCTGTAAAGGTCCAATTTCTTTTGATTGTTATCCTAATATAACGATCTCCCTTAAAGATAAGAATATTCTAAAAAGCATGATTTTACAAATTAAAACTCATAATTACAATATGATTAAAGGATCTATCCCAGTTGCTTTAATCTTCAAAATCTGCTACAAAGCAATGGTTTCAGCGTTCAGTACGCAACACAGATTCTAGTCAAAAAGAGATGAAACTCTTCTCTTGCAGACTTATTTGTCTAGAGCCAATACTGTTATTCCAAAACCAATCCAATGGAAAGATATCAACCTTCCAGATGAATGGATTCTTGAAGGAGCCGCCCCACCGGCGATTCCGAAACAACTTGAGCCAAATACAGAGTTGCAAAATGTGACTCAGTATTCCGATGGTAGAGTCAAATTGTCATTCAGGAGATCTACCTTATCCAGATTTTCTGATAAAGAGTCATGCTCAAGCATTCCTTCGTTAGAAAGAAAATTCTAAAAAATTCCTTCCATTATAAATCTTCCATTCTAACCAGTAAAGAATCAACCTAGATTTTCTACTTCAGACATACCTAGTTCTTTTATACGTTCTGTTGATTACACTACAAGTGTTCCTCATCCAGTTTATATTAGTAGTCAACATCATCAAAGACAGGAAGAGAAAGAACCCTCTCCTCCAACCTCTCCAACGTTTTCTGCAGTCACAAAAAATGTTATTAATGTCATTTCAAAAGAATTTGAATTAGATAAAAATTTAAATTTGCTTCATGATGATTTTTACTCTGATAATAATAAAGAAAAAAGAATTTGGTTTTTTAAACATTTTTTAAACCAAAGAAAAGGAATCCAACAAATCTATTATGAATTTGTAAATTTTCATCAAGTTCATATATTGTTTTTTGATTGGTTCGAAATATATTCTTCTGAGAACAACATCAATTACCCGTTCAAAAAGTCAAACCCTATTACTATTAGGAAGAAAGTCCTTGAATGGAAACTTTTTGATAGTGATAGAACTATAGAATCAGAACATCCACCTCTTCGGAGTATAACCGTTGATCACGGTGAACTTCCTTTCCAAATCAGAGCTTCACCTTATAAAATCCAAAGCCAAATGATTCTGATGCAAATTTAAGTAGTATTATCCAACAGAATAATTTCTGTAATACTAACTTAAATACAATCGGAAAGCAGTTGACTAGGATTGAAAACCAATTCCAAAAGTCAACCATTACTATTTCATCGATTTCTCCTGTTCCGTCAAAATCGGATTTAGACAAAAAACTTAAGGAACCTATTTTCAAACATTTTCAGGTTTCAAAAACTAGCCAAAAGCTTGTTCAAGAGTCAAAATCAGATTTTGCCAAAGCTATTAGAGAACAATTAGATAGGATAGAAGCTGCTTCTTCCTCATCTAGCAAAGTTCAAATAGCCCCTGATACTCCTCAATCTAGTAAGATTGGAGTATTAGAACATGATCAATCTTCTATAACCTCTTTTGATATAGATGCCTTCCAAGAAGAGCCATCTATTCTTAAAGCCAATAAAATCCATTGGGAATTAGCACTTCCTAACGTTAGGACTCCACCAGACCTTGCCATAGATAATAGACCAAGTGCCTTAAATCAATCCAGGTTTAATGCATCTTCAGTCTATGAGTGGAATATCGATGGCATGTCTGAATATAATATCTTAGGATTGTTGCAACAAATGACAATGGCAGCCAATGCCTATAAAACCCAAGCAAGAACTTCTGATCGTGCTATATCAGAAATCCTTATTGCGGGTTTCACTGGTCAACTAAAAGGCTGGTGGGATCACCTTCTCACTCAACACCAACAATTAGATATTTTAAATTCAATCCAAATTGATGAAAATGGAGCCCCCATTCTGGATGAGTTCAACAATCTGATTCAGGATGCTGTTGCTACTCTTATTTTAACAATTTCTCTCCATTTCATTGGTGACCCTTCACACCTTCGTGATAAAAACGCTGAGTTACTACATAATTTGAGATGTAGGAAACTTAGTGAGTTTAAAAGCTAGAAAACTTCCTTCTTTACTAGACTTTTTCTAAGAGATGATGCAAATCATACTACTTGGAAAGAAAAATTTCTTGCTGGATTACCTACCCTTCTAGGTGAAAAAGTAAGAAATTCTATTAAACCTCTTTATGATAACCGTATTCCTTATGATGAGCTCACCTATGGTGAACTAGTCAGTTTCGTCAATAAAGAAGGTTTAAAGATTTGTCAAGATTTGAAATTACAGAAACGGCTCAAATCGGAGCTTAAAAGGTCTAAACAAGAGTTAGGCAGTTTCTATAAACAATTCAACTATGACCCCTTTAAAACTTCTACCTCTAAAGATTGTAATGGTGAGTGTTCTAAACCTCGCAAGAAACATTACAAATCTAAAAGCTATAGGAAACCTTTTCGTGAATTTAGAGAACTTCTATATAAGAAACCTTCGAGACCTTATAAGAAACCCAACTTCTCTAAAAGAAAAGAGTTCAGAACCAAGCCAAAGACTCCTTTCAATTACAAAGAAGCTATATGTCACAAGTGTGGCATAAAAGGTCATACTGCAAAATATTGCAGAATGAACAAAAATCTTCATGAGCTTGACCTTGATGAAGAGATCCTTTCCAAATTGGCCCCTCTTCTTATCGAGTCCTCTGATTCTGATTCTTCCATGTCTGGAGACAGTGACCCCTACCAAGTTGATGAATTAATTGACTCGGATGACTCTGCATCTAGCAGCAGTGAATCTGAATCAGATTCGTTTTTAAAGAAAATCAATGTTTTGACTAAAGACCAAGAAACTTTTCTTGAACTTGTAAAGCATATTTCTGATCCAAATTTTCAAAAGGAATATCTTGATAAACTTTTGAAAACCCTGGATTTTAATAAAGTTGAAACCTTTAAAGTCCCAATTGCTAAAAAGAATCCTTATGATCTTACTCGGATTTGGATAAAAAGAAAACAAAGAAGTCAACACCTACAATCCAAGATCTTCAAAAAGAAATCAAAGACATTAAACTTGAAATTAAAGATTTAAAAGAAAAACAGAAAACAGATTCTCAAACCATCCAACTTCTTTTACAAAAATATTTAGATGAAAATTCTGATAAAGAAGTTGACTCTGATGATAATGATAATGACCAAAATGTTGGTAACATTGAATCTATACCACATGATTTTCTGTTTGTTTTAAAACAAATCACCACCAGAAAATACTTGATTAAAGTCTCTTTAAATTTTTCCAAAAATTTTACAATTGACGCCATTGCCCTTTTTGATACTGGTGCCGATTTAAATTGCATAAGAGAAGACATTGTCCTCAAAAGATTTCATGAAAAAACAAAAGAAAAACTTTCTGCCGCCAATAATTCAAAACTTAAAGTCAGTTCTAAAGTTGAAGCCTTAGTTTATAACAATGGTTTTGAATTTCAAACTTCTTTTATTCTTACAAATGACATACACCATGCTGTCATTTTAGGAACCCCATTTATAAACCTTGTTACCCCCTATATTGTCAATTACGATGGTATATCTTTTAAAGCAAAAAATAAAAAATTTATTTTCCCATTTATTGAAAAACCCAAAACAAGAAATTTAAATATTGTTAAAGCCTGCTCTGTTTATCAGAACCATGTAAATGCAATATTTAATTCTAAACAAGATAATTTATTTTGTTTAAAAAAGGATTTAAATCTTCAAAGAATTGAAAATCAATTACAAAATGATTTTATACAAAAGAAAATCTCTGAGTTCAAAACTCTCATCGAAAAAGAAATTTGTGCTGATTTACCATCTGCCTTTTGGAATAGAAAACAACACTTGGTAGATTTGCCATATGAAAGTTCTTTCGATGAAAAACAAATACCCACCAAAGTTCGTCCAATCCAAATGAATATGGAACTAGAACAACATTGTAAAAATGAAATAAAAGATTTAGAGTCAAAATGACTCATTGTAAAATCCAAATCTCCTTGGTCTTGTGCCGCCTTTTATGTAAATAAAAATTCTGAAATTGAAAGAGGCATACCAAGACTTGTGATAAATTACAAACCGTTAAATAAAGCATTAAAATGGATTAGGTATCTTATACCTAATAAAAAGGATTTGCTTCAAAAATTATGTTCTGCTCTTATTTTTTCAAAATTCGACATGAAATCTGTTTTTTGGCAAATTCAAATCCATCTAAAAGACCGTTATAAAACTGCTTTTACTGTTCCATTCGGATAGTATGAGTGGACTGTTATGCCCTTTGGTTTAAAGAATGCACCTTCAGAATTTCAAAGAATTATGAATGATATTTATAATCCTTATTCCGATTTTTGCATTGTTTATATTGATGATGTGTTGATATTTTTAAATTCAATTGATCAACACTTCAGACATTTAAAGACTTTTTATTTTGCCACCAGAAAGGCTGGATTGGCAATTTCTAGTTCTAAAATATCTTTATTTCAGAGAAAAGTTAGATTCCTTGGTCATCATATTTCTAAAGGAACGATCACTCCAATTGAGCGATCTCTTTTATTTGCTGATAAATTTCCTGATCAAATTCTTGATAAAACCCAACTACAAAGATTTCTTGGAAGTTTAAATTATGTTCTTGATTTCTACCCTAATATTAATAGGATGTCTAAACCTTTGCATGATAGGTTAAAAAAGAATCCTACCCCTTGGACAGATGAACATACAAAAGTTGTTAGGCTCATAAAGCATTCTGTAAAAAACATTCCATGTTTATTTCTTGCAAACCCTGCATTACCTAAAATCGTTGAAACAAATGCATCTGATTTAGGTTATGGAGGCATATTAAAGCAAAAAGAAAATGATAAAGAACAAATAGTTCAATATGTTTCTGCACATTGAAATGAATGTCAAAAGAATTATTCAACTATCAAAAAAGAAATTCTTTCCATAGTTTTGTGCATATCTAAATTCCAAAGTGATTTATTAAACCAAATATTTTTACTTAGAATAGATTGCAAAGCTGCAAAACATATTTTAGAAAAAGATGTTCGAAACATTGCATCAAAACAGATTTTTGCACGATGGCAAGCCATTTTAAGTGTTTTTTATTTTGATATTGAATTTATTAAAGGAGATACAAATTCTATTCCTGATTTTCTAACTCGAGAATTTCTTCAAAATAAATAATGCCGCCCAAAAGAAGAGACAAAGGAAAAGGCATTGCCAAAGACCCTGAGACTAAAGAGACTAAAGATATTCAATCCCCTCCTAAAGAAAAATTACTTTTATCGGCCATGCCAATCAAATCTTGGATTGACCTGATCGAAGATGAAGAAGCAAAATCTAAAGCCCTTTCTACCCATGATCAAGTAAACCAGTGGATGAAATCCATTTCTAAATCACCTGAGCTTATGCTCGCTTTACAAAGTAGCCTCTCCCAAAGCCAAACACCTTCAAAAGACATCTCTGGAAAAGAAAGCTCCAAAGAAATTACAAAGTCTTCTACCCAAAACATTGTTGTTTCTGGTGAAAGTTCATCTTCCCAGATTGTCCTTTCCCAACCAACTTCTTCAAAGAAAACCTCGGTTTGGTTTGATAAAGCTCATTCCCAAAATGTTTGACTATCGAAGATGCGTTTTACCATTCTGATCCTTTTCAAGCCCTTGTAAAGTTCTTTCCTAAAGGCTGGTTCTTTAAACCATGAGATTTATCAAAACCCCAGCCTTATTATCAAAGTATTTTGGAAGCCACTGAGTCTGTCAAATTCAAACATTTTTACCTCAGTGACTCCCATTCAGAACCAGCCTATTCAACGACTACAATTTTAAAGGTTTTAAGTCCAAAACAGTGGGGTGACTTGCTCCATAATCCAAAGAAATTTCCCGCCAATTTTCAAATGAGTTTACCACACTGTTCCTCGTTTTCCTATTGGGACTATCAACAGGCATGATATAACACATTTTTCATTCAAAACCCTAAAAAATCACATTCATGGTTATTTTTCTTTAACTAAAAAATAACCGTTCAAAGTCTTCCCAACTGGTTTAAACACTGGTGGAACCATTTTGGCCCAATTCCCGAAATCCTGACACCAAATGCCACACATTGTTTAAACTTATTCAAAACCCATTATATTCCTTCAGAATCCGAGAAAATGTTTCCCTCATTTCTCTGTTTTTGTACCAATTTCTTTCTCCCCTGGGTTTGGATGTGGAACCTTAATTACCACACCCAAGATTCCCAAATTGTTATTCAAAGAACCTTTAAAGTAAAATGGTGGTCAAAGTTTGATGAACAATCAAAATTGACCGATACCTAAATTCGAAACTGGCTTTCTGCCAAAGGCTTCCTTCAACCAATCATTCAACAATCCAAAGCCCATCAAACATTTTTAACCCAAAAATCTAAAGCCCAATCCCTCCTGGCCAGTGCCAAAACTGAGGAAGAGTATTTCAATGTAATGCAACAACTTCTTGCCACCAGATTAGAGATTTCTGTTGCTAGTTCATCCTCAAGCACCTCTGGAGACGAAGAACCCTTCATTTCCCTTGGAGAAGAAAACGAAGATGACTGTTTCGGCATTTTCTCTCCTATTAAGCATTAAAGCTGTATTATTGCTTTACTTATTTCTGTGTACACCTTTGTACTTAAAAAAAAAGAGTAAATTATATTTCTGTTTATCTTCATTATTATTCGGGTGGTCCCCTGGACACAAGTGAGAGCGCACATGTCTTTTCACCCGTATTTTGTATTTTATATTTTGCACTTTGTATTTCGTATGTCTACAAAGCTACAGTCTACAGTGCAAGTTTCCAAAGTTTACTGTATGCTACAGCTCCGCTACAGTCTACAGTGCAAGTTTCCAAAGTTTACTGTATGCTACAGCTCCGCTACAGTCTACAGTTTAAAACTCATTTTGTATATAAACCTAGAGGAAGACTTAGACTCCTCAGGTTCAGAATTCAGATCCGAAATTCTCCTCCTTCTCTCTAAAACCCCTTCTCTCTCTTCTCCCTCTTCTCTCTCCCTCTCTCTCTCTCTTGGGATTAAAGAAAATCTTCTGTATTCAAAGAATTTTCCTTAAGTTCCTTGTTTTCAGACTATTTTCCGATTTTTCATTCATAAAGCTGTCGGATCAAGAAAACTAAATGTAAAGCATTTAAGATTAATTCAAAGCAATTTCAATTTCATGTATATTTAAATTTCCGCAATTTAAATTTCTGCAATTTACTTTAAAGCAATTTAAATTTCTGCAATTTACTTTCAAGCAATTTAAATTTCTGCAATTTACTTTAAAGTAATTTATTTTTAAAGCATGCTCTGCAGACTGATCTCTATCAGATCTGCCATATAAATCGTACATTCCTCCGAGATATAGAGACCGGATCTCTCCCCTCGGTTGTATTTCTTCTCTCCCCCCTTCTTCAGAGCACCATTTCCGGGATCCGGATCTGGTACTGTGTATGCACCCAAGCCTTTAGATGTATGTGTTGCTAGGCTTGTTAAAAAATCTAATAAATATCTGGTAAAGTAATTATAAAATTAAACAACCGCGTTCAAAGAATCTTATTATTATCTGGTAAAGAAAAATTGATATGGTATATTAGCTGGACACTTGAGGATGCGGGCTACTGGTCCAAAGCGCTATTAAATATCGGCTTTAAAATACCTAAGCCGGAGCGATTCCTCAGATAACAACGCTACGTACCGTATCAAATCTAAAATTTGAACAACCACGATCCAATCTAGTTTTATTAAAGCAATCGATAAAGAATTATTTTGAAAACACTACCATCCTTCGATCCTATTTCCTTCTGGTATATATATATATAAGTGTGTTCCAAAAAAGTAACATATATTAATTTTGTTTCTATTTTATTTTTTGAGATTAATTGATAATTAATTATTTTCTTTTTACTAATAATGTTTAAAAAAATATTATAAGAGGATAATATTGTAAAAATTAATCCAAAAGCAACAAAAAGTAAGAGGAAATGTGCTAATAATTTAATGTTGGGGATGTTTTGAAGTATTTTAAAAAATTTAGGGACTAAACAGATACTAATTTCAAAATATAGAGACTAAATGAGATTTCACTCTTGTAAATATTAATTTATATTTTTCATCTCTTTTCAACTCACAATTTTTTTTTTTAAGAAAAAAGTGAATCATTGACCATTGATCGAAAATAAATACACCTCAAGATTTGTCCCTTCGATGCTTCGATGCATAACTAAGCCCTAATCATAGAAATAGACAACTAAACTCTCACTATGTCAAAAAATGTAAATACAAATAGACTCCTTTCTTGAGTCAATTTTGCCGATTATAATATCATGTTTATTATGAATTTATGATAACCGGATCATGAATGCCTTTATTGATAATTACATAAAACTGAAGGAGCTCAAATGTTATTAGTTAAAAAGATTAAAAAAGTCAGAATAACAGGTGTAATGCCAAAAGAAAAAAAAAATTCTATAATATTAAATTATGGAAATTGGGCTTTCATTAGAAATCATGCGTGGCCTTATAACCCTTATTAGGAAGGGATATTAAATTATAAATGAGGGTTATTTATGAGGTAATGTTGGAAAATGATTATTTTTTCAAATTCAATAGGGTTTCTTAAGACGCCCTATAAATTCATATTTTTCCCCTTCCATAACCCTAAATCCACGACGTTTCTTCTCCTTCTCAGCTGCTCATTACGTTCTTTCCCAAACTCTAGGATTCAAACCTTTGTTTAGGATCCAATTGATAAGTGTACTCTCCTTGTTCTCCATAAGATTTCCAATCACTCTATCTAGGGTTTATATTGGCATGACTTTAAATTGTTATAGATTATAATACATGATTTAGGATGTGTTTAGGTTTTGTTTAGGGTTCTGATTTATTATGAGCCTAGTTAATCAATCCTTGATGCATTAAGCACACAGGATAATTTTGGACAGTGTGAGTACCTCGAATTTAAACCTATATTCTCTGAACGATTTTTCTTAAGAAATTTATATTTCTGGAAACTAAACATGTAGGGCTTCTTGAAAAAATTTTGTTTCATCAAATTACTTCGTTTTCAATTTTATATCTATTTTCGAAATAGACACCATCGCACTGGAAAACTGCTATTCCAGCAATACGATCAGATTTACAAATTTATTTGTACTATCAAATGAAATTGAAAAATTCGGAAATTTTATATGGAAGTTATTATATTTGTCTAATATTGCCAGTTTTAATTTCATAATTTTTTTATTGGTATTTTTATTTTATAAAAATCTAAAAACCTGTTCTGTTCCATTAAGGTACTGGGAAACAGTTTCAAATTTGTCAAGTAATAAATAGTTTTGAAAATATTTTTGTTATCAGATTCCCTTGAAAATTTTAAAGCAGGTACCCATGGATATCCAGAATATTTCCGTAGGATATTACGTCATTCTAAGTTTTAGATTGAGAGTTAAAATTCTGAGAATCAGACCTGTACGGGTATGAATTAGAAAATCAGATTCTTAAAATAAGTTATTGATAGTCATATTTTGTATTTGTTTAAGGTGTTGGAGGTGTTTGAGGCTCTTAGAGGCTTAGAGGTGTGCTAATTCAAATTCTTTTATCGAGATAAGTAACTTTATTCCTAATGTACTGGAATATGTATAACTAATTTCATATTATTATAAGTGTTTTTGTACCACTTAGAAGATTAAATGATTTTCATAACAAAATCAGTTTATGAAAATGTTTTCAAATCTAAATTCTTTTAACAAAATATTTTATAAAATGCTTTTCAATATGTAAGTTATTTTATGTCATGACTACCTTTTATAATTTTGTCAATGAAATATTTTGCAAGCCTAAATTATTGTTATGGACTTTTATGAATCTGATACATTATGTCGTATATGTCTTACAAGGGGGGAGGGAGTGAGAGGGAGAGGGACCGTTTCTCTCTGATTCACTACCGGTGGGGGATTCTTAAGGGGGAGTTTTTTTTTTTTTTTTGAATTTGATGTGTTAAGCAAAAAGCATTCCCCAAAACATTACCCTTGCCCACCGTATGGAGCCACCGTCGGTTAGCATTGTTTTGTTTGAATTATTGTACCCATGTATGATTTACATTATTTATGATTGTATGGGATTCCTAATGTTTTGGCTCATTGTCCATAATTATTCTAATTCTGATTCTGATCGTATGATACGATATGTCTACTCTGGACCAATACTGGATTTCTGTTCTGAGTGTGCACACGATATTCTAATTCTGATTCTGTTCTGGCCGGGTCACCGGGATTATAGGTGACACTATGTGACATGAGCTAACCTTTTGTTTTCTGTGAATGTGATATGTGATTTGCTTTCGTAAGTAACTATGCTTTTGATATTTAGGATTTACTATGAATTTATGTTATTTTATCGTGATATATCGTTTTATAAAATCTATGAATTATGAATTATGTTTTACTGAAAGAAGGCTTGCAATATTTTTTTTAGGTATCGATAGGCCTAGTGTGTTAGGAATGATTTTACTTACCGAGTTGACGGCTCACCCCTCGTCATTATTTTTAACAGATTAAGTTCCATTTGAGAGGTGTGCTTAGCTCTGGAATTAGAGATTTCATTTTCATTTGCTATTTGAATAAGAAGAGGAATAGACTCATGTTTCTTTTTAGTTTATTTATGTTATACATTTATACTTTGGAGTTTGAGACTTTGTTGTTTTTATGTTTTGGATAGATTATTTAGTGTTAGACATATGAATTTGTAGATTTATTTGAGTAAGAATTTGAGGTATTTCATTTTGGAATTTATGAGTAAGGATTACGATTTGGAAATAACCTCCTTTTTCACGTACTCCGCACGTGTTAGATTTGAGGTGTTACAAGAGATGAACAAACATTGTCGGGTAATTGTGAGTACCACTTATTCAATACACTTCTTTCACTCACTCTCTTCACCCACACACTCTTCTCTCTCTCACTCTCTCTTCAATCAACAAAATAGAACTAAAAAAGAAAAAAATCAAATTAAAAAATAAAACAGCAAAAATGAAAAGCAAAAAATCAGATCAGCAAACAGTTTGCTACTTTTACCTGTTTTGTTTTAATGGCTTCGATTTTCATCTCACAAGCGTTCAAATTTTGTGAAGCTGAAAGCTGCGGAATGGATGGAATTTGCTTCCACTTCTCGTTGAAGCGCTTCCAGGTGGGCTTCTCAAAACGATCCGTTAAATATCTGAATTTCTGATAATAAATTTTTGGTTTTGAAGTGATTTTGTAGCTTAGAATTTGTTTACTTATTTATGTTTTGGTCCTTTTTTTTAATATTTCTGTTGCTTGACTTCAAGTATTTCTGTGGAGAAGACACGTAATGCATGATGTCTATCATGTAATTTTTATAATTATTTTATTTAAATTATATGTGTTGTAATATATATCTTAATTATAGTGTAAAAATAATGATAATGTAAAACTTTTTTTTATTACTGCTAATACTAAAACTTTATCATCATGAATTTTTTTATAATTATTTTGTTTAAATTATTTATGTTATGTTTATGTATGTATTAGATAAAAAATTATTTTCTAACTATACGTATGACTTAAATGTTTAGTAAAAAATATTTTTGAAAATAGTATTACCGAACATAAATTCACTATTTTTATCATTTTCAATTCTATCTACCGAACGCATATTACTAATTTCAATTTTAAAATATATGATACAAAAAATGATATCAAATGCATACTTGAAATACAATAATTATAAAACATCATTGTCATTGTCATTTTTGTTCTTAGAAAATAAAAATTCAAAAATAATACCGAACATGCCCTTATCTACTCTTAATTGGGACAACTAACTGTACCAATATTTATCTTCAAAACTCAAAAATTAGTGAAATCTTACTTCTCTTTTTACCGTGGATTTTTTACATTGGATGTAGGCAAGAATATGACCAACCACTATAAATTATAACTATTAATTTACTCTGATACCTCATGTTAAACACAAACAAATATCTCCACTTATCTTTAGAAACACCAATCATGCAGAAAAATACACCTTTAATAAAAACATGCAATGCGAATTGAAAATTTTGAACCAACTCTTCCATGTAGATTCATGTTTGCATATAGCAACGTTATTATCATTCAATAAGAATAAGTATCACATCCCCATTTACAACACAAAATATAAAGGGTCAAAACACCTTGGCAAGAAATAAAAAGTATTAAGAATAGATCTAGTAAACTACAACTCTTCCAAAAACAAAGAAAACTTCAAACCACTGGCAAAATAGGGACACTCTTTAATTAGACCCAAAAGAGGTGTAGAGTAAATAAGTAATAATAATAATAAACCCATCATACTCATTGGAAAAAAGGGGCTAAAAATTAAAGGTATCAAGGTATATTTGTACCAATGTGGCAACATTTTTACTAATAACCACAATAATTTTTTTTATCTCGATCTTAAAATATTAGTAGTGAAGCTTTATGTAACAATTTAAATTTGTTGTTTACTGAAATTAAAATGAAATAATAGTTAAACTCTCAATCGTTAGTTTTAAAATTTTCGTAATCTCTTAAATCTTATTTTATCTGCATTACATATGAAGTGTAAGGTTGTAATGACAACTACAACAATAATTGGAAAAAGAAAAGTAGATGAAATAACAAATTAATTAACCGCAATAATAATATAGGATTCATAAAAATTAGCTTACTGTAAATGAAAGGCTACTCTTTTATGACAATAAGAATTTATATAAACACGAAAATTTCTTTCCAATTAGTTATGACCAGCATGAGTTTGGTGCTTAATGGAACTCAAATTTCTAACAAATATTTACAAAATACATTATATTTTGATCAATCTTACATATGAAGGAAATTAATTGTTTGCTTCTATACATGGAAAATATTTACAAACAAATTTTGGGACTTGTTTATTGGACCTCAAGGGCCATGGCCCATGGGTGCTATAAGCCTTTTACTATTGTCATAATAATTCACAAGTGTCAGTGGCTTTAAGATTAATTAATTTTTGCTAAAGCTTGAACAGAGACTTTAAAATTCTTCAATTTTGTGTCAGATTTTGCTTGTTATTAATTTGTCGATCGACATTCTATGATAAATACCAATGTTTGCAGGTAGTCCTTTCTATTCATTGAGATATCACTTTGTCATAGGCATTGTATGTGGGTGTGTATATATATATTGCAATAATCATTATTGGAAATTTGTGGAGGGTGTACCTAGACTCTTTTATAGTGCAGCCTAGATAATATATTAATATAAATGAAAGGAAGTGATTTACCATTTACCATCTAAATAATGGGCAGTTCCATATTTTTTTACGTAGTCGTTCGTGTACTGAATATTCAAAATACAAATAGCAAAGAAAGTTTCCATTCCCTAATTAAGAAGTCAGCATGATTGAGCTGAGATATCATACAGGATATGAGGCTTGTTATAGTTGCTCTTCAGGTTATACATATACTAGAAGAGTAAAAATGTAGTAACTCTCACTGATGTCACACATTATGGAGAAAAAGAGGCTTCAAGTCTCCAGTTTTTGGTAAGTAGTGGAGGAGATGAGGAAAAGTGATGATCGTGTCAGGGTCTTGCCTCTATTAATTCCTAGGCCTAGGTCTTATGATTGCATGGAAAGGATTTAGCTTGTGAGTAGTGAGGCCAACAGTATCAACACTTTCTTCCTCACCCTCTCTCAGATTCCACTTGAATTCCTGCACCAGCCTACCTATTGCTGTGCAAGCTATCAAACTTGCCTGAAGAGAACCTGCACACACCCTCTTTCCTGCTCCAAAGGCCATTGTCTTGTACAAATCTGCAGGGTCGTTTTGCCCATCAAGAAACCTCTCGGGTTGCCACTCCTCTGGGTTTTCCCACTGTTTCTTGTCCATGTTGCATCCGTATATGTTTATCGCAATCTGTATATGCAACATAAATTAAAGTTAACATCTAACACTGCAGATACCATTAGTCGGAACCACAAAGATTTCAAAGGAAACTAAGCTAAACAACAACCTCACTTCTAGCAGGAATGAAGTATCCTCCTATTTCGGTATCTTCATGTGCAAATCTTAAAGGAACTATTGGAGCTGGACTGTACTTTCTCAGAGTTTCATGGAAAACAGCTCCCAAGTAAGGAACCTGTGCTATGTTTTCCTCCGTAAACTTGTTTGACCCACAAACTGATTGAATCTCCTGAAATAGACGGTCCTGTAGTGTGCATATATATATATAAGGAACATCAATATATGCAAAAAAATTTGAACAGGTAGCAAAGATCAAAATTCATGGAGAGACTAGCGATTGATTAATTAACCTGTCGCATTGGATCCTTTGCCAGCTCATACATGGCCCATTCTGTTGTGACCAAAGTAGTATCTGATGTCTCGATGATAGGCTCCCAGAGCAGCATGCTTATTTGTTGCTCTGTAAGTGATTTTACTTCTGACAACAAGTGATCAACATAACAATTCAGTTCCTGTCCTGAAGCAATTCTGCTTTTGGCCTCGCTGATGAGGGCATCCATTACTGCTTGCCTGCGGGTACACAATCTCTGAATTTTCATTTCCACGCCTTTATTAGGAACCCATCTTAGATAAGGGAAGAAGTCTCTCCAGTCCACCTCAATTGCTCCCTCCATTATGTCAAGCACTAAAATTTTAAATACCTCATCTTTAGACAATGTGGAACCAAGCTCCTTCACATAAATTGATTCCACAACCTTTCCTACAGCCTGAAAATGCAAAATGCTTTAATTATCTATGTATTTAGTCAAAGATAACAGATGAATTTCCAACAAAAGATCACAGCTAGCTCACCTGTTTCATTGACACTGCAAAAAGTGCAGACTCAAATATTTTCCTGAAATTCACTAGTTGTAGAGGATTGTCCTTGATGTGAGCATGAAATTGGGTTGACATATTTTCCATCATTGTGTCTCTATGGATTCGATGTCGCTTCTGAATAACACACATACAGAGAGTACACATCATTAGTTTCGGCAGTACAATATATCCATACAACATATAAAGGGACACGGTGAAAGCACGAGAAAGTTGGATTAGCAGATTAACCTGAGCATTTCCACCCAAAACATTTGTGAGTAAACATCGTTTAGCCATTTTGTGAAATTCATCGTAGTCACTTGTTGCAACCATACATTTATTAGAGGTGAGCATCTTCAGGGCATTTGATAGCTTCCTTGTTGAAATGGATGGATATCTGGTCACCATGGCCTGGAAGAACAAACAATAAATTAAAACATTTTAACCATTGACTGATTGATTTCTCTTCTATGTGTCCCTGTATTAGTAACTAACTAAAGCCACATGAATATATGAATTAACTAATGACAAGCAAACTGGACATTTTAGTGAATGAGACATCTTGATTGTCAACCTAACGACCAAACTAAAGGGATTCAGTATGCAGCTCACTCAAACTTACACCCGAGCAGTAAAGTTACCACACATTATCCAACAGCTTAAACATGATATGCACTATTAATTGTACAGCCCGGGTCCAACAATTAAGTAGATATTATTCATTTTGACCACATAGTCGTCACAGTTTTGTTCTGGGCGCCTTTACTTAAAACGCATCTACTTGGTTAAGAGAGTCTTATGCCTTATAAACTAGTTCAGTTCAGAAACTGACTTGCTAGCTATTTGTGATGTTACGTTAACAATTCCACCTGGTCACAAAATTGAATCTATAGTTTGCAGTGTTAAAAGAATAGAACCAGAATGCATACCTCTTTAGCAACATCAGCCGAATTGAGAACAATCATAGTGGAAGCTCCAGTTTTGATAGAATAAATTGGTCCATACACCTCTGCCCATCTTGTGAAAGTCATGTGTGGTTTCTTCTCTTTCAACTGTAACAAATTTCCTATAAGGGGTAGCCTTCCTGGAACCTCTGCACCAACCCCCCAACAGCAACCCATTGATCATTTAAATTAATCAATCAAGAACAAAGAACTGAAGGGAAGAAACCATATATACATACCTGGAACAGGTGGAAGATTAACAGCCAATTCCATCCTCTGCCTGGAGATGAACCCTCTAATGAAGAACAAGAACAAAAACACAGAGAGAGTACCAAGAGCAATGGAGGTGGCAAAGGGTACTGCTTGAAATTCTTGAAATGCTTGAGTGACGTACTCTTTGGTGGCCATTATTTTTTTTTTAATACTCAAGTATAGTGAAAAAGGCCTAAGATTCCGTAGATAGAGATGTTCAAGGTATCACTTGAGGATTTGTAATCATATACACACATGGATTGTTTAATTGGAATGTTATATTTTCAAGAAACATTTTGCTAAAGTACAGGTAGAATTGATCCGTCATGTGACGAAGGCAGATGATCAAATTATGGCCCGTCTCTGAGTATAAATTGGCCATGTTGGTGCTTTCTGTTTCTGACAAGTGCTTTGCAGGAAGGATTCCCTTTTGGCGTTTACCGATTTGGAAGGGGCCAAACAATTATGTTAGTGTTGTGGATAGTGCCAAAATGGGGCATGGGATAATGCAAAGGAATCAAGATAGCTCAGATACTGTCATTAGATAAGAAGATAAATAAATATATGCTCAAATTCAAACAACTATTACAATAATAAAAAAAAAAATTCATCACTGCCGTGCATCTGCGGTGGTAGGTCAGTGCTTTTCATGCCTTCAAGAGTCGATAATACGATACTTACAGTTTCATTCTCTTTAAATAATGATAGAATTTTTTTTTTCTTGTACCTTAGTGAGAGTAGATTTCTGAACAAAGCACAATAGACATTTTGGATTGAACTAAAATAAATGTCTAAATTTAGAGTCCTAGTATATTACGGATCAATTTTTATTGCTTAATGAAACTCAAAATTTTGAAGAAATATTTGCAAAAATACATTTTATTTTGGGATTTTTGATCAACTTTACATCTTAAAGGAAATTAATTGTTTGCTTCTCTAATGGAATCTCCACGACGCGAGAGAAATATTGGACTTGTCTATTGGATCTTAAAGTGGCCCATGGGTGAAATGAGTCTTTTACTATTGTCGGCAATACTAACAAGTAACAATGTTGAAGTAATTAAAAATATATATATTTCTTTAAGATAAATTAATTTTTATAATTCATTGGACTTCCCATGCTAAATGCCAATAATCCGAAGGTGTTTATTATATTTATCTATTGAGATATCAATTTATCATGGGTATTGGGAAAAAAAATTATCATAAGCATTGTAACTTTTTATAGAAATATTATATTTTAATTTACTGATATTCTTATTGGAATTCCGTGGAAAGCGTAGGTTGATTCTTTTATAATGCAGCCTAGATAATATTAAAAAAATAATTTAAAAAGTGATTAACCGTTTACCATCCCAATAAAAATATGGGGTAGTTTTTACGTGTAGTGTACTAGTCGTATATTGAATATTCAAAATATGAACATTGAACAAATTAAGAAGTTTCCATTATCCCATTAAGAAGTTGTAAGCGTGATTGGGCTGCACTCTAAAATTATAGCCATAATATCATTTTCATATTGCAAGACAATCATTTTCTCTTTTGACTTTGGCTAAGATATTGCGCCGCTGTGGAATATGCTCTAGTGTGTATATCTCACTAAGTTTTTCTGCTGTTACTTTTTATATTGGACGGATAAGGCCCTATAATTGCAGTCACTCAACCACACAGGATGTGTTGTTGGAATGCAATGCTTTGAGCATGACAAGATTGACAGCATTTTAGATTTGATATCTTGAAGGGGTGCGTTTATAGTAGATATCAAAGGTCCAAAATGATGCCCAAACATTTGATTCTTTTTAGAGCATGTAAAGAAGAGATAATAATTGGGGTTTGTTTGTGTGCTTTTTCCTCTTTGCCCCTTTGAGCCTTTGAGGCTGTTGCATTGTTTTTTTCTTCAAAAACAGGTTATGCAATTACAAGAAATCCATTGCTTAGATATTTTCAAATATTGTAAAATGGATACAAAAACTCTTTTGATTACAGAGGGCTATTCGAATTTTAAAACTAGGGTATTGTAACTTCAAAACTCTTTATGGACGTGATGAGAAATAGAGTTGTTAAGAATTATTTACTTATATTTTTAGCACCAAACAGCTTAATAAGATTTATTTTCGATCATTTAGATATTTTTCGAAATCTAAATTTCTACTTTAAAAATCACTTATTTTAAGTATCAAGTTATATATAAAAAAAAAAGTTAAAACAATAAGTATCAAGTTATATATATAAAAAAAAGGTTAAAACATCTACTAATTGTAAACAAATCAAATTAAGTGTTAAATGATAAATACAAACATGTCCTTAATAATGATTCTATTTTGTAAGATCAACCATTCCTAACGGCTTCTTAAAAGAATCAACAACTCTCTCTAAGTACAAAACTTCTTTTAGTGGCTATAGCTAGTAATGTCTCTTTCTCATCATTACAATTGCATGTTAATCATTGTTAAATCTTGTTCTATGATTTTTAGGATCCCGTATCTTACATGGGATTGCCTAATTTTTAATCTTGCCCATGTTTGTTAGAGAATAATAGGGGCCTAGAAACTAGATATGTGTGGTGTCCTTTTGAAGCCCATTTTTACGTTAAGGTCAAAAATGAATTTTTGAGAAATGAGAGACCCTTTTAATAGTGGCCGAGGAGAGATGATTCTGAGTTCTCTTTTAGGCCCCGTCGCGTCATTTTATATATATATATATATATTAGTTTTTCAATGAATTTCTAACTTTAATAAAGTCAGGGATTAGTTAAAAGATAAAATAAACATATACTCCAATGCACTGTGTTTTTGTCTTTTAGCTAATTCCTGAGTTTATTAAAGGCAGGGATCCTTAATTGAAAAAGCACCCTATATATATATATATATATTTTTTTTTTTGGTAAAGACATTTTCATTTCCTCAAGATATCAATAAAATACAAAAACATTTAATTTTAATATCCTAATAGATAAAATACACAGTTTTTAATATATTGAAATCTATATTTTTTATATTTTACTAACATGTTCACTTTAATAAGACAAAGAAAATGTACTCACTAGAGGAATATAATATACATACATATACATATATACATGTATATATATCTCTCAGGTTCTCGCTAAATGAAATAATAACAACTAATTTTTTTGACTAATATACATGCATGTGACTTGTGAGAATTTTTAATACATAAAAAAGAGACTAGATTAATTCTTTTTATTTAAAATAATATATAGAGATTCATCATCCAAAAAAGAGATGAAATTAGGCCTTTTATAATTTAAAATTGGTTCCTTTAGGTAGGGTTGTCCAACAATTTTTTTTAAATGCTTTTTTCTATTGTATCATTATATATATAATCTTTGTATTCAACTTTTTTCTTTCCCTCTTTTCCATTTTTGGACCACAAATTTTATACATTTATATAATCTTGTGCTACATCTTGCATTATAAGCTATGAATTCATCGAAGTGGAAGGACCACCAAATGGTAGAATTCATAACTTAAACAAAACTATTTATTTTTATTATTGTTCATTAAACAATTAAAAGAAATTAAAAGTCCTTGGATTTTTGGTAAGCATGCATGCCATGCCTAAAAAAGATGGAGAAGCCAACGTGATATGGGTCCCAAATTAATTGAAATCGCTACCTCATTTTTATATTTCAGGCTAAAAATTATTAAAAAAACTATGTAAAAAAAAACTTAATAGTTATATGCTCTTACTTTGAAAAATGAAAAGCATTTAAATTTCTTTATTTTTAATTAATATCTCCCAACTTAAAAGAAATATTTGGTACTAATGGTTAATAGACTCATGATTTATTCTCATGGGATTTGGTGATCGATGTTCAAGCCCCATATACCGACCACCTCTCCCTTAAATGTGAATAGATTTTTCCAAAATTATATTTGGAGATAGTCAAAATTATGGATCAAAACTTAGCAAAATAATGTAATTCAACATTCACTTGTTTTTTTTTCAGTTTTTTCAAAAATACACATATATTATTATTTTTGGTTTATTTCCGTTGGAAGTTACATTTTCTTGCACTTTTCCACTTCCGTTTACATTCTGTTATAATCTTGCTGATGTCATAGGGGTAAATTTGTCACTTCACCTACATAGAAAAAATTAATGTCATTTAAATGCGGTAGAAAAAGGAAAAAAAGTAAAAATATTCTAAATTATTTTGTTGAACTTATTATCTAATGTCTAAATTGCAAAGAAAAATTGAAGTAATTTAAATTTTTTTCATTTAATTAGGGTGAAATAGTAATTTTGCATTAAGGGAGTAAAATAGTCATTTTGTTAATATTATGTTAACTTCTCTCACGGAGTTTAGATGACAGTGGAAAAATGATACATTTTGTAACTTTAGGTGGAAATTAGCCAAAAAAAGATATGTGTAGTTTTAAAACAGTCCGAAAAAATAAGTGGTCGATGAATAATTACTGTATGAATAATCTAACTTAGAAATTGAAAATTAACCTATCTAACTAAATATTAGTAATTGAATCGAAAAGGTAAAAGAATACATATTAAAGAATATATATTTTGATTTTTTTCAATGAAAATTAGGAATCTATTTGACTATTGGTACAAATGGATAAACTATATTGTTATTTGATAAAATGTAAAATCTTAGAGATCTACATGTTATTATCCCTTTTTCGTTTATTTATTTTATTTTTGATTTTCTTTAAAGCAAAGTGACAAAGAAGCCAATAAAAAGAGAAATTAAGAGATCACTCGAAGAAGTAGATGTCCTCTTTGATGATCTGTCACGCGGGGCCCATCTCGCATGATCTTGGAATAGAGAATGACTTACACGTGTTAAGCATCGGTGCTCATGTGAAGATCGGTGTTCATTGTTTTTTATTTTATTTTTGATTTTCTTTAGAATGTAACTTTTGTGGTGTGATCGTCACGTGACACTGTCCATTGAGACAATACGTTGGGGTTATATACTTATATTATTATATGCTCTCTTATTATTTCTTTGAGCACTCATCTACTCTTTACGAACACATTTAAAATTTATAAATTGAAATTTTAATCTTGGTGTTGATGTTGAAATCTGTTCATCCTTTGCTTTGTCCGACCAGATTGTCTCAATAACGATTGTACTAATGATGACTAGAACACTGCACTCTCAACGCTTTCCAATTACACGAGCTCTAGAGACCCAAATCAATCTCCTTCTTCCTTCGTGACCTGCGCTCACAGAAACAAATAAGGGGCGCCGGTGGTTTTTCCAGCAAAAACCCTCTGATGCTTAAGTTAGTATGTGGGGTTTTCAGAAAAAAAATGTGTAATTTAGGTTAGTGTAAACTAGTAACAGTTGAATGAAAAAAAAGTACCTTAGAGGCTTTTTTTATGAAGTTAAATGCTGATGACAATTTGGTAGAATTTTCCCGCTCCCTTTTTTGTGTGTCTCTTTCTCAATCTACTTTATAACCTTTTATAGGCGATCACTCCGTGTCCCTAGGACATTTCCCATGCCCGCCATATTCAGGCCATCAAGGGTCCTTGCAGGTCTCAATGATCAAACGTGGGCAAATGCGGGGCGTCGTGTTCTCCCCAGCGGTTTGGGGCGTGGTGAAACTATCGTGCCCTCTTTTTGAATGGCGGGTTTCTGATCGGAATGTGTCTTTGGTCGGTAGTTAAGTGTACCATGGGGAATATTCTACTAGGAATCTGCTCATACCGTTCAGCCGAGGAGATTTGTTCTCGGTTAGGAATTGGGGATACGCCCAGCTAGTACCCTTTTAATGCCCAAACACTTGGTACCATTCATAATTCTGAACATAATTTCCATTTTCAATTTGTATATTCCTAAAATGACCTATTATCTCTTTCTCTCACCCTTTTTTTCCTCTCTTAACTTTACTTCTGCAATGGTTCAAAAAAATTTATGGGCAAATAACTTGAGTAATTAATGAATTGTAATCTCAAGCAAACGATTAAATCTTTAATAAGTTTTAAGAGTCATTCCATTGCGCTGATTTTTCTATGTATTGCTTGTGTGAGTAATCTCATCACAAACACCTTCAAACTCACAAATTCCTCATCAACTTTACTAATGTCCAATCATTTTTCAAGAATAAAAATGCCCACCAAAGTAGATTTATTGATGGTTTGCTAAAATAGTAAAACTTAATTTTGGGTTTCAATAGTTTGTAGAAAATTATGTTGGCCAGGAGGATGAGGATAAAATTGTCTCTTTGTATGTTTATGCTTCTCTTTTTTTATTTAATAGGTGGGTTTAAAAATAATGTCTCTTTAAGTTACATTTAATGTAACATATAGTCGAGTAAAATTCATCATCTAGTCCACTTGATCTAAATATTTTGTTACTCATTTTTGTACTAAAAAGTCTAGTAGGAAGTTACAACAAATGTAACTTAGAGAAATCTTTAACAATAATATGGTACAAGGTTATTCATTTAATAATTTTTTCAAATTAGATTTAGAATGTCCAAAGTAGACTTTAGAGTATATATAGCCTCACCCATGATATGCAGTATATTCTATTGGGATTATTGTATCAATTAACTATTTTTTAATTAACCAAGTAAATCAAGCCAGGTGTATCTGTTAAATTTTTATTTCTAAATATGATTGTTTTATTCATTTTTATAAAAAAGAAAATTGAGTATGATGATGACCTTTCTTATCATTTCTTTTGATCTAATTTGCTTAGAAAACCATCAATATTTTTAGAATCCATCATGTCAATTTTATGAAAATAATTTGGTTACTATTCATCAGTCATCACTTTGAGTAGTTATAAAATAAAGTAAAAATAGCAGTTTAAATTTTAACTACTGGAGATTTCATATTTAATAAAATCAAATAACATAATATTTTTTAATATAAATTATAAGTGATTAATTTGGCATCTGAAATGGTCTCTAGTTTTGTAAATGAGTAATGTGAAGGGGTACGACACTAATTTTTAAATTTTAAAAATATTATTGTCTTTCAAAATTAAAAAATAAATTATTTTGGTAATTGTATGAGGGATTACATCTTTGACATTTTTCTTTTTATTACTGATGATCAGAATGAAATATTTCCAAATTAGCTTTGAAACGAAACAAAATCCACAAAAGAAGAAAAAACCTCTTATTCTCAATCACAATAAAACCCTTTCGAAACATGAGAATTCATCTATCTTTTAAAAAATATCCTCAATAAACGTGAATTTTATACTAAATCTGTTGATGCTGAAATTTGGTCGCCCTTAGCCCGACCAGATCGTTCCACCAACGCTTGTATTGACAACGGAGAAGAGGTTGCACTTTCCCTACTTTAGCGATTGCCCGAGCTCCTAGGACCCAAATCACTCTTTCTCTTCTTTCCAAGCCTGCGTTCACAGAAACAAGTCAGAGACGTTAGTGGTTTTTCCGGCGTAAACCCTCTGATGCTTAAGTCATTATACGTTGTTTACGGGAAAACAATGTGATTTAAGTTGAGTAAACAAACTATAATATTCTCAACACAATGTGTATCAAAGATCTGTATATAATAAATTCTGGTTTCAGTTTGGTTTTCCCTTCTCTCTTAATTTTTCTGTCCCCTTCTTCATCGGTTTCTTGGCCTTTTATAGGCAATCATCCCACGTTTTTTGAGTATTCTTCATGTCCCCCAGTTTAGGATGATGATGGACCTTCATGGGTCTCCAACCACCGAATCGTGGGTAAACGTGGGATGCCATGTTCTCCTCAGCGGTTTGGGGCATGGCGAAACAGTTGTGAGTTCGTGAGATTGTGTCCTTTTTATTCGTGTGATGAGTATCTGGTCTGTATGTACCTTTGGTCGATACTCGTTTATAGTTGGCATATGCCCCGTACAAGATGTATTACTAGGATTCTGTTCGTACCATTCAGCTGGGGAGATTCACCCTAGGGTGAGGGGTGACGAGATAGTTAAGCTGGTACTTTACATTACTCAACATCAGTCCCCCACTTTCTAGTCTCACGAGTGAAACGAGTTGAAACTAGAAACTAAGAGTTGAGTATGGTTGCCTCTAGGTAGCATCCTCATGAGGTGATGTTTATGATGATGGACCTGAGGTGATGCTTATAATGATGGACTTGAGGTGATGTTTATCTATCTAAAGGGATTTTGGCTTAGGTATGAGCATTCGTAAGCGTGTCCATTACGCAGCCGGGCTGACATCCGTCATGTCGCCTTAATTGTCGATGACATGGCACTTTTCACTCTCTTTATTTGAAATTTAAAATGGAGGCTTATCTGTCCTCAATATAAGGCGATTGAACTGACATTTGTGTTACCCAAATGCCTCCATTCTCTCTCCTGTATTAAAATCCCAATTTGAAACTTTTTTGCAACTTATTTGCCGTTATTATGCAATTAACCAACTTCCCTTTCCGGAATCAGACATATTTCCTACGTTGGGGATTTCTTTTTGCTTGATTCTCCCACCGCCACAGCAGCATCTCTAGTGTCGTTTTATTTCAGGTACCACTCTTAACTTTCTCTTTGGTTGCTATTGCTTGAGTTTTGTCCTGTTCTTTCGTACAAGTATATTTAGGTTTGTTGTATTTAAAATGCAAGTAACACAACCCAAGAGGGGGGTGAATTGGGTTTTTAAAAATTATGCAATACAATTCGCACAACAAATCAATCTAACGCCTTAATGAAATAGAAAACAATAAATTCAAACAAGCGTAAAAATAAAAGATTAAGGGAAGAGAAAAACAAACACGCAGAGTTTTACGTGGTTCGGCAATCCCCGCCTACGTCCACGCCTCCAAGCCAACCAAGCTCGAGGATTTCACTATCCAAGCCTCCTAAGGCTTCAAGTTCTTACAATTGACTTCCAAGGTGTCAATAAACCTTTACAATCAAGAGATTATTTCCCCAATCTCTTCACCCCAAGTGTTTCTCACACTCACACACTCACAATTCGATAAGAAATGAAAATTACAACAAAAACTCTCTTTAAGAGTGGATATGGAAATAATAGCTCAATATGATTCAATCTATGATGATATGCATTTTGGAAGCTCAATATATGTTGTATGATCTTATATTTGCTTGCATTAGTTCATAGAATAAAGTTTGAGTTGAGTTTTATAGTTAAAACCCTCAAAGTAGTCGTTATAGGCAAATTCCCACGCCCAAGCAGTTAGCCGCTTGATTTTTCCGGCAAGCCGCTCATGAACAGTTATATTACCGTTATTTTTGAATTTTACTAAAGTAATATTTTTTACTAAAATTACATTTTGGCCCAAACCTTTCTATAATTATATTACAGCCCAAAACTTATAAAACTTTTTAAATAAGTCCAATTTCATAATTTCCTAAGAATGTTATCTTTCCTAAACTTTTTAAAATTATGATATAGCCCCAAATATAATAATATTTTTCAAAGAGGTCCTTTTCAAATTTAGCATAATATCCATATTTTTCAAAGTTTTCAAAACCTTTCAATTTAGTCCAAAAATTGAAAAATATGAGATTTTCCTCAGGCGGCTAGTTGCTAGCCTCAGGTGGCTAGCCGCTTCCTCTATGTCCAAGTTTGGATTTTAAGTGTTTAGATTACATTCGGGTCCTCAAACGTTTATAAATTATAATATGGCCCAAAACATTTCAAACCTTTGCAAATAAGTCTAAATTTGAATTTCAAAATAATATTTATTATACACAAAGATTACAAAACTTTTTTATTTTAATCCAAATTACTCAAATCCACAAAACACCTTATCTTATAAATATAAAACCTTTACTTTATAAAAAGTAATTATTAAATTAATCTCTTCAGTTTCTCAAATACTAAATCATACATCAATTAAATTATACCGACTTTACAAGAATTTATCGCACTAATTTGTCCGTTGAGCTCTAAACTTTATTCTTAATTTCACGGTTATCCGTTGAGTGTCTTGAACTTGATTTCACTTGATTCACTTGCATAAATATTACCCTTAAAAAACTAGTGAAAATGTGAAATATAATATCTATTAAATCACTTAATACATATGTTTATTATCATCAAAATTACATTATGTATAACCTTTAGGCTAACAATATTTTCCTTCTTAAGACTTCATAATGTCAAGACAAAAAGGAAAATTAATAGCAGTTGAAAGTGATGAAGAAATTGATTCCTACCCTAATTTGTTTGGACCCCTTGATCCCCAAAATCCTTCCACCAATGTAGGCCCTTCTTCCTATATGGTTACCTCTGAGTACCCTCGACCAGAAATTGTTTTATCTCCTTTTGAATGTGAACCCAGTGGGAATCGCAGTGGTCAAGTATCGGGTTTCGGTGAAAATCGTGGTTTGGGGGGGGGGGGGTAAAAATCCCTGAGGGAGAAGATGCTGATGAGGAGAATAACTCCAGGCCGAACCGACCTTCTATAAAAAAGAAATCTCAGCCATAGGATGGAGGCCGATTCTTATCCCATTGACGACCTCGAATGTGTCACTACCCACACCGACCTACTCAATCTGAGAACCCTCTACAACATCCATGGGGACGTCATTCTCTTCATCCCTGGGAAGGGTGATGTTCCTAGTCGGCCTCCTAAGGGCTATGTGACTCTGCAGCTGAAGAGCTTCAAGTTAGGAGCTCGGTTACCCCTTCAGCCCTACTTCACCAGGATATTTGGTAGCATGCACCTACTCATGGTCAGCTGCACCCGAACGGGTGGAAAGTTCTGTTAGCCCTTTTTGTACTGTGGGATAGGTGTAAGCTCGGGGAGCACTCCCTCTTGGAGATAAAACACTTATATCAGTTGAGGAGCAGTCCAAAGGAAGCGGGTTGGTATTATTTTATGTCGAACTCTGCAAAAAGAAAACCTATTATCGGCCTTCCACCCTCATGTAAAAATTAGAAGGACAAATTCTTATTTGCTGGGGGAAATTGGTGCCCGACGATCCATTCGCTTGGTGGTGATATTCACATTCCCACGCGTTTTGTCACCCCATGTCATTTATTTTTCTTTACACTTCGCGTCTTTGGTCGTCACTTATTTGTTTCTTTAACCTTGTTTATGCTTTCAGATTCATGGGGTATGGTTAATAAACTTGACGATGACCCCCTGCTCAACGTTGAAACAGCTCTGGTAAATGCCTCCACTTGTTGGGATCTTTTATTGCCGACCAATCTTGTTGGATCGCGCCTGGTTGATGTTGCAGCTGGGATGGATAACAAGATTCTCAGCGCTATGTTAAGAAAACGTGGTTGGGCATTAGACGAATTTAGCGATGCCTCTCTGCTCAGAAGAAAAGCTATACTGCTCCTTCCAAAACTTTAGCTCATTCTCTGCACCCTCCTCCTCCTCGAAAGAATAACGGAGAGAAACTTCCTGATAAGAGTCCTGAGGTTAGTGTTGTGCAAATTTTAATGTACTCGCAAGCGCACGAATCTATTGTAGTATAGATCAATGGTGACGAGTGTCGATCCCACGAGGAGGTGGATTTTAATTATATATAGAATTAATTTTGTAAATGGGTGGTTGGAATTGTGGTGGAAGTGATTTAAATTACCCTAAAATTGGAATTGAAATGGCGATAAGAACTTCTAAAATTGGAATTAAAATGGCGAGAATAAATTGAAGAGGAAATCTATTAAATTGACGTACTTGGGTATCTGGATCCGTATCAACATGCATCATGGGCTAAATAATCCGTATTAATATCAATTAAATCATGAGGGGGGAATCCACACCTCATGAACCACGCTCTAATAAATATGGTGCTAAGGGCTTATCGTGCCAAATAATAATAATCTTGTACTAGAGGGCCGGTGAAACCAAGGCGGGTACTAGACAAGATTAGTATTATTTGTCGACGAGAAGTCAAAACATCCACAAAAACTAGAGGGGAAGAGAAAATAAATTTACCAAATAAAGCCCATGACACATGTTGAGACTTCACCTTCAACCCAAGCTTGAAAGAAAATTAGCCACTCATAATTGAACTAGGGGCAAAATGAGAATTTATTAAAATACGAAGAAAATACAAGATAGAGAGGGAATTACAGAAAATGGATCCCAAAAATGGATTCAGAGATATCAAATTAGGGGGGGAGGCCCCCTTTTTATAGATACATGGAGTAAATCATGGCCATCGGATTAAAAACAGTTTGGACGCTCAGGATTGCGCCACGTCATCAGTCAACAGTCCACGGTTTGACCACGCGGATGAACAGTAACACGGTTTGACCCGGATGAACAGTAACGCGATTTGGTTGAAAATAATCCTGTGTGATGCATGCACCGTACGCGAGATTTTTCGTCCACTGATATGCTGCCACGTCACCATTAACAGTATATAAGAATTTTAGTCCAACAGAATCGTGACACCTCATCAGTCAATGCCACATCATCGGTCAATGCCACGTCATCACTTTGTCTATATGAACAGTGTCGTGAACAGTAACGTAGACAGTACCGTACCCGTGAATAGTACCGTACATGTGAATAGTGCCATTTTTCCTTTTATACTCCTCCTAAGGTTTTCAACCGTCCTGAGTTCAAAAGTGATGTCCGTTTTGCCGTCTGATTTCTCTTTTATTGTGAAATGACTATAATGCCCCTAAAATACATAAATTACTTAATTAAAATAAAACACATGTAATTAAACCACAAGAATGTTAAATACATAAAAGTAAGGGTTGTTAGTAAGATTTGAAATGTAAAATGACGGTTTTCTCCTTTATAAATATGCATTTTCTAACACTCAACAGTTAGCACTTAGTCTGGAGATCGACCCCTGCCTCTTTCGCCTCGGGACTAGGGTGACTATTTAACCCAGTACTAGAATGATTACTCCAAATCTGTGGGGCCTAAAATGGTCAAGAACATTGAGAGCATGAATCTTAGAGAGCTAGTTGGCTCTGTCCAGAGGGTTTCTTTTAAGCTTGCCACTCTGGTTTCCTGCTACAAGAATAAGTTTGTGCCCCATGAGAGAAAGCTTCAAGCAGAGAATCAGGACCTGAAAAAGAAGGTTAAATTCGCTGATCGGTCAAAGAGAAAGATGCTCGATCTACATAGGCAGGTTATGGACCTGGAGGAGAAGGTTGCTATTGTTGAGTCCAAGTCCTCTAAGCTCAAGAGCGAGTTTGGTGACTTGAAGTCTGACCTCGAGGCTTCACAAAGCGAGCGAGACACTTTGAGGACGGCCTACGAGGAGCAAGTCAAGTTCTTGAACGAGCAGATAGCCGAGCTGAAGGGCAAATCTACTGAGGTGGACGACCGACTCGATGCAGAGTATGATTCCGGGGTCACTTTTTGCTATAAATGCATCATGTTCGTGCTTAAAGAGGAGTACCCGGAACTAAACATGACCAAGCTAGAGACAGATGTGCAGAAGTACATCGCCGAGCAGGGCCAGGGGCATAAGGACCAGGGTGACTAGGATCAGGTCAAGACTCATTTAGGTGGGGAGCAAAAGAAGAAGGCAGAGAATCAAGCTTTGGGAGTAGGTGAAGGGTCAACACCTGCTCCTTCAGAAGTTGCTGGTCCTTCCCTCTCCGAGATTACAGAACCTCCTTCTAATGAGACTGCTGAGCCTCAAAAACCATAAATTTACTTTCTATGTAAATTCTGAATTTTCTATTTATTTGTCAACATTTGGGCATTTATAAGCTTTTTATGCTTTCCAACTGCTTTTTTGCTTTAGTTTTGGTCGTTTCTGAAAATTATATTGAGAATTGTGCTTGCTCAACTTTAAGAAGCTGGGTAGGAAGAGGCAAACCCTTTTCCTTAGTAAAATTATTTATTTTACCTGCCCGTCCTTAGGCGACCGAACAGGAATAGACACATAGTTGCCTTAGTGAATTTTGTAGAACTTGCCTACTGATCCTTATACGACCGAGTAGGAATATGCACATAGTTGCCTTAGCGAATTTTGTAAAACTTGCATGCTGGTCCTTATATGACCGAGCAGGAATAGACACATGTTTGCCTCAGTAAAATTTGTCTAAAAAGAGAGTTCTGAGCTGAATTCATCTCTATTGAATTTTTTTGTGGATTACAAGAGGCGAAATACATGTGCGTGCCACAATTCCATAATACATTTAGCATAAATAACTTAGCGGAATGAAACTTAATAAAGCACTTTACTTACTGGAAATATTTCTTCAAGTGCTCAGCGTTCCATGACCTCTTTACTTCTTGTTTATCTGGGTAAGCCAGTTTATAAGCTAATGGGCCAGTTGTTCGCACTACCCTGTACGAGCCTTCCCAGTTTCGCACCAAGAACGCCCTGGTTAGGATCTCTTGTGTTCTAGTTCACCTTTCTAAGTACCCAATTGTTGTGCAAATATTATTGAACTCGCAATCGAATGAATCTATTGTAGAATAAATCAATGGTGATGAGTGTCGATTCAACGAAGAGGTTGATTTTAATTGTGTGTAGAATTAATTTTTCTAAATGGGTGGTTAGATTTATAGTAAAGATGATTTGGAATATCTTAAAATTTAAATTGAAATGACAGAATTAAATTAAAGTGGAAACTATTATAATTAAAGCGCTTGGGTATCTGAATCTACATCAACATGCACCATAGGCTAAATATTCTTTATTATTGCCAATTAAATCATGAGGGGGGAATCCACACCTCATGAACCACACTCTAATCAATATGGTGTTAAAGACTTATCGTGCTAAATAATAATAACCTTGTACTAGGGAGCCGGTGAAACTAGGGTGGTATATAGACAAGATTATTATTATTTGTCGAAAACAATTCAAAACATCTACAATAATTAGAGGGGAAGAAAAATTAGATTTACCAAATAAAGCCCATGGAACATGTTGAGAGTTCACCTTCAACCCAAACTTGAAAGAAAATTAGCTACTTATAATTGAACTAGGGGTAAAATGAGAATTTATTAAAATACATAGAAAATACAAGATGGAGAAGGAATTACAGAAAATGAAGCTCAAAAATGAATTTAGAGATGCCAAATTAGGGGGGGAGAGCCTCCTTTTTATAGATACACTAAGTAAATCATGGTTATCGGATTAAAAACATTTTGGATGCTGAAGATTGCGCCACGTCATTAGTCAATAGTACACGGTTTGACCATGCAGTTTGAATAGTGACGTGGTTTGAACAGTGACGCGATTTAGTTAAAAATAATCTTGTGTATATGCATGTATCGTACGCACGGTTTTTGATGCACTAACATGCTGCCACGTCACCAATCAACAGTGCATAAGAATTTTGTCCAATAGAATTGTGACACCTCATCAGTCAATGCCACATTATCGGTCAATGACACATCATCGTTCTGTATATGTGAACAATATGTTTACTATAGAATAATAAACATAGCATAATATCACTTAAGACCAAAGATAATACAAATACTAAAATTTGAAAGTCATTATGTCATCCAATATAAAAAAAATCACACAATTTTTTTTAAATGACAGTCTACCCCCAACCTATTCTAAACATGAAAAGAAAATATGCATGCAAAAAAGGTGAAAAATGATGCAGAAAAGCTAATTAGAAAATTTATACTTAAAATGATAGAAAAAGAAAATGATTTTTTTTTAACTAAGAAGATGCATTTTTAGAGGAACTACACTCCATATTCAGCCATATTTGACTCAAAAATTTGAAAGTGTATATTTATAAAAGAGAAATTAAAAAGAAGAAGAAAAATTATTATCAAAACTTAATAAAGAAAAAGAAAATGTCTGGAATTTGTTTTTTGTTTATTTTTTTTCAAACGAAGAAGATGCGTTTCTAGAGTTACTACACTCCATATTCATCTATCTTCAGCATAAAAAGTTAGCTATGGTTAGTCTTTACAACAAAAAAATTAGTAAAAACTTAACCAAGATTCCACATTTGTTGACTATTCCCTCCCCCCAACCAAAACGAAACATTGTCCTCAATATTTTAAAGGAAAAAAAGTAGAGTTTAGAAGACATCACTTGGATGGTGCAACACAGAAGACAATATTTACAATCGGAGAGTTAAATCTAATTTGTATTTCTTACTGTGGCTACTATTACCGTCATTATTTGGACGATCCAACTCAAAGGTCCAGGGGTCTAACTCCAGTCTATAAGCTTGTAATAGATCAAATAGCTCATTAGTAGTGTGAGCACAAATAAAAAGTTTTTCGCTGTGGAATGAATGAAATAATTTTTTATTACATGGTTAAGAAATGCAATGAAGCCATCATAAAAGTTATTGACATTTAATAAACCGATGAGTTTCTGATGAATGTGCAGATGGGCCCAAGATACTAATGTGATAAGTGCCTCTAGAGTTGCAAGATCTCCTGGTAGGAAAATAAAAGCATCAGCATGATTAAGTATTTCAGTTATTCTTTCTTGCATACCTGAGACGACTAACTCTTCTCCAGTTGGTGAGTCAGACAAATCTTATCCATACACCAAGTGTAATTTTCTCTTTGTTATGCTTTGACCAAGATCTATGACTGCCTCAACGAACTCTTTATGTTTGACATAGTTAAATCCAAAAAGCACACAAATGTTGTTAAATTGTTTATTAGGAGTAGCTGCCATTGAGATACTTCTTAAAAATAATTTGTGAGTGCTTAACAAAATAAATCATATTTAAAAATCTTGGTGATAGTGAGTCATATCTGTGTATGAGGTAGCATGTCAGTGTCAATTAACGCGTTAAGCGCATGGCTCGAGAGTAAAAAAGAAAACAGTAAAAAGAAAAAAATGATAAAATAAAATTATTAAAGCAAATAATGCAAATGATAAAACAACAGTGAAGTAAAAGGATATTTATAGGTAGTTGCGACTGTGGCTCACATCTTCCTTTGGTTTTACGTCTAGAAACGGCTTGAACATCCTCTATGAGTCGAAGATAGGCTTCCCATCTAGTTTTCTTATAAACTGGCAAATATGGTCATTTATAGTAAGATTTTCGAGACTGTATCGTGCATGCTCTTTCTAGAATAATGGCCATAACTGGATAATCGCTCATTATACATATCCATTGGGATGCGTTTCAAGAGACAAAATGATATCATCCAATGACTCCTTATTCAACCCATTCGTAATTAATTGAATCTTATCTTCCCTGTTATCAGACACAATCCCTAAAAAAACGTGGTTTTTTATCGCATTTCATTCTGGCACAGTTATGACAAGTAACAGAAATTCTTTGAGCTCTTCGTTTTCTTGCATAATTTCCTTTACCATAACCAGACATGTATGCAATAAATTTTGAAGGTAACTCACCTGCCAATCGCACTTTGGCCTCTATTAACCAGTGGATGTCAATATATATGCTGTTCCTCATGAGCAATCGCATGCGTTCGGACCAAGCTTTATTGATTGTAAGGAGGGCATTCTGAGGAAGTGAAGGGAATTGATTGTGAAGTTTTACTAAAATCTCGTTTCTATCCATACCTTTGCCTCAGAATATCAGTTATTATGGGAAACTGAAGTAACCGACTTGATTATTATGGAGTACCGTTATCCGCCACTTCACCGGGGTAACAAACTAAAGCACACAAATAAAGAAAAACAAAATAAAACATATAAAAAAAATTACAATCATCCTCTTATTGAATTTACCTCAAGCTCCAACTGGAAGTTGTAGACACCTCTCTCAATGTCTCTGAGTTGGCTTTCTAAATCCTCAACATGAGATACTAACTCTAGTGGTTGCAGAGCCTAAATATGTGTGTTTTACAAAATCGAATTTGCATTTTGAGATGAGATTTTACACGTTGAAGTGGTCTAAAAATGTCTAGAAGGAACTATTTAGCTATGGCACTCATGATTAACAATAATAAGAGAAAACTTAATGGTTAAACAAACACACTTATGTAAAAATAATTTCAATTAGCAAAAGAATAGTAAAAAGAAAGAAAAAAATTAAATCACCGAAAAGAAAGAAAAATCTTAATTCAAATCTGGTGGGTCACTCAAATTTATTTTGGTATCCTCTCCAAGTGGTTGGTACTCTAGATATGGTTTTAATTTTTGACCATTAACTTTAAACGTGATTTGGGTTCTTAATTTCAATTTCCCTATGTGAAAAAATAATATGAACAATAAAGCGGCCAGACCATCGAGAGCGTAACTTACTTGGGAATAGGTGCAAGCGAGAATTGAATAAAAGAACTTTCTGACCTGGAGTGAAAGGTTTTCTCATATTTTTCTTGTCATGAAAGACTTTCATTCGCTGCTTGTAAATTTTGGCATTTTCGTATGCATCATTGTGAATTTCTTTAAGTTCTGTCAATTGTAATCTTCTTTCTGAGCTAGCTTGCTGCATGTTAAAGTTTGATGGCCTAGTACGCACGATGCTCGAGTTCCATATATAGGTGGTAAGCTTTTTCATACACTAGTCTATAGGGTGACATCCCAATCGGGGTCTTGAAAGCTGTTATATATGCTCATAATGCATCATCAAGTCTTAATGACCAATATTTTCTATTTGACCTCACCGTCTTTTCTAATATGTGCTTTATTTCTCGATTGGAGATCTCAACTTGGCCACTAGTTTGCATATGATATGGGGTCGCCACTTTGTGAGTGATGGATTACTTTGTTAAAAGAGTTTTGAACGCTTTGTTACAAAAATGGGCACCACTATCATTGATTATTACTCGAGGGAATCCAAAGCGTGAAACAATGTTGCTTTTCAAAAATCATATCACCACTTTGTGATCATTAGTTCTACATGGAATTGCTTATACCCATTTCGATACGTAGTCAACAGCAACCAATATGCATTGATGCCAAAAGAACGAGGAAAGGAACCCATGAAGTCAATACCCCATACATAAAAAATGTCAACCATTAAAATTAGATTTAGTGGCATCATATTCCTTTGTGTAATGCTCCCCATTCGTTGATACCTATCACATGAAGAACAAAAAGTGTAAGCGTCTCGAGATATAGTTGGCCAATAAAAACCACATTGTAAAACTTTAGTAGCTGTTTTCTTAGCATTGAAATGACCTCCACAAGCTTGTTCATGGCAGAATGAAAGAATATTCTGAATTTACTTTCTGGGACAAATCGTCTAACAATTTGATCTGCACAATACTTCAATAGATAAAAGTCATCCCAAAAGAAAGTATTTATTTCTACAAAAAAATTTGGCCTTGTCTTACTTGGTCCAATGCTCTGGAAGTTGACATGTAAAAAGATAATTAACTATATCAGCATACCACGGTAATACTTCCACACTCATTAGTTGTTCATCTGGAAATGACTCACTCAATGTTAATGGTTCTGTAATTGTGTCAAAATTGAGACAAGAGAGATGGTCAGCCATGACATTTTCTGTGCTTTTTTTATCTTTAAATTCCAAGTTAAATTCCTACAAAAGTAATACCCAACGAATTAGTTTAACTTTTGCATCTTTCTTTGTAAGAAGATATTTAAGTACAGCATGTTCTGTGAATACAATTATTTTACAACCAATGAGATAAGATCAAAATTTCTCTAATGCAAATACTACTGCTAGCATTTCTTTTTCAGTGGTTGAATAATTCAAATATGCATCATTCAATGTCATACCAACATAGTAAATAACATGGGGAATTCGATCAACTCTTTGTCATAAAACTGCTCCTACTGTATAATCAGATGCCTCACACATGAGTTCAAATGGTAAGCTCTAGTTTGGGAGCTGAATGATGGCTGATGATGTCAATAACTGCTTTAATTTTTCAAATGCCACAAGACATGAATTACAAAGATAAAATGTACATCCTTAGCAAGTATATTGCATAAGGGTATAAAAACTTTGCTAAAATCTTTAATGAAATGTCGATAAAAATTAGCATGCCCAATGAAAGATCTTACTTCTCTGATTGTTTTAGGTGGGGGAAGATTAGAAATGAGATTCACATTGGCTTTATCAACCACAATACCTTTGCTCGAAATGATTTGACCGAGAACAATACATTATTTTGCCATAAAATGACACTTCTCCCAAGTTAAGACTAAGTTCTTCTCGATATATCTTTGCAGAACTTGTGTTAGATGGTATAAATATTGATCAAATGAATCACCGAAGACAGAAAAGTCATCATAAAGACTTCAAGAAATCGTTCAACCATAATCGTTGAAATGTAACAGGTGCATTACATAATCTAAATGGCATTCTCCTATATGCAAATGTGCCAAAAGGGCAAGTGAAAGTGGTATTCTCTTAATCTTTTGGTGCTATGGGAATCTGATTATATCCTGAGTAGCCATCTAGAAAGTAATAAAATTTATGGCCTGCTAATCTATCAAGCACTTGATAGATAAATAGTAAAGGAAAATGGTCTTTACGTGTGATATAATTCAACTTTCTATAATCAATGCATACACGTCATCATATAGTTACTCTAGTGGGTATCAATTCATTATCAGTATTGGTAACCATTGTGACTTTTGAATTTTTTAGGACAACTTGTACAGGACTAACGCATGAACTATCAGAAATAAGGTAAATAATACCTGCATTTAATAGCTTAAAGACTTCAGTTCTAACAACTTCTTTCATGTTATAATTTAACCGATGTTGCATTGTCATAGTAGGTTTAACATTGTCATCAAGGTGAATGTAATGCATTCAGTCTACTGAGTTTATACTTTTTATGCCTGCTATGATCCATCTTAATGCTCCTTTGTGCTCTTTTAAAATATCCAACAACTTACCTTTTTGTTCATCATTAAGGGATGATGAGATGATTACCGGTAGAGAACTTTCTTCTCTAAAAAATACATATTCTAAAGTGTTGGGTAATGGTTTGAGATCAAGTTTCGATAGTGATTCTGATAATGGGATGAGTTTCTTCTCTGATGGTGCTAGTTGTTCAACTCTTGACTTCCATTTATTAGTGTCCATGGATGGTGCGGAGTCAAGTAGAGCATTGACCTCATCGACTGATCTGTCAATGTCAAAATCCAAACCAAAGTGAGTTAAGCATGTTTGTAAAAGGTCATCGCTAAGGTTTGAAAGAAAAGTATTATCAACTAATGTTTCTATTAAATCCACATCAACAATTCCATCATATGCATTGTGAGGTTGTTTGGCAATGTTCAAGATGTTTAGCTCCATAGTCATGTTGCCGAAGGACAATTACATATTTTCAGTCCTGCATTGAATGTGAGTATTGACAGTTGCCAAGAAAGGTTGGTCTAGGATAATGGTGATGTGCTTCCTTTAATCGTGGATTAGTTGAGTATCAATTACAATGAAATCAACAGGAAAATAAAATATGTTTACCTGGATAAGCACGTCCTCCAAAATACCATGGCGTATTTTCGTGATTCGATCTGCAAGCTGTAACACCACTGGAGTTGGGTGTAATTCTCTCAGTACAAGTTTCATGAATACTGAATAAGGCAACAAATTTACACTAGCTTCTAAATCCAACAAAGCATTCTCAATTTTGTGGTTCCCTATGCTACATGAGATAGTGAGGGAGCCCGGGTCTTTGCATTTTAGAGGAATTTTGTGTTGGAGTATAGAACTAACGTTTTCTGTTAAAAATGTCTTCTTTTGAACATGAATATTTCTCTTTTTGGTACAAGGATTTTTAAGAAACTTAGTATAAGATGGAACTTGTTTTATAGCATCAAGTAAAGGGATGTTAACACTTACCTATTTTAAGATTTCAAAAATCTCACCTGTGGATTTTTTCTTCTTTTCTTTAGCTAACCTCTGAGGAAATGGAGCTTTAGGAATGTATTCTCGTGGGTTAGTTTCTTCTTTTTCCTCTGATGGTGAATCATCAACATTCACAGGTACAATTTAATTCTTTTTTTTTTGCCGGCATCTCCACTTTGTTGTCGACTTCTTTTCCTTTTCGTAAGGTCATGATAGTTTTGACCTCTTCATGCTGCTGTGGTGAACTGGTACTTACTTCATGCATTCTTTTAGAATTAGACATTGGTTGACTTAGAAATTTACCTTTCTCAGCAATCATTGTCAATGTTTGAACTGAAGAAGCAAGTTGTCCCACCATCTTCTCGAGGCTTGAAATTGATTGGGCTTGTGAGTTGAAGCCTGCTCTCATCTCATTTCGTAGTTCATCAATGGTGTGGTTCTGTTGCTCGATCGTGAAGTGAGTAACATTTCTGAAATTCTGGAATGCATCCCCCCATGGTCTAGGTTGAGAGTAGTTCTGGTTCTGATTGTATAGTCTAAATGGTGGCTGAGAGGCTTGAGGAACTTGATGAATTAGTTGCATAGGTGGAGTTGGAGCTGGTCCATTTTGTTGGAATCCTTGAGACCATGAAAAATTGGGGTGGTCTCTTCATCCAGGGTTATATATGTTGGAGTATGGGTTGTAATTTGGCGGTTTTCTCATGACACATATGACATTGGCTTGATGTGAGTATGAGTCATGATCATGTGACTCTGTTAATTTAGCAATTGATAATGATGCTATTTGTCGAGAAAGACCTTGAACCATCTCTTTGACTTCTTTGATTCCCGAAGTTGACTCGCCAATGTAAACCTCATTCACTCCCTTAATTCTTTTAGTATTCCTGAGTGATAGACTCCGTTGTTAGGAATTATCCGCTTGTCGTTGGAAAAATTCCCAAATCTCTGACGTATTTTTTTATATTAACTCTCCTCCACTTGTTGCCATTAGTCATTCTTGCACATGTGACAATAATCCCTCTAAAATGTATTGGCATTGATGTCATTTCTCGTACCGATGATGTGGACACTTCAAAATTAGCCTATTGAATCGCTCTTATGTTCCAAAAAACTGCTCGTCTTCTCCCTGGGTAAACTCTGAAATTTCCTTGCGAATAGCATTGGTTTTATACAGTGGGAAATATTTATTCAAAAATTTCGTTACCATTTGTTCCCATGTTGTAATGCTATTAGCAGGCAATGTGTTAAGCCATGAATGAGCTCTATGCTTGAAAGAAAATGAGAATAATCTAAATTTGACATCATCGTCTGAAAAATTCTCATAGTTAAAAGTTTGACAAACATCATGAAAATCATTCAGATGATTATATGGGTCCTCGTTTTCTAAGCCAAAGAATGTTGGGAGACAATTTAGCACACTAGGTTTTAACTCAAAACTTCTAGCAGCTACATTTGGGTATCTTATGCATGATGTGCTCAAATTAGCTAAAGGACTGAAGTAGTCCTTAAATGACCTCTCCTGTGGTGCTTGTTGTTGTTGCAAATCCATTTCACTTTTATCTTTAATTACAACGTGTTTGTGTGTGCAAAATGTTTTTTCAAGTTCAAGATCTATAGGTTCAAGATTAAGTAATAATAACCTTCGACCATGCATGCAAAGAACACAAAAAATGGGAACAAAATAAATAAAAATAAAGAAGAAGGAGAAATTACGGTACTAACCTTATCACGCTGTTACAATATTTATATAAAAACACACTAAAACAAATACATGAAATAAATTAACTAAAAACAAACTAATAAGATAAACAAAAAAATTAAAAATGAAAAAAATAACTTGAAAATTAAACTACAAAATTTTAAAGAAGAGGAAAAAAAAGAAATTCTTACCTCTAAATGCAAATTACCCTTTTTTTCTTTTTTTTTAAATAAAAAATTACAGTAAAACAATTAAAACAAATTATTTACAAAAATTAATTCTACGAATTAAAATAACTTGCCTTCTCGGCAACGGCAACAAAAGCTTGTGCAAATTTTATTGAATTCGCAAGCACACGAATCTATTGTACAATAGATCAATGGTAACGAGTGTCGATCCCACGAGAATATTGATTTTAATTGTGTGTAGAATTAATTTTTTTAAATGGGTGGTTTGATTTATGGTAAAGATGATTTGGAATATCCTAAAATTTAAATTGAAGCGCTTGGTATATGGATCCGCATCAACATGTACCATGAGCTAAATATTCCTTATTAATGCCAATTAGGTCATGAGGGGGGAATCCACACCTCATGGACCACACTCTAATCAATATGGTGCGAATGGCTTATTAGGGGTGGGCATTTTACCCGATCCGACCCGACCCGACCCAATAAATTTCGGGTTCGGGTCGGATCGGGTCGGGATTGAAACCCGATTGGTTTGAAATTTACAAACCCAATCGGGTTGTGGTCGGTTCGGGTCAAACCCGACCCGATCCAAATACCCGATCGGGTTCTAAAAAAAAAATGACTTCTGCCTCTGGATGATTTTTTTGTTCTGCCTCTATACTCTTTAATCCTTATTGAGTTCTTATTTTCTATCCAACGCCAAGCAATTGATAATTCGAGTATTTGACAAATCGTCAAATCGTTTAAGAACAGAACAATTTCTTTTTGGAGGAAAAGAAAAAAAAACAAAAAGGGGAGAGATCGAGAGAGGATGAGAAAGAAAGTAAGAACTAAGAAACAAAGAAAGAAATGTCCCGGGAAAGTGGAAACAAAGAAATTTGTCACGTTGCTGCACACTGCACAACAGCACACATACAGAACAAAAGTCACAAGCTGCACACACAGCACACAGCCACTGAGCCACACACACATAGAGTCACATACAGATAAATTAATTAATTAATCCTAACACCAGATTCCCATTGTCAAATTGTTAAGCCATCAGAGCTCATAAAAAATCCTAAGGCTTGTAAACTGTAATCTTGCCCCACACAGCCACACCCGTAGGAGGAAGTTAAATAAGATTAGATGAAAAGAAATTGATGCACAACACACACACAGACCACATCCTTTTGTCAATCCTGCACAGCACGCACACACAACCGATTTTGCCACACATACACATAGTCACATACGCACAACTACCAGATTCTCTTGCCCCACATCCTTTGTCAATCCTGTACAGCACACACATGCATAGTCACATACGCACAATACAAACAAGTCACGAGCTGCACAGCACACACACTGACACTGTGACACACACGCTGCAAGTGCACACTGTGACACACACGCTGCAAGTTCACAGCACACACACACGCTGCACTCAACAATACACTCGCAAAGACGCAAACCTAACACACACACACACGCTGTCAGCCACAACTTCACAAATCACAAACACAAAAACAAACAATTGAACAAGGCAGCCGCAAGCCCCCAACCCGCAAGTCTGCAACCAGCCACCACAAGACGCAATCTGTTTCTGCCAGTTGCTGAAATCACGATCTGTTGCTGCCAAGTGAAGTCGTGACCAACTGCTGCCAAGTGCCAAGTCAAACTCGTCCAGCCGTGAGCCGTGAGCCGTGAGCCGTCCGCGTGAAGTCGCGATCTGCTGCTGCCAACTCCCAAGTGAAGCCGCGATCTGTTGCCAAGTGAAATCCCGTTTGTCCAGCCGTGAGCCGTGGCCACCGATCTGCTACTTGAAGGCCGAATCCTCTCCACCCGAACCCGATTTTGAAGCTTCTAGTTTCCACCTTCCACTTTCAACTTTTCAAGCTTCAAGTTCAAGCCTTCAATTTTTTGACCCGTTTCCTAAGTCGTTTTGTTTCATCATTCATGGTATATATACACTATATAATTAATTAATTATATATGCTAAATAGTTTATTATGTAATTTAGTAATTGTTTATTATTTAATTGTTGTAATTAACTAATTATGTATTTTTAAATATTAGTAATAAAATCAAGGAAATTTTGTTAATTATTGAGCTCATTAGAAATTATTTTTTTTCATATATAAAAAGGAATTGTTGATTGGTGGGTTTTGTTAATTGATAATTGATAATTGTAATTGTTAATAATTGATTTTTTATGAATAAATTAGCACATTAGGTAGATTAAATATTAAAATTAAGTATTATGTTGTATATATTTTATAATTATAATGTGTTTATGTTATGTAATTATGTGTACTTGTGCAGTAGCTTCAAGCTTTCAACCCTAAACAAATTAATAAATTCAATTAATATTTTATTATATGTTAATCATCCATTAAGTTGTTAAGTACAAGTAACTTGGACTTGAAATTAAAGGATTTAATTTATAATAAGAAATAAGATATAGATAGATAAATAATATCATGTTATTTATTATGGGGAATGGGTAATTGGATATTATAAATTAATTAATTAATCATGAATTTCTACTTTTTGTTTATGGAGCATGAACAACTGATTGAAATACTAATTTTGTTTATTGAACATATGTTAATAATCTTTATGTGTTTTGATTTTTGAAGTTAATGATTATTAATTATTATTTCGAATATTCAGATGCTTGGGACACTCAGATCGAATTCGATGAGTGACGATGGAGACCAAAGTGTACAAATAGAAGGAACCCATAGAGGAAAGGAAAAGGCGAAGCGGAAAAGACCGCCAATGAAGAAAAGATCGGCAGTATGGAATCATTTCACTTTACTTGAAGATAATCCAAACAAATGTATGTGCAACTATTGTGGTAAGCAATATCAATGTCATTCAAGGCTTGATGGGATTACAAATATGACAAGGCATATAAAGACATGTGAATCATACAAGACATTTCAGGACACAACAAAGTGGAAGTCAACAAAATTTGACATCCGACGGCGGCGAAGAAAATGCAAGTAATTTAGTTTTGGGTAAAGGATGGAGTCAAGACGCGTGTCGAAGGGCAGTAACTAAAATAATTATTATGGGTGAGTTGCCGCTCAATTTTGTAGACAACAAAGGCTTTAGGCATTTCTGCAGTGTAGCTATCCCTCAGTTTGTTATGCCATCTCGAAGAACAATTGGCAGAGATGTTATGGAGTTATTTTTGGAGGAAAAGGCAATGACGATGCACTTGTGTTGGTGGGACAATATATGCATGTGCGTTATTGTGCACATATTTTGAATTTGATTGTTGTCTCAGGATTGGGAGAGATGCATGCAAGTGTTACCGCTATTCGAAATGCAGTGAAGTACGTGAGATCCTCCAGCATGAGGCTGCGGACATTTAAACAATGTGTTGAGCAGGTGAATTGTCCAAAGGGAATTGTTGTTTTGGATTGTCCTACCAGGTGGAATTCCATTTATTTGATGTTGATGACTGAGCTGAAATTTCAAGCGGCATTTGATAGAATGGCAGAAGTTGATAAACCTTATGAGACATTTTTGTTGAGAAAGAAAATAATGTTAGAAGGGTGGACCCACCTGGACCGGATGACAGGGAGAGTGCCGAACGAATTGTGAAGTTTTTGAAGGTATTTTATGATGTCACATTATTGTTTTCTACCTCTTTGAGTGTGACTTATAATCTTTGTTATGATACTATTGGTTTAATTGAGAGTTCATTGACTACACTGCAAGAGAGTACTGATCCTTGGGTGTCCTCTATGACTTATAGTATGAGGGAAAATTTTGACAAGTATTGGAAGTCCACAGGAAAGATAAACAAAATGTTGATTATTGCCTCTATTCTTGATCCACGAGCGAAAATGGATTTTGCTAAACATATTTTTGAGATCATTTTTGGCAATGATAGTTTGATGGTTGAACAAATGACCAAAGCAATGAAGGACTTGTTGAATGAGTTTTATGATGCATATAGTGCATTCTTCGCTAATTCCACACCATCGATGTATGGTGAGAGTGGTCTTAGTGGCAGCTATGGAGGTACAAGTTCTTCTCAACGTTTTACAACTGAGGCTAATTTGGTGGATGTTGCTGGTGGTGAATATGATGACGCTTTTCAAGTATCTCGCCCTTTCCTTGGATATGTTAGGAAGGTTTCTATTCAGAATGAGAGTAGAAAAGTAGTATCTGAGGTAGAAAGGTGCTTGAAGGACCTAGTTGAAGATCCCAGCAATCTTAAACTTAATGTTTTACTTTGGTGGAGGGTGAATGGATCGAGGTATCCAATTCTTGAGAAAATTGCAAGAGATGTCCTTGTTGTTCCTGTTTCCACAGTGGCATCTGAGTCTGCCTTTAGCACCAAGCGTCGTATTATTGATGAGTATAGGAGTTCTTTAACTCCGGCTATGGTTAAGGCATTGATATGCACTGAAAATTGGCTGCAGTCTAAACTTTTTGCCAATCCCGTCCACAACCTCCAAGAAGATATCAAGGAGCAAATATTTCATATGGAATTACAAGAAGGTAATGTTTTTAATTTGTTATCATACATTAAATACATAATATATTTAAAATGCATTATAATTTTATATAGAACATCTACATATTAATTTTTTTTTTATTTTTTAGAACTTATAAGATCGCAAGCTTCGACAGTGGAAGCGGTGAGCGCCGACATTGGTGTTATGGATGTTTGAAAGGTAACTTTTAATAAATATTATTATTCATAATTTGATATTATAGTACTATTAGTATTTGGTTGTAATTTAAGCTCTTATAATTATAGTTGTTATAGTTTTAAATTTTAAGTCTAATTTGTAATTGTTTTAGTTAGACAAGTTGAAGTTGATAGAATGTCATTATTGTCTAATATTATTATTAACTTGATTTGGTGATGAATGCCATAAAATAAGCATGATATAATAGAAATATATAATCAAGTGTGTATTGAAAAATTTGGTAAACATATACATTTATTTGTAATTATAAATTTATAATGATATAATAGAAATTAGAAAGATTGTAACACTCTTTAGTTTAATAAAAGATATGAATTGGATTTATTTATTTGTATTTGTGTTTGATGTGTAACCTTATGAATTTGGTATATTTGCTCAATTTAATATATGAATTGAGTTTGTTCATTTAGAACGTGGCTTAAGGAAAATATTTATTGTACATTTTCTCAATCTTTCTCTAGGCAATCGGCACTTGAACTTGGAGTTCAAAATTTTCAATTTAGAATTTGTCAAAGTACTTGCATGGAGCCATGGAGGAACCAAGGAGGAGGAACCAAAAAAGCTTATTTAATTTTAATGTTTGAACTTTGAATTTTGTGATTTATGTTTCTACACAATTTAATTTTGTGATTTTGTGAGTTTGCGTTTCAAACTTTCAAAGACTAATATTTAGAAATTGTGCTTTGGACTTTGTAAGTTTGTATTAATTTTAACTTTAATTAAGTTTGGAACTTTGGATTTTGTTGATTGAGCAAATAATAGTCCTAATTCTACCCTCCAAGTCCAAGCCAATAGGCAAATAATCCTATTATAGCTTTTTAACTTTATTCATTTGAATTAATGACATTTTCTTTTCTTTTTTTCAGTTGAAAATTAGTAAAAATGACTACAATTAAGAAAAATGTCTTAAAACTTTCATAAAAAACTACAATAATAGGAAAAAAAAGAGCTCAAAATTGTATTAACCGAATTTGACCCTAATTGACCCGATTTCAACCGACCTGAACTGACCCGAATTGACCCGAACTGACCCGAATTAACCCGAATTGACCCGAACTCAATCCTACCCATTTTAAATCCAACCCGAACATAACCCGAATTAATGACCCGACCCGAACTGGTCATTAATTCAGGTTATATTCGGATTGATTCTTGTCTAACCCGAACAACCCGAACAACCCGAAACCCGATCGGGTTGACCCAAACCCGATTTTGCCCACCCCTAGGGCTTATCATGCCAAATAATAATAACTTTGTATTAGGAAGCCAATGAAATCAGGACGGTATCTAGATAAGATTATTATCATTTGTCGACGACAAGTCAAAACATCCACAATAATTAGAGGGGAAGAGAAATTAAATTTACCAAATAAAACCCATGGCACATGTTGAGACTTCACCTTCAACCTAACCTTGAAAAAAAATTAGCTACTCATAATTGAACTAGGGGCAAAATGAAAATTTATTAAAATACATAGAAATTACAAGATGGAGAAGGAATTACAAAAAATGAAGCTAAAAAATGAATTGAGAGATGCCAAATTAGGGGGGGAGCCCCTTTTTATAGATACATTAAGTAAATCATGATCATCAGATTCAAAATAACCATTAAATGCACAAGAATAAGGAGTCAACTTCATGCGCCTATTGAAGAGATAGATAATCTCTCTCATCATAATCTTAAAAAAAATGGCACCCTATTATTATTTTTATGATATTTAAATAGGTTGTATGGCATTGGTCCTAAAGTTAATTTTATCATTGTATCTTATATTTTAAGGGAATTGTTTGGCTCTTTATAATTAGTAACATGCATTTAAAAAATTATCATGATTCATGAGTTCATTGTCACGATGACTAACTATTTTAAATGAATATTTTATTTTCGTTTTGAGTGGAGTTAAAGAAGATTATTGATTATGGTTTGTTAGATATTGATGGTTTTATGAGATTCCTTTTGTTTTATTTTTTATTTTTCATTGTAACAAGGTAGTTTTTGTAAATAATATTACATACTTTTTCTTTCTTTTTATCTCTTAAATAAATTATATAGGCAATTGGATTTGTTTTCCTACAAGGTTGTGTGTGGGTAGGTATATATATATATTACTAAATGAAAACACTACGTAGAAACAACAAATAAAATTTTATTTAGCGGTTATCATTTAGAATCGTCATTGTTTGATGTATTTAGAGCTAAATGTTAATATAATAATTGCATAATATGTCAACATGCTCCTAACATTTTTTTTTAATGTATAACTTAAGATATTAGTAAAACAACTCTCAAATTTTGACAGTGTGTGCATAAACATGATTGAGAGAGTTAAAATTTGCTAGAAATTGCTTATAGATGGCAAGCAAGCATGAATCACAAATATTTCATCAAAGATGACAACTTGAATAATTAAAATACAAGCTCAAGTTCATTTATATATAGTGAAGAAAGAGAAAACAACTAGCTTAAGGGGTAGCAGAGTAAATGAGCAAAATAACCAATTCATGAATCAACCAATCATTTTAAGCTTCTAAAAACGTAATTTTTGCATGTATATGTACTGAGATTCTTCAGCATATCCGTTTTGCCAGCTTAGCAAATCCATCTCATCTTCAACATTTTCTGATTGTAATTTACTGCAGCTGAGGTGGCATTCCAGCTTATCATTAGAGTCAACTGTTGGCTTTTCACAGTCACTAATTTCAACACCCTCTCTCAAACACAAGGTCTTGTCAATGACATTGAGTTTGCTTCTAAAATGGCTAAGTTTGTAATGTGGCAGTGGCTTAGTTAAAGCATCTCCAGTTTGGTCCTTGCTAACAACATAGCTTATCTCTATTTCACCTTTCATAACTTTATCTCTGATGAAGTGGAGATCAATTTCGAAATGTTAGTTTTCAAATGATATACAGGATTAGCAGCTATAACTGGTGCACTGGTACTATCACTTAGAATCACTGGAACTCCTTCAACTTTTAATTTCAGCTCATTAAGCAACGAACTGATCTGAGTAATTTCAGTGCTACACAGAGCCATAGCTTTGTATTCAAACTCTACAATGGATCTAGCAACCACACCTTATTTCCTTGAGCTCCAAGCCACCAAATTATTACCCAAATACAAACAGTAACCACTGATTGACCTCCTATCATCAGGATCACTTGCCCAAGCTATATCAGTATAGGTAGTGATATCAAAGTATTCTGATTTTTTGAATCTTAAACACATGTTCATTATGTTCTTGAGATATCTCAGTATCCTTTTGCATGATGTTCAGTGTGGTTGTCTAGAATCAGACATGTACTGGCTGAGTTTGTTAACAGAGAATGCAAGCTCAAGTCTTGTAAGCACTACATATTGCAGGCTTCCTATGACACTTCTATAAAGTATAGGGTCATGAAATCTTGCTCCCTTATTCTTTTTTAGCTTCTCAAAAGTGCTAAAAGGAGTCTCTATTCCTTTGTAACCTGCCATTTCTGTTTTAGTTAATAGATCTTGAATATATTTTGTTTGGGAGATCAGGATGGTATCATGAGTTCTGGCCACTTGTATTTCGAGAAAGAAGTACAAATCACCAAGGTCCTTTAAGGCAAAGGTTTTGCTTAGCTTCACTACCACCTCTTCAACATTTTGACAATTGCTTCGAGTGATTATTATGTCATCAACATAGATGAGCATAATAATTATGTCTGAGTTTGGTCTTCTGAAAAATAATAATATGTCACACTTGGAATTTTCAAAATTCCAAGAGTATAAGGCACTTTTCAGTTTATCAAACCAAGCTCTATGAGCTTATTTTAGTCCATACAGTGCCTTGTTAGCTTGCATATGTGGTTTAGTTTATTCTTGTCTTCGAAACCCTCAGGCTGTGGCATATATACTGTTTCTGTCAAGTCACCATTCAAGAATGCATTGTTGATATCTACTCCAATCATTATTTACAGCTAAAGTCAGAACAATTCTGATTGTTGCAACCTTAACCATAGGACTGAATGTTTCCTTGAAATCAACATTTGGTGTTTGTAGGAATCTCTTTGCAACAAGTCTGGCTTTGAACTTAGTAATGGTGCCATCTGGATTCTCTTTGACTTTGTACACCCACTTGTTTCCAACTAACTTGTAGTTTTGGCTGTTAGGTATCAAGGTCTAAGTTTTATTTTTCATTAGGGCATTATATTCATCTTCCATTGCTCTTTTCCATTTTGGTTCCTTTAAGGCTTTAGGGGTATTGTTGGGAAGAGAAGATTATAATTGGACAAATGTTTGAAATAAATTTAGCTTAAAAATTCCTACTTTGGATCTTGTTATCATAGGATGTGATGGCTAGGTTTTTTTTTACCAATGTCTTGAGTGTTTGGTTCTGCAGTTGGTGATGAATTGTGGCTACCTTCTGGAATATGTGACAAGGGTTGGTGAGATAAGTAATTACCTAATAAAGTGTCAATATCCAACGTCTGTTGTGCTTCATCTTAAACAAGATTTGGGGTGTTTTCCATGATTCCAGCAGTGTCTTGAGAGTGACTGTATGTAACTACTGACTATGTGAGATTGTGAAGATCATTTATAGGGAAAGACATAACTTGAAACTTTTTAGAAAGAGTGTTAAAATCTCTTTCACTCATATACTCATTTTTGTTGAAGTTTAGATCATTTGAGAAGGGAAATGAATTTTCATTGAACTTAACACTAGCTGAAATGTAGATCTTACCAAACTGACTCATGCATACATATTCTTTATGGGCAATGCTTACTCCTAAGAAGACTCATTTGGAGGTATGAAAATCGAATTTACGCTTGTTATAGGGTCTTAAGTGAGGAAAGCACTCACAGCCAAAAACTTTGACTTGAGAGTAGTCTAGTTTAAGAGAGTACATCAATTCAAATGGTGTTTTGTTCCTTGTCACAAGTGATACTAGTCTGTTGATGATAAAGACAGTATGTGTAAAAGCTTTTTGCCAGTATTTCAATGGCATTTTGGCTTGAGCCAGTAATGTAAGACCAGTTTCCACAATGTGCCTGTGTTTCCTTTCAATTTTGCCATTTTGTTCATACGGGTAAGGGTAGGAGTGTCTTAGAATTATTACCTCTTTTTTAAGATATAGTTCAAAGATTCTGAATTCTCCCCCATGTCTGTTTGTAGTGTTTTGATCTTTACATTCAGTTGGTTTTCTATTTGTTTTTTTAAATATGATGAATATGTCAAGGGCCTGATATTTTGTTGTTATGGGAAACAGCCATGTGTATCTGGTTTTATCATCAACAAAAAATATATAATATCTATGTCCTTTGGTTGAGGGAATTGGTGCTGGTCCCCATAGGTCTGTGTGGATCAATTCTAAAGTTGTTTTGGTTTTGGTCTCAATGTTCTTAAATTGCTGTTTTGATTGCTTTCCATATTAACATGCACAACAAAATGAAGGAATGACATTTTTATTTCTCCTTAACTAATTACAAGACAGCAGGGTATTTTTCAAAGCAATTACATTAGGATGCCCTAGTCTAAGGTGCCAAAGGTTAATCTCCTCTGTAGTTTTTGAAATATTGCTGCCTGATTTATCAGCTACACTAGACTCATTAACACCAGCAGACTCATTACCATTTAAACTGAAGGATAACATGAACACAGGATCACTAATGGACCTTATTGACTCAGACACTAAAGATGCAGATAAACAGGTAGCATATGAAATTTTGCTTTTACCCAAGTGAGCAGGTAAACACAGTAGTTCATACAGCCCATCTATAATCACTCTTTTTATTAGGATTTTCCCTTACTTCTTGACAATATAAACAGATTTGTGAAACTCGACATTAATATCATTATCATGTAACAATTTGGATATGCTGATAAGATTTTTAGTGATGTCAGGAACATATAGGATGTTGTTTAGTGCAATGTGTTTGTATGGATCACAAGTGGGCAGAACATAACAGCCAATATGAGATATGAAGAGTTTCTTACCATTTCCAAAAGCAAGTTGGTCATTACCTTGATATTCAGAGTTCATGCTGATGTTTCCAAGTGCATTTGTGACATGGTTGGTGGCACCACTGTCAAGCTACCAAGCTCCACTGCTTTGACCATCAGTTGAGGCTACATATGCACCTCTTGTTTCTCTTCTTCTGTTTGGTTGGGGCAAAAAATTCTTCTTGAACCTGTGCCAGCATTCAACAGTTGTATGTCCCATCTTCAAGCAAATTTGACATGGTCTTTTTGGGTCTGAACCATCATCATTTGCCACAACTTTGCCTTTTCCCTTATCCTGAGGGTTTTGACTTTCTTGGTTATTTCCAGCTCCACTACCAGGGTTTCTGAAGACTATTCTAGGTTGATACTGGTTTCCAGGTCTGTCATTATTACCCCACTTTCTTCTCCCATTTCTCATTTGTGTGTAGTTAGCCTCAATAGCTCCTGGGCTTAATTTTTGCTCAGTTCTATTCTCTTGACTGAGCAACATGATGTATACTTCTGAGAGTGAAGAGCTCTCTGGCATGGAGTTTATATTGGTGACTATCAAATCATATTCGAGTCATAGCCCAGCCAGCACACACATGACAAAGTCATCATTAGTCATGTTGTTCCCCACAGCTCTAAGTTGGTTTAACATTGATTTCATTATGGAGTAATAGTCATGAATGGTGAGTGAGCCCTTTTTAGTTGTTTGAATTTGAGTTCTGAGGTGTAGTATCCTAGCTTTAATTCTAGCACCAAATTGATTTGCAAGGGTTGTCCAGACCTCACATGAGGTATAACAATTAACTATTGTGCCCAACACTCCCTCACTCAATGATGACAACAACCAACTTAGCAAAATATGGTCTTGTTTTTCCAGATTTGGTACTCATAGTTAAGTGTGTTTATGGTGGTTCCATTTAGTCATGTATTTGTGAAAAACCTAGGAGGGCAAGTGTGGCTACCATCGACAAAACCTTCAAGCTCATTAGCCCTGATGCTGGAAATCACTTGTGATCTCCATAGCATAAAATTGTTTTGGGTGAGCTTGATAGGAGTTGTGAAAATGTATGTGTTGCTGGTGATATGTTGTGGGGGAGATTGATTAATTACTGCTGAGTTTATGGCATTGTGCCTTGAATTTTGATTTTGATTCAAGTTTTCTTCTTGATCATTTGGATTTATTTATGACTGATTCACATTTGTTTGTGCATTACTGCTACTGCTTGCCATAGCTCAAACTTGCTCTGATACCAAGTTAAAATTTGCTAGAAATTGCTTATGGATGGCAAGCAAGCATGAATCACAAACATTTCATTAAAGATGACAACTTGAATAATTAAAATACAAGCTCAAGTTCATTTATATTTATATACACTGAAGAAAGAGAAAACAACTAGCTTAAGGGGTAGCAGAGTAAATGAGCAAAATAACCAATTCATGAATCAGTCAATCATTTTAAGCTTCTAGAAACGTAATTTCTGCATGTATATGTACTGAGATTCTTCAGCATATCCGTTTTGCAGCTTATCAAATCCATCTCATCTTCAACCTTTTCTGATTGTAATTTACTGCAGCTGAGGTGGCATTCCAGCTTATCATTGGAGTCAGCTGTTGGCTTTTCACAGTCACTAATTTCAACAGAGAGTATACCATTAGCATACTCATGCAGACAGTATTCCATTGCCTGCAACAGCAACGGCTCTGCCTCCTTTGTCTATCCGAGGTGATCTTGGTGTTCTTTCAACTGTTGCAGCCAGATATGCACCCTCTCTGCTGAAATCATTTATTCAAATGGGACCTCAGGGAGCTTTGGGTGCAACGAAACTTCTCAGACCATTCTCAGAAATTATTGATTCATTGGAGCTTAAAGACCCTTTTGTACGGAACTGGATAGATCTTCTGGCTTTCCTGCTTGCAGGGGTGAAATCTAATGGTATACTCTCAGCAGAGATGGTAACTATTATGTAATTGTTTTTTCCTGAAAGAAATTAAATCTGGATATATTATTAATGATTATAACTGCTGTTTCCTTAGCATGTTTGAATTTGTCTGCACGAGTATGCTGCTGATCACTTGTGCAAAGAGAAAATGACTACAGTGGTCAACACATTATGTACTGTAAAACAACGTGAGATTAATTTATCATAATTTCATTCACCGAAATGAAAATCTCGTTATATATCGCGCCTGTATGCCTGGTATACTAATAAAATGATATCTCGATTCATGTTCTTGGTTATGAAATCATAGTAATTTATATCTATAGATGATGCCTGCGTATATCTGACCTCATCTTTCCTTTTCCAATCCTTTTACATGTTTGCAGAATGGTACAAGCCAGGTTGCTCTCTGAAGTACCCCCTTCGTGGAAGTGAGGCTCTTGTTAATGCTCTTGTCCGGGGAATAGAGAAGTTTGGCTGACGACTTTCACTGAGAAGTCGAGGAAAAGATAGTAGTTGAAAAGGATAGAGCCACCGGAGTCGAGCTAAGCAGCGGTCAAGTAAGTCGATTTTGTTGTGGTAAAAAGGAGTTCTAAGACTAATCTCAAGTGAATTATGTGTTTTTTGTGTCATTAATGGAGAGATGTTTTGAAATGCTGCAGTTTGTACGTGCTAGAAAGGCTGTTGTCAGTAATGCATCTATGTGGGACACGTTAAAGCTGTTACCTAAGGAAGTTGTTCCAAAGTCCTACCGAGATAGGATTGATATGACTCCACGATGTGAATCGTTTACGCATCTTCATTTGGGGTTTGAGAGGTGAGTGACTCCACAGTGTGAATCTCAGCAACTGATCTCAGTAAATCTAAGTGTACGTCAAGTCTATGCCACACATATTTGTCATATAGCGAATCAAGCTAGACCATGTGTTAACTATTGAGCCTTCAGGAATGCATAAACTGATTTAAAAAGCCCTGCAACATAACTGGTATCAATGTCCAGAACCATGATGACAGCCTGAAATCCCAAATTAGGAAGATGGCGTCTTAGATGTAGGACCATGACGAAGGCCCTCTGTTGACTTGAATGCCTTTTGTGTCTTCTGCATCCTTGGGGCTCCTTCAACCTGAATAATGTTTTGGTTTGTCTTTTCGTTTACCATTGATTGTGCCAAAGTAATAGTTCTTTACCTTTTTGTCTTTTTAGTTTCTAGTGCTATGCAGCAACCCATTTTTATTCTGATTTTTGTGTCTAACATCTTATATTTCTATTCAAAATCTTACTGACCGGGGTTTACGAGAGGACTTGGGGATTCATCATATAGTTGTGAATGACTGGGACCGAGGATTCGATGCTGATCAAAATTTTGTTTTAATTTCTGTACCAAGTGTGTTAAGTCCAGATCTGGCACCCCCTGGGAAACATGTGTTACATGCTTATACACCAGGAACTGAACCGTTTGAATTGTGGAAAGGGCTTGATCCTAGAAGTGCTGAATACAAAAAACTCAAAGCCGAAAGATCTAAGGTACTTATATATAAGCTTGTTGATATTGGCCTTTCTCATGTTGCTTTTTCTGGTAAAATAGAACATCAAAATTTTGAGAACTCAATTTTGCTGAAAGTTTGCTCATGTATAACCAGTGACTCAAATGATTCTCAAAGCTCTTTAAGTATCTAGATATTGTACTCATTAGAATGAATATGATTGAACTCTATGCTCATTTTAGTGCCTTGGAGCTAGAAAAGTAGAAAACACTTGGGTCTTTTGGTTGTCACAAGCATTTGCTCTATTATATCAAATGATATCTACTGTAAAGGTTATTAAATCATTGTAATATTAATAAATATTCAGAAATCACTGTAATTTTAGTAAATATTCGGACTTATGAAAATATTAAGTGTTTTGAAATATTGTGTAATCTCCTGATTTAGTCATTCTCGATTGAATCAATCTTCTACCTGGAAAATTTTTTTTATCCTGTTACTTCCTTAAGTAAAGCATTTCTCAAAAAAATTTATAATCCAGGTCATCTGGAGAGCCGTGGAGCGTGCACTTGGTCCGGGTTTTAGTCAGGACAAGTGTGATGTGAAATTGGTTGGAACTCCATTAACACATCAAAGGTTTCTTCGAAGGAATAGAGGAACTTATGGGCCAGCGATACAGGCTGGTAAAGAAACGTTTCCTGGGCATTCAACTCCCATTCCGCAGCTCTATTGTTGTGGTGATGCTACTTTCCCGGGTATAGGAGTCCCTGCAGTTGCTGCTAGTGGCGCCATTGTTGCTAACTCACTGGTTTCGGTTTCTCAACACTCATAACTTCTTGACGCCATTGGAATTTGAAATACATAGTTGAGTTCATACTATTTATGGTTGGCTCTTGATGCCTCCATTTCTAGAGACACCTCTCTCAACTTTGCATCTTTCGAAAAATGCAGTTAATTTTTGTTCTTTGAGATATCTAACGTCATTTATTTTTTAACAATCTGATTATATGTATTTTACTTTTATGTACAAGTGCCGGAAGAAGTTGCTATTACCTTATTAAGAAGTTATCGAATTGATTATCAATGCTTCAGTTTGTGATCTCATAGTGTTATAATTTCTTATTTGTGACAGTATATCACCTTTCTTTTGCCCAGCTGAGAGGTACATACCTCATCAATGGAATATGCTCTATTGGAAGAAGTTCTTTTAACTTTCTTCTTGTTTTTCTCCCCCCTTGAATCTGATTTGTCTTTAATACTACTTTTGAGGTCTTATCAATCAGGTTAAACTTTTTGGTCCAATATCTTTTCTAATATGATATCAAAACAGGGAGGTAGCATCGTACGACTGGGTCAGCCGTAAAAATATTTTATTGTCTGACGTTTTGCCCTTTAAAATTATTTGAACAACTGAATACTTAAAATTAAATGTTTAAATTTTGACAGGCCTAATCCCTGTCTATTGAGACAGATACAATAATTTAGGTAGTATTAATAATGAAACTATTGAATAACGTTATCAATTCATGAAATTGCGCCATGGACAATTATAAATGATGTTGAAAAAAGTTAACAGATTTACTATTATAAATTTCTGGCCCTGTCAGACTTTTGAGTGAATCAGTTTCTCTAACATTTTTTGTTCTTTCTTTTCATTGGATATGGTCTCATTCCCAATCACACAGCTCAGCATGTTTTGCTGAAACATGTAATATTATCAACGTGCCAATGTTGATTGCATTTTGAAGTTCTTAATGGTCATCAAATCGTCCATATATTTGATTTTTCCTAGACCACGCAAAGAAATGCAATACAATTGTGGCGTTGTAGCTGTTTGTGTTTTGATAATAACAATGTTTTGTTTGTGTTTTGTATGCGAACTGCAATTTTGGAGTTGTAGCTGCTGCAAAATTTTTTAAAAAAGTTATTTATTAAATTATAATTTGATAAACATTATTTTTAATAAAATAGTGAAAGTAATATAGATTTTTTGCCAAATATCTAGCTACGTGGTAAAATTAGCTCAATCTTTTGTTATGAAAGCACAATGATAAACATTAATATCAAACGAAGGCTAAATTAAAATTGTTTAGCGAAATTTCACAGCTAATTTTAAGATGGAGTTAATATATATATATATAATCCTATTTGTAAACTTGAAACTGCGTATAGGTATTTTCTGTATGATTGTTGTTTATAAAAATAAAAGCGTGATTATATATCTTTATTAAGTTTTTAAATATTTTTGTTTAGTTTGAGATATTGGAGGAAATTAATAGGAAATTGTACTAGATGTAATATACACCCTAGTCCCTTATTCTTTTTCGTCATTCTTAGTAATGGGTTTCATCTTTAATACTTCCCTTCAATTTGGCAGGACTCAGAATTGCTCAATTTTAAAAATCATCAAAATTTTTACTATTCATTTCTTTAGATTTTTTAAATAATATTAATATCTATTTTAAGTGGGAATGACAATGGATTAGGTATGGTGCAAGTTATCAATCATGTATTCTCTTTACCCGTTTTTATATGTTGCAAGCTTAAACAGATATAGATCATGATTCTCATGTAGAAATGAAGATTAAAAAAAAAAAAAAGCAATTTCACATTGATGGTATAATTTACAAAAATAATAAAACTAATGTGATGGATTAAAAAATAAAAAAAAAACTAAAAAAAGCAGTTTTTACATTTCTTAGGCCTGGCAATGAGTCGTATTTGAGAGGTTTCGTGTCGCGCTCAATCGTATCGTGTTAAATTACATATACCAAAACCCATCCATTAATTTATTTGGGTCAAAAATACAAATACGAACCCATTGATTACCATTATCGTGTTATTCAAACCAACTCATTTAACCCGCTCTTCTTGGTAATTTTAAAATTATTATTCAAAGTATTGTTATATATTTTTAGTTTAAAACACAAAAAAAATTACGAAATAGACTTTAAAAATATAATACCAAAATATATATATATATATATATATTCATCATGTTTAACATGATTGAATAATATAGTCCACAAAATTATATAATTATTTAAATAAGAATACTTGTCCAAAATTAAAATAAAAAGTAATTTACTTTTTCTTTAAAAAATTATTATAATTTCAATATTAAGTGTTAATGGATCGTTCGAAATGGATTTTGATACTTAAATGCAAATTCGGCTCCTTATTGAATGAGTTTTAATGGGTTGATTCAGTAATGACCCAACCTAATAAATGTCGACCCGATAACAGTTTTTATCGTGTGGGTTTGTATCGTGTAAGTGGGTCGTATAAAAAAAAAACAATTTCGCATCGATGATATAATTTACAAAAATAATAAAACTAATGTGATGGATTAAAAAATAAAAAAACAGTTTTTACATTTCTTAGGCCTAGCAATGAGTCGGGTTTGAGAGGTTTCGTGTCGCACTCAATCGTATTGTGTTAAATTACATATAACAAAACCCATCCATTAATTTATTTGGGTCAAAAATGCAAATACGAACCCATTAATTACCATTATTGTGTTATTCAAACCAACTCACTTAACCCGCTCTTCTTGGTAATTTTAAAATTATTGTTCAAAATATTGTTATATATTTTTAGTTTAAAACACAAAAAAATTACAAAATAGACTCTTTAAAAATATAATACCAAAAAAAATAATAATCATCATTGTTAACATGATTGAATAATACAGTCCACAAAATTATATAATTATTTAAATAAGAATACTTGTCCAAAATTAAAATAAAAAGTAATTCATTTTTTCTTTAAAAGTTTATTACTTAAAATTATTATAATTTCATTATTAAGTGTTAATGGATCGTGCGAAATGGATTTTGATACTTAAATGCAAATTCGGCTCCTTATTGAATGAGTTTTAATGAGTTGATTCAGTAATGACCCAACCTAATAAATGTCAACCTGAAAAGTGGGTTTGGATCGTATAAGTGGGTCATATGAAATTTTACTAGGCCTAATATTTCTAAGTCTAAATTTTATATTTGGGTCTACTTTTTAATAAGCTTCTAACTTCAACACAAAAACAACTATATAATATAAATTCTCAAAAGTCAAACGAGTATGAAAAATTATATCCTTATCCGACCCTTAGCAACCAACGAGCTGGGGTCAAATCCAATAAAAATTTGACTTCAAATGAATATTTTAATACAATTATGTTGTAGCAATATATTGTCACTTTTAACTTATTTCAATAATTAACCATAAATTTTGTTTTCTTAGAACAGTATGTTTCCTTATTGCCAATAATGTTATTGGAATTAATAAAATATTTTTAAAAAACAAATTATTCAGATTTGAAAAGAAAAAAAAAAACAACCTAAGTTTCCTAGGTGGTAATACCAGCCTCTATATCACAACGTTGATCACCACATTTCTTTGCCTTACCGCCCCTTGCAACTCTTTTATTTTCCCCTTGGCTTCAAGTTGAACTTGTGCTTCTATCTTTCCTGCACGAGCTCGAGCTCAAACAACAAGGATTGGGACCGGTCTGGCCGTGCAAACTTGTTGATGCCATGTCTTTAGCAGACATCGCCTCACAGCATCTGCTTCTGCAGTTCTTCACATTAAGTGCTTCTTTATCTTCATCTTTCTTGCACGACAAGGAAAAGGTCCCGTACTTGGATTTCCAAAACCCACCTTCCTCCTCTAGGTTATTTTTCAGAAGCAACATGCTGTTCAAGATCACAACCAAGCATGTCCCAACATCAGTGAGAACTGCTGCCCACACTAATGGGTAGCCTGCAACTGCCAATACGAGGACAGCACCTTTAACGGTGACTGAAAGAGTGACATTCTGAATAAGTTTTGTTGAAGCTTTTCTGGCTAGCTTGATAGCTTTTGGTATTTTCCGAATGTCGTTTGACATTAGTATTACATGTCCGGTCTCCATGGCTAGTGCTGAACCTGAAATCCCCATTGGGATGCCAATATCGGCTGCTGCTAAAGCGGGGGCATCATTGATGCCATCTCCAACCATGGCCGTTGCTCCACCTTTCTTCAACAACTCAACTAATTCTGCCTTGTGTTGAGGTAGAAGCTCTGCATAGACCATGTCGAATGCATGAACCAACTACCAAAAAAAAAAAAAAAGAAGAAATTCCTCTCTTGTTAATTTAATTTTTAGTTCAAGCCTAGATTATGTAAATAATAACATGATTATTAGCCATGCACACCTGATCTTGTGCATACAAGGCTGCTGCATGGCTATCACCGGTGAGGATGAAACTTTTAATGCCTAATGATTTCAGATCTTTCATCGCCTCCAGAGCCCCAGACCGACAAGAATCTGAGAGGCTAAATGTTCCAACTGGAGTTGCTCCTAAGTACACATACCCTCTTGTCTTTCCTCCCGTACATTTGGCTTCTACAATTGAATCTGAAATTTCAACCTTTAGTGATATGAAACAAGCCCCCAACTAAAGTTTTATTTATTTTTTCTCTCCCCCTTAAAGCTTGTAAAAATAGAGCTATTGAAGCCTCTTACCTTTACTGCAACCAGTTCTCGGACCAATTCTCCTGTTTCCTATGTAAATTTCATTTCCATGGATTTTCCCAAAAATTCCTTCCCCTGGGAAATTTTGGAAATCCTCCACATTTTCAGGCACTGGCTCAATAGCTAATGACCTTGCATAATCAACTAATGCAGCCGCCATTGGATGACTAGATTTGCTCTCAATACTTGAAACCCTGCAAATAATCCCAAAATCAGTGACTCTAGCTTTGAAGAAACACAGAAATTTATCTACTCTGAAATGTGAGAGCTAAGTGTACCAATACAACAATGTGCCGAGGCTAACATCATCACAGATAGATTGAAAATCTGTCACAGTAAATTCTCCCCTTGTTACTGTCCCAGTTTTATCGAATGCCACCATCTTAACTTTCGCAAGAATTTCAAGATAATTGCCACCCTTGACCAAAAGTCCTGTTGTCGCAGCTTTGGAAAGTGCACAGAAAATCACAACTGGTGTTGAGAGAATAAGTGCACATGGGCATGTGCCAACGAGAACGACTATTGCCAAGTACAACCACTGCCTTACATTAGGGACTCCCACAGCAACAGGAATCACAGCAAAAGCTACTGATATCAACAAGACCGCTGAGAGAAAAATAAAAAAAAAATAGAGTGAAAAGTTCCTGATGAAGCTTCAGTTTGCTTGGACAAATTTCCTAATCAGGCTATGCAGTTTAGAGATCATGTCATCTTATCCATTAGGATTCCAGAGTTGCTTATTCTAGCTTTAAATTGAACATAGAAAGGATACAGAAACGGAAACTAACCTGGGATGTAGTACTTTGCAAAGCTTTCTATAAATGTTTGAGCTCCTGACTTCTTTTTGTGAGACTCTTCTACTAGTGCTGCCATTCTTGAGACCACACAGTCTTTTGCTAATGCAGTAGTTTTTATACTGATATAACTGATTAGTATTAAAATTTGTTTAATTATCAAACGATAATATGTTATTTTATGCTTATGTTATAATTTATATTTGTGTTTATATAATATATTATGAATTATTAATTATGTTTTAACTATATTTAATTTTGTGTATTTTTATGTGTTTATTAGGAAAAATATTAATTTTACGTATTTCGAGGCTCCAAATAGATAAACGGGGGTCAAATTTGGATTCCGGAGGTCTGAAAACCTTAAGATCAGTCAAGATCGGATTAAAATTGGACTTGTATAAAAAAAGTTGACTTTTCCTATTGACCGAGCACTGATTGGATAATGAAATGAGCTTACAATAGATATGAGTGCATGGGATAACTGGCAATCTTGACCAAATCTCAACCGTTCATGATTCAATGGCCATGATTGTGCCACGTGGCAATGGTAGGTGAAGCAAGTTGGAGGATCCGAATCTTTGTAATTAAACAAATTATGCAATGATATAACACACATATTATCGCTTGATAATTAAACAAATTTTAATACTAATCACACCCCCCAACCAGCTTATTGCTAGCCCTCTAGCAATTAAAGCGTTATATTAAATTAAGATTTATAAAATTCACATGCAAGTTAATAGTTGTTCATCTATCCTCTAAATTACCAAATAAATGAACTCTCCTAAATTCCTTTACCACATTGATGTTCACTCATTATCCAGAATATCATCAAACCTTCTTTGTGCTCAAGAAATTAACACAATACTTATGGGGTTTCATGAAAAGTAAAACAACATTTTCGTTCCAAAATTCATTAGAAATTATATCTTTAGGCAATTGATTATTCACACATATTTTTTTTTTTAATATTACATTTCTAACCCGTGTAGCGACCTTTAGGTCAGTGACTCACAGACCAGTTGGCCTTAGGGCACTAGGTGTTGAAGCACCCCTACGGACTTAATTACTCGGGTTTCTAATAAACAAACAATAGATCCATTACCCGTGTAGCGAGCTTTAGGTCAGTGACTCCCAGACCAGTTGGCCTTAGGGCACTAGGTGTTGAAACACCCCTACGGACTTAATTACTCGGGTTTCTAGATATAACAAAATTAAAAACATTTTTTTCTTTTTTCTTTTTTTCGTTTTTTTTTATTTTTTTAAAATATACACTTTCTACTACCTTAGATACTATTCCTAATAAATCAAAAGAACTAAATCCCTTAATCTGCACACATAGAATTAATTTGGAAGAAAATGCTAAAACATGTCAACAGCCTCAAAGAAGATTAAACCCACACATGAAAGAGGTAATCAAAATAGAAGTCCTTAAATTGCTTGATGTGGGAATTATCTACCCTATTTCTGATAGTAAGTGGGTAAGTCCTACACAAGTAGTGCCTAAAAAATCTAGAATCACTGTTGTTAAAAATGAAAAAGGTGAATTAATTCCAACACGAATTACATCTAGTTGGCGCATGTACATTGATTATAGAAAATTAAATGAAGCCACTAGAAAAGATCATTTTCCATTATCATTTCTTGACCAAATCTTAGAAAGAGTAGCTGGACATCCCTACTACTATTTTTTATATGGATATTTAGGTTATTATCAAATTCCTATAGCACTTGAGGACAAAAAAAAAACCACATTTACATGTCCATTTGGAACATTTGCATTTAAAAGAATGCCATTCGGGCTTTGTAATGCTCCTGCAACATTTCAAAGATGTATGTTAAGCATTTTTTGTGATATGGTTGAACATTGTTTAGAGGTCTTTATGGATGATTTGACTGTGTTTGGGAATTCTTTTGATGATTGCCTTGATAATTTGGAGAAAATTTTAAAAAGATGTATTGAAAAAGAACTCGTGTTGAATTGGGAAAAATGTCACTACATGGTTACTTCTGGAATTGTTTTGGGTTATGTTGTTTCTATTAAAGGAATTGAAGTTGACAAAGCAAAAATCGAAGTCATATCCAAATTGCCACAACCAAAAACGGTTAGAGATGTGCAATCCTTTTTAGGTCATGCATGATTTTATAGGAGGTTTATAAAAAACTTTAGTGCCATATCTAAACCACTTTATAACCTCTTATTAAAAGATGCACCGTTTGAATGGAATGATGATTGCCAAAAATCTTTTGAAAAAATAATTTATCTTTTAACATCTGCACCTATTATGCAATCTCCTGATTGGTCTTTGCCATTTGAATTAATGCGTGATGCAAGTGATTTTGATGTTGGTCTGTTTTAAGACAAAGAAGGGATGGTAAGCCTTTTGTGATTTATTATGCGAGTAAAACTTTAGATAGTGCTCAAATGAATTATTCTACAACTGAAAAAGAATTACTTGTTGTGGTATTTGCATTAAACAAATTTCATTCATATTTGCTTGGCTTTAAATCTGTTGTGTTTACTGACCACGCTTGCTGTGAGATATTTGATGAGTAAACAGGATGCCAAACCAAGACTAATTCGTTGGATTTTGTTACTATAAGAATTTGACCTTACCATCAAAGATAAAAAGGGTGTTGAAAATGTTGTTGCTGATCATCTATCAAGACTCACATCCGAATTCTGCAATGATATAACACCCATAAATGATTCTTTCCTTGATGAATTCTTATTTTCTGTTACTTCAATGCCATAGTATGCTAATATTGTTAATTTTCTTGTTACAGGTAAAATACCTTTGCAATGGAATGCTCAAGAGAAGAAGAAATTTTTTGTTGAAGTAAAGAAATTTTATTGGGATGACCCTTATTTGTTCAAATATTGCCCAGATCAAATTTTTCGGCGATGTATCCCTGATAATGAGGTAAGTAGTATAATTAATTTTTGTCATTCTGAAGCATGTGGTGGTCACTTTTCTTCAAGAAAAACTACTGCTAAAATTTACAGTGCGGATTTTATTGGCCTACCATGTTTAAAGACACATATGAATTCTGCAAAAGTTGTGAAAAATGTCAAAAATTGGGATCAATTACAAAAAGAAACATGATGCCCTTAAATCCCATACTTGAAATTGAAATATTTAACTGTTGGGGAATTGATTTCATGGGTCCATTTTCATCATCTTTTGGATTTGTGTATATATTAGTTGCAGTTGATTATGTCTCAAAATGGATTGAAGCAATTTCTTGTCGAAATAATGATAGTAAAACTGTGATTAAATTTTTAAGAGAAAACATTTTAATTCGATTTGGAATCCCTCGAGCCATTATCAGTGATGGAGATTAGTATTTTTGTAATAAGTCATTTGAGTCTTTAATGAAGAAATATGGAATTACATATAAAATTGCTACCCCTTATCATCCTCAAACAAATGGTCAAGTTGAATTAGCAAATAGGAAGATAAAACAAATTTTGGAAAAAACGGTTAACCCAAACTGAAAAGATTGGTTTCTTAGACTTAATGATGCACTTTGGGCTTACCATACTGCATTTAAAACATCATTAGGAATGTCATCCTATCGGTTAGTTTATGGTAAACCTTGTCATTTACCTGTTGAACTTGAACATAAATCACTTTGGGCTATTAAAGCTTTTAATTCAAATTTGGATGATGTTGGTGATGTGCGAAAATTGCAATTGAATGAACATGGAACCCCAAAATCAAACATGGAAGAAATACAACATAAACTCCATAAGCATTTTCCCTCTCTCCCTCAGAATGCCCTTAGGAAAATTTACAAAACTCGTTGTGAACGACTGGGTTTGTTAATGATCAATGGCATTCCTTCTGACATTCGTTGGTTAATTGAAGCAAATGTCCGATTAGCAGGTGAGTTTTCTGGTCAATTTGTTTCTTACATGCCTGGTTTTGGTAAAAATACGTTTGCTAAGAAAAGGAGAGCTAAACGACTTGGCTCAAAATGTCATAACTATGTATGACTTGGTTGCAAACGACCAGATTGTAAATCCTTAAGAATGGTATCTGATACTCGTGAAGATAAAATTAAATTCGTTAAAAATGGCATGAGTAAAGAATCGTTGGATGATATCTTACGATCTCTTGAGCCGCATCGAAGCGGATTTGTGCAACGTGAGATTTATAATTTGTGGATACTATTCCAAAAACAAAGTGCACAGTTTAGTCTTGGGAATCTGACTCAAAAAGACCCTGTTTGCCAGTTTATAAGAAAACTGGATAGGAAGCCGATCCTCGACCCATAAAGGGCGTTCAAGCCGTTACTGGACGTAAAACCAGAGGAAGATGTGAGACACAATTACAACTACCAGTAAATATCTTTTCACTTCATTGTTATTTTACTTTACTGTTATTTTATCATTTGTATTGTTGCATTTAGCGATGTGATTTTGTATTTAATAAATATTTGGTTTCTTTTACTGTTTGTTTTTGAATTATTGAGCCACGAGCTTTACTTATCATTTGACAAATATGCCAACCCATTTACAGCTGTTTCTCATTATTTAAGTCCCCAAGATCTTTAAATATGAGCTCGTTTTTTTTAAACACTCACAACTTATTTTTGAAAAATTAGTCCAATGGCATCATCTTCGAGTAAACAATTCAAAAACATTTGTGTGCTTTTTGGGTTTCACTATGGAAAGTACAAAGAGTTCGTTCAGGCCGCTATAGATCTTGGTCGTGTCATAGCAAAGAGGAAACTGCATCTTGTATATGGAGGAGGTGAACGAGGGTTATCAAGCCTTGTCTCAGAAGCCGTTTTTACTAGAGGAAGCCAAGTACTAGGCATTATTCCAAAAGCCATGAAACCGCTAGTGTGCATGTCTGGCCCACCAATTGGAGAAGAATTAGTGGTATCAAGTATGCAAGAGAGAATATCTGAAATGATGAATCATGCTGATGCTTTTATTTTCTTGTCAGGAGATCTTGCAACTTTTGAGGCATTAATTACATTTGCATCTTGGGCCCACTTGAACATTCATAAAAAACCCATCGGTTTGTTAAATATTAATAATTTTTATGACGGCTTGCTAACTTTTATTAACCATGCAATAAAGATTCATTTTGTTCCACATTCTGTAAAAAAACTCTTCATCTCCGCTTCCACTGCTAATGAGTTACTTGATCTTTTACAAGCTTATAAGCCAGAGCCAGATCCAAAGACTGTTGCACTGAACTGGTCGACTGATGATGGTAACGGTAACAGTAGCAGTAATAAGAAGGTAGATTTAGATTTAACTCTCCGTTTGTAAATATTTTCTGTTGTGGTATTCATGTGTTGTCTTCTAAACTCTTTCTCTTTCCTTTTAAAACATTGAGGACAATGTCTTTTTCAGGTTGGGGGGAGGGAATAGTTGATAATTGTGGAATGTCTTAGTCCTGGTAATGTGTTTAAAAAAATGAAAAAAAAAATTTCTATAAAGACTAACTTAGGACAAATTTGAATCGAAGATGGCAGAATATAGAGAATGTAGTCTCTCTAGAAACGCATCTTCTTAATCTTAAGGGTGTTGTTAAAAAAAAAAATTGATTTTTTTCTTCATCTTTGTTATCCGCTTTTAAGCCTCTGCATCAAGTTCAGGTGAGATCTCCTCTTCTTCTTCTTCTTTTATTTTTCTCTTTTATTTATTTTTTTTCTTTTTGCATATATGTAAAATTTTAAAATGTTAAGATAATGTTTAGATTAGGTTGTGGGGTGGGGATAATTGACGTATGTTTTAAATATGTGTGTTGTTTTTCTCTTTTCTCTTTCTTTTCTTTGTTAAAAAAACCAAAAAAATATTATTTTTGTCTAGGATGGCTGTGTAAAGAGTCACGACTTTTGAAACGCATCTTAATAGTCTTGTTGTATTATATTTTGATTTTGAGATTCATAGTAAGTTGTTTTTGTTCCCTTTTCTTTGAATTATTCAAATTTGTGAACTCTCCACTTAGTTATTAAGTTATTTAATTGTTTACTCATTTAACATGTATTATTGAATCATTCTTCACACACACATTATGACACATACTAGTGGGTTGTAAGTTAAAATTTTACAGCATTTAGTTCTTTTGATTTATTAGGAATAGTATCTAAGGTAGTAGAAAGTGTATATTTCAAAAAAGAAAAAAGAAAAAAATGTTTTTAATTTTGTTATATCTAGAAACCCGAGTAATTAAGTCCGTAGGGGTGTTTCAACACCTAGTGCCCTAAGGCCAACTGGTCTGGGAGTCACTGACCTAAAGCTCGCTACACGGGTAATGGATATATTGTTTGTTTATTAGAAACCCGAGTAATTAAGTCCGTAGGGGTGCTTCAACACCTAGTGCCCTAAGGCCAACTGGTCTGGGAGTCACTGACCTAAAGCTCGCTACACGGGTTAGAAATGTAATATTAAAAAAAATGTGTGAATAATCAATTGCCTAAAGATATAATTTCTAATGAATTTTGGAACGAAAATGTTGTTTTACTTTTCATGAAGCCCCATAAGTATTGTGTTAATTTCTTGAGCACAAAAGAAGGTTTGATGATATTCTGGATAATGAGTGAACATCAATGTGGTAAAGGAATTTAGGAGAGTTCATTTATTTGGTAATTTAGAGGATAGATGAACAACTATTAACTTGCATGTGAATTTTATAAATCTTAATTTAATATAACGCTTTAATTGCTAGAGGGCTAGCAATAAGCTGGTTGGGGGGTGTGATTAGTATTAAAATTTGTTTAATTATCAAGCGATAATATGTTATTTTATGCTTATGTTATAATTTATATTTGTGTTTATGTAATATATTATGAATTATTAATTATGTTTTAAATATATTTAATTTTGTGTATTTTTATGTGTCTATTAGGAAAAATATTAATTTCACGTATTTCGAGGCTCCAAACAGATAAACGGAGGTCAAATTTGGATTTCGGAGGTCCGAAAACCTTAAGATCAGTTAAGATCGGATTAAAATTAGGCTTGTATAAAAAAAGCTGACTTTTCCTGTTGACCGAGCACTGATTGGATGATGAAATGAGCTTACAATAGATATGAGTGCAAGGGATAGCTGGCAATCTTGACCAAATCTCAACCGTTCATGATTCAATGGTCATGATTGTGCCACGTGGCAATGGTAGGTGAAGCAAGTTGGAGGATCCGAATCTTTGTATTCAGGTCGACCCAATCCACCCATTAACCCGCCAAATCTCAACCGTTCTTTGGATAAATCGGACGAGTCAAATGATGCCATGTGTGATGTTGACTTTTGAAGTTTGACCAACCATTGGATCTTGATCTAAGGGTTGTGAGGAAATAAATATGATTTAATCAAATTCTATTTTTAATTTTATAAATTAAATTATTTTCTATTTAATGTTATACATGTTTTATATTTTGTAATTTTGATTTATTGTAGACAAACAAATGAATTTGGCACAATAAATTCTTAAGATCTTAATATAAGGCATGGTGAAATGGTATTTTGACTTATTGTAGACAAATTAAATTTTGGCACAATAAATACTTAATCCATCGTAAAATTAAAGGGAAAATAGTAATAATTTGTATAATTAATCTTTTGGGTAACAAATCTAAAACAAAATTGGCAAAAAGAATTTATTAAGTTTTATTTATTTCTAAGAGTGGATCCATAATCCTAACTAGTTCAATTCTATAGTTTCATTTAAATTAAGTTGTTTATATTCAAGTTTTAATTTCAATTTTTAGATAAAATAAAATAAACTAATTAAATCTTTTCTCTCAGACTCACCGAGTTATAATACAATAAGACACTTTTATACTTGGGAGTTAAAATTTACTTTTAAGTTGTGTCTGAGAAAGATGAGATACATGCACAAGCAGTCAAATCTCTTGATTGTAACATTGATGAAGTCAAATCTCTTGATTGTAACATTGATCAAGATATTAAAGTGTGAAAGAACTAACCGTCCAAATTGATGGTGCCAGCCCAAACAGGAGAGTCTTGTTCTTTGACAACAGGGAACGACTCTCCGGTCAATGTTTTCTCATCCACCTCACATTTACCTTCAACAACAATTCCATCAATGGGAATTACTTCGCCGGCCCTGACGGCAAGGATTGTATTCACCTTTGTTACAATTAAGGGTGAAAAAACCTTAATACTTATACCCAAGAAATTTACCACACACTGATCTTGATAAGGCAAGAATGAAGTACCAGTTTAGAAATCAGATTAAGAAACAAGAGTATTTAAGTGAGACAGAATTAAAGATAGAATAAAGCAGAAAACGAAATGCAAGAATGGTTATAGAGGTTCAGCTTTGCAGCCTACATCCTCTTGAGAAACAGAAGCCATAGCTTTTCTTTATGCTTTAACAGATTACAAGTCTTAGAGTAATTGCTACGAGGAACGATCATCACTAAGTATAGCCCTTAAGGCTTTATATACACCTCACAAGGAATCCAGATGTGTGAGCTGTCCACCAGCTCTTGTTCTGGGTTTGTTCCAACAAACCCAGCAAGCTCCCGCCACTTCTAACTGTCAGTAACAGCCCTTCAAATTGAAACGGCAACATCAGCTACCGTTTAGTCTTTAAGTTTGATCGTGCAAGTCACGTGCACAACTTAAGTCTCTAGAATGACAGGTACTGGTTATCATACAGCAGTATTATCCGTGTGCTTGCTATGTCGACTCTTATCCAACAACGGAAACGACAAAGTCGTCTCATTCTGGAGTTTCTGATTCGGGTTCACATTTAACAATCTCCACCTTGAATCTGAATCACAGCACTCCTATGACTTCTTCTTCTCGAGTTTCTGCATCTTCATATTTTGCAGATGCCAGCTAAGTTTAAGCAGTGCTCAAACTTAGCTATTGGAACTGGCTTTGTCAACATATCAGCTACATTGTTGCTGGTATGAACCTTCACAAGCTTCACAGTGCCTTTAGAGACTTCCAGCCTTATGAAATGGAGCTTGATGTCGATGTGCTTGGTCTTTTCATGATGGACTTGATTTTTGCTCAGACTGATAGCACTTTGACTGTCACATAGAATTGCTATGGATGATTGCACATACCCCAGTTCATTTATCATGCCCCTTAACCATATTGCTTCTTTGAAGGCCTCTGCAGCAGCTGTGTACTCTGCCTCTGTTGTAGATAGGGCTACTACACTTTGAAGTGATGCTTTCCAGCTGATTGTGCAGTTATTAAGGGTGAAAAGAAAACCTGTCAGTGATCTTCTGTTATCTAGATCTCCTGCATAATCAGAGTCAACAGAACCCTCAATCAGATTGTAGTTAGCTCTCTCCCCTCCATATAGCAGACCATAGCTTGTAGTCCCTCTTAGGTACCTCAGTATCCATTTCACAGCCCTCCAGTGTTCTTTCCCTGGATTTGACATAAACCTGCTGACCAGGCTCACTGCATATGACAAATCAGGTCTTGTTAAGACCATTGCATACATTAGGCAGCCCACTGAGTTAGCATATGGTGTTTTCAACATTTCAGTTTGTTCTGATTCAGTGCTTGGGCACTGCTGACTTGATAACCTGAAATGAGCTGCCATTGGAGTGGACACTGGTTTACAGTTCAGCATCCCAAACTTCTCCAAAATTCTGTTGACATATTTTTCTTGTGATAAAAACAATGTCTTGGCTGTTCTGTTCCTTATCATCTCAACACCTAAGATCTTTTTTGCTGGGCCAAGATCTTTCATGTCAAACTTATCTCTGAGTTGTTGCTTCAGCAGATCAATCAGCTTCATGCTTTTACTGGCCAGAAGCATGTCATCAACATAAAGAACAAGATAGATCACTTCCTCCCCGTATGTCTTTCTGAAATATACACAGCAGTCATAACTTGATTTCTGAAAGTTCAGTTCTTGCATATAGCTGTCAAATTTCAAGTACCACTGTCTGGGGGACTGTTTGAGCCCATAAAGAGATTTTTGAAGTAAGCATACCCAATCAGAGTGTTGAGCATTCACAAAGCCCTCAGGTTGTGACATTACAATCTCCTCTTGTAGATCACCATGTAGAAAAGCTGTTTTAACATCTAATTGTTCAAGATGCATATCATAAACCGCTACCAGTGACAGAATGATCCTTATTGATGTGTGTCTGACTACAGGTGAGAAGACTTCAGTGTAATCAACCCCTTCTCTTTGGGTAAAGCCCTTTGCCACCAACCTTGCTTTGAATCTCTTGGGTTCAACATCAGGGATTCCATCTTTTACTTTGTAGACCCATTTACAGCCCACAACTTTCCTTCCTTCTGGTTTTTGAATCAATTTCCAGGTGCCATTTTTATATAAAGAGTCCATCTCATCTTCCATGGCCTTGATCCATTGAGCTGATTCTTTACTTGCCACAGCTTCTTCATAAGTTTTAGGCTCCTCTTGATTAATCTCCTGTGCTGCTGTCAAAGCATATGCTATTAAGTAAGCATATCCCAATCTCTCTGGTGCTCTAACTTGTCTCTTCTGTCTGTCTCTGGTAAGCTGATAATCTTGTATTGAGATGTGCTCCTGATATTCTGCACTGGTCTCATTTGAGCCTTGAGTTTCTCCAGTGTGACTTGTGTTCTTATCATCCTTAGTTTTTGATAGCTCCACCTCAAAGTGAGGTGTCTCTGCACCTGGGATTTTCTGGATTGTGTCTTGAGCAGAAGTCTGACTTTTCAGCATCTCAGACTCATTGAAAATTACATCCCTGCTTATTATGCACCTAGGTGGTTTAAAGTCTACACACCACAGCTTGTAACCCTTAGTTCCACTAGGGTATCCTAGGAAGGCACATTTCAATGCCCTTGGTTCAAGCTTGCCCTGCTTGATATGTGCATAAGCAGTGCAGCCAAAAATTCTCAGCTGGGTGTAGTCAGCTAACTTCCCTGACCAAACTTCATAAGGTGTTTTAAGTTCTATTGCAGTTGAGGGGCATCTATTTATCAGGTAACAGGCTGTACACAAGGCTTCAGCCCATAATGTCTTTGGCAGCTTTGAATGAAATAACATGCATCTAACTCTTTCCATTAGTGTTCTATTCATTCTTTCTGCTAAACCATTTTGTTGTGGTGTGTGCCTAACAGTTTTGTGTCTTTGGATCCCACTCTTTTCACACAAATCATCAAACTGTTTATTGCAAAACTCAAGTCCATTATCAGTTCTAACCCTTCTGACTTTTCTATTTGTCTGTGTTTCAATCAAGGTTTTCCAGGCTTTGAATTTTTCAAAAACCTGATCTTTGCTCCTTATTGGATATACCCATACCATCCTAGAAAAGTCATCTATTATAGACAAAAAATAACAAGCTCCACCTAGAGATTTAATCTGTGCTGGTCCCCACAGATCCGAGTGAATATAATCCAAAGTACCCTTAGTATTATGCACTGCAGTTTTGAACCTGGTTCTTGAGGCCTTTCCTAGGATACACTCCTCACAGAAACCAACTGTACTTATTTTATCACTCCCTAGAGCTCCCTGTTTTTCTAGTTCTTTCAGCCCACTTTCACTTACATGACCCAACCTGAAATGCCACAGTAATGTTTTGTCTTGATCCTGTTTCATCACTACCCCAGCATCCCCAGTTATTGCTGTTCCTTGCAGTATGTATAAACCATTTTGCATAACACCTTTCATCAGTATCAGAGACCCTTTAATAACCTTTAAGGAGCTTGATTCAAGTCTGATACAACACCCTGCCTTGTCTAACATACTTAGAGAAATTAGGTTTCTCTTGAGCTCTGGAATATGTCTTACATTGTCAAGTTCTCTAATTATACCATCAGACATTTTTAATCTAACAGAGCCTATACCAATGACTTTACAGGAAGCATTGTTACCCATCAAGACTTTACCTCCTTCAAAGGGTTGATAGCTACTGAATAAGTGTTTATGGGGACACATGTGATAGGTGCAGCCAGAGTCAAGAACCCATTTACCTTCAGTTTCCATGTTTGAGGCTACCAGAACACCAGCAGAGTCATATCCCTCATCTGAATCTTCAGAAGCAACAGCAGCATTTCCATTTCTGTTGTTAGCATCCTTAGGCTTAATCTTTCTCTCAGGGCAGTCCCTTTTGAAGTGACCTTCCTTGTGGCAGTGGAAGCACTTCAAGGCCCTGTTCTTTGATTTTGATCTCCCTTTCTTTTTCCCTTTCCAGCCATCTCTCTTCTCTGATCTCCCTCTTACTGTCAATCCTTCACCATCTTTTGTTTCTGATTTCTTGGAGCTTTCTTTGGAACGTAAAGCTTCCTTGACATCCTGCATAGCCAAAGATTGTCTGCCATATAAGAGAGTGTCAACAAAATGTTCATAAGAAGGTGGTAATGAAGATAACAGAATAATGGCTTTATCCTCGTCTTCAATCTTCACATTAATGTCTTCTAGATCTAAAATGATTCTATTGAAGGCATCAATGTGAGTAGTTAAAGAGCTGCCTTCTTCCATCTGGAGTGTGTAGAGTCTTTTCTTTGTACTCAATCTTTTTGTCAAAGATTTCTTTGTGTACAAGTCCTCTAGCTTCTTCCAAAGGCCTGCAGCTGTTGTTTGGTCTCCCACTTCTCTAAGCACTCCATCTCCTAGACTTAGGATTAGAGTGCTGTAAGCTTTGTCCATGGCTTCTTGCATGTCTTCATCTTTGACTTTGCTGATTTTTTTCGAGGTTCTTGAATCCTCCAGCACTTCTTCAATTCCCTGGTGAACCAGCAATGCTCTCATCTTCAGCCTCCAAAGATGGAAGTCATTTTCTCCCGTGAACTTCTCCACATCAAGCCTCTGTGTTGCCATTCTTGCTCACAAGATTCAGAGATGTGAGCTCTGATACCAATTTGTTACAATTAAGGGTGAAAAAACCTTAATACTTATACCCAAGAAATTTACCACACACTGATCTTGATAAAGCAAGAATGAAGTACCAGTTTAGAAATCAGATTAAGAAACAAGAGTATTTAAGTGAGACAGAATTAAAGATAGAATAAAGCAGAAAACGAAATGCAAGAATGGTTATAGAGGTTCAGCTTTGCAGCCTACATCCTCTTGAGAAACAGAAGCCATAGCTTTTCTTTATGCTTTAACAGATTACAAGTCTTAGAGTAATTGCTACGAGGAACGATCATCACTAAGTATAGCCCTTAAGGCTTTATATACACCTCACAAGGAATCCAGATGTGTGAGCTGTCCACCAGCTCTTGTTCTGGGTTTGTTCCAACAAACCCAGCAAGCTCCCGCCACTTCTAACTGTCAGTAACAGCCCTTCAAATTGAAACGGCAACATCAGCTACCGTTTAGTCTTTAAGTTTGATCGTGCAAGTCACGTGCACAACTTAAGTCTCTAGAATGACAGGTACTGGTTATCATACAGCAGTATTATCCGTGTGCTTGCTATGTCGACTCTTATCCAACAACGGAAACGACAAAGTCGTCTCATTCTGGAGTTTCTGATTCGGGTTCACATTTAACAACCTTCAATGTGTTCACATCAACTTGTTCACCAGTTTCGGCAATTATGGCCTTCTGAGGAGCCATGCTTGTCAAAGATGACATGGCCGCGATAGCCTATGAATTATACACAAAATTCAAATTTTAGAACGCCATTGATGTAGGACCAGAAATAGAGAGGAGAAATAAGAAAATAATTGAATGGTTGCAGATTGCTTACAAAACTTAAATAGGGCAAGATTCATTTTCTAGCTGTAGGTTATTTCCAAACAACAATACCAAACATTTTCTATCTTCTTCCCTCCCCCCCCCCCAAAAAAAAGAACAAAAACAACCCCCTCGGAAACCGAAAATCAAATGATACCAAACAGGCACGTTGACAGAGAAAGATGGAACCAGACCTTGTAGCTTGCTACTGACTCAAGCCACTGAGAAATAGAGAATAAAAAGACAATAGAACCAGCTTCCACATAATCTCCCAGAGCAAGAGTTCCCACAGCTGCACATTACCAAACAAAATATGAAAAACAAGTAACCCTTTCTTCAATTTTATTGACTTCAATTCAATATTTGAAGAAATTCAGGAGGATTACCTGCCATCAGAACAAGAACATTTATATTAAAAGTGAGGCTCTTAATTGATGCTATGCTTCTTACTAATATTGCAGGGACTCCAAAGATGACTACAGCGACTGCCAAAGATTGCAATGGATGATAAATATATCCTAGAAATGATAGTGCAAGTAACAATCCAGAAGCCATGACTGATGGAGCGGGCCACTTCTTCTGAGATTTCATTTTCCCCTCTGGTCTAACAGTAGCCTCCAGCCTTGCCTTATTCAGTGCCTCAACTGGCATTAAACCACAAAAGATTTCATATCAATACTCACAATAACATCACCTTAGACTCAAATACTTGTAATCATTTACAAGTGGCAAATTCTATATAGCTTAATTGTCCTTCCTACGAATTACTGCAGTCATGCCCAGTCCTATAGACATATCCCCAAGTTGTGTCAACCTTGTAAATAATAAAATTTGGCTAAGAAATATCTAACTATAATTGGGTAGGGTGTTTTGTTCCTTCTCCAAATTAATTAATAGAGTTATTTAATTTCATTCAGCATGAAAGAGACATGGAAGAGTCCCTATATCAGACCAGGAGAACATTAAAGTCCAAATGGACAAATGGTGTGCTCACACTTTAGTCATAAAATTGCAATAGACTAAAACAGAAGTTATGTAAAAATTCATCAATACCATTGATAACAGTTATGTAAAAGCTAATTAATGGACTTTTAGTAATTTAAATGAGTAAAAATTCAGGAAAAGAAGCCTAAAGTGTAACATAAATAATAGGAAAAATACATTCTCACGGAGAATTGCACGAAAGATTGTACAAATTTGTGCGTTTTGAAAAAGGATAATTACAAAATTTTGATAAAATCTTGAAAATTAATCATATACCTCCTTATTTGGATTTATTTGGATTTTACGTTGATTAATCTGCAAAATGGTATCAGAGCCAAGTTTTTTATTTAAAATATAAAAATAGATAAACAATTGTTTATTTCATTAATAATAGAGGATATAATTTAATGATAGATAGTAATACAATTAAAGAGAATATAACAAAAAGAGAATATAACAAAACACAAACAATATTATTATTCAGAGGTGAATATATTGGATGATAAACAATTAATACAATTTTATTTAGCCAGAGTTCATGAATTTGAAATTGAAGAACTCATCATAAGAAAAAATAGAAATTTAAACATTGATCCTATTCTCTTATTTAGGATTAGGAGAGAAGTATATAGAATAATTTTTCATGGAAACAATTGAATATTAATTCTATTGAAGATTAAATTGATGATCTTATAATTGATTATAATGGATTTTTAAATATTAAACAAAGAGATAGATACAATTGAAATAATAAAAGGATCAGAAGTAAATATTATCCTTCTACCAACATGTTGATAGGATACAAAGATTTAATTATGTATAAACTTTGCTATATACATAAAGGATTAACAGAAAACAATATCCATAAGGATACAAGAAATATTATATGTCATAAATACTTATTAGAATATAATGAGATATTATGCAAATGGTATTATGAATAAATTACCAAAACCATTGTTAATTTCGCAAAATATTGAAACCAACATATCATCACCTTCTAGCTATAGGCATAGAGGATTTACTTATGGAAGATTTCAACCATTTGATTTAGTAAATGATTCTGATATGTGGGGAAATAATCAATTCAATTGGATTTCATTATATTTTTTAAATAAATTAGGAAACCCTAATTTAACTATAAATGATATAGAAAGTATAAATGAGATACTTGAAATTAAAAGGTTTGATGCCGAAAATATAAGACAAGTCAAAATGATAGGAGAACGAATGAGTAAAGAATTTAATTCTGTTAAACAATTAATAAAAGACTTTAAAATTGAAGATCAAGATAAATTAAAACAAGAAATCATTAATATTATGAACAAAAGTTCAATTGAAAATAAATTAAATAAGATTGAAATTCAGCTACAAAAAGTTAAAAAAAATCATTGAACAACTTGGTAATAAATTTACTATAAGGATAAATGGAAAATTACAAAAGGATTGAAGTACAAAAGATCAATAACAATATGGAAGAATTACTTATAGTAATTCAAGACCAAAACAAAATTTTACAAGATACCATAATTTACTATAATGAAAAGAAAGATAAAGAAATGATAGCAATATCTAAACCGATATTTAACAAAAGACAAAAAATCAATAAGTCTAAGGATGCTAAGTGAAAATATATAATTATCTAATCAAGAGATATCTGATAAAGAATCTGAATTCGAAGAAGAGGAGGATATAGTCATTAATTTGCAGGATATTGAAAATAGAATAGAGCATCTAAAAATGAATGAATCAAAGCCAAAAGTTTTTGAACAAGGAGAAACTAGCAATAGAGCTTCCTATGCTAGGGAAGAAATACCAACTCATGAAAAACCACAAGGTCAATATTTTAGGATTATGAAGCCTAAAAAAGATTACAAAACTGCAGGAAAATATAGAGAAAGATCAATCAATCATGATAGTGTATGGTTAGATTTAGACTATATCAAATATAAAGATAAAACGATTACCGCTTGGGTTAAATCTATGAAAATGGCTTTTGCATTTCACAAAATTGATAGGGATAATTGTATAGAATTCCTTAAAATTTCATTTATAGGAATTGTTTATCATTGGTTTATGGGACTAAATGATACCCATGAAATTAGAATATTATATGGAGAAAATAATGATCGAAATGAAAGTGTTGATCAAGTTTTAAATAGATTCGAAAATGAAATAGGAAAAGAATTCTTGGGAGAAGATTGGGAAACTAATTTTCAACAAGAAATAAAAAGAAAACAGATAAAAAATTTAGTGAAGCTAACAAGGCTTGAAATATGTAATATATGTTATTTAGAAGAATATACATGTAGCTTCGAAAAATTATATTATAAGTGTGAATTTGATAAAGATGAAGATAACATATGCTATTACCATGATCTATATTTTGTAAAGATACCAGACCCATGGGGTAAAAGAATTATGTTGGAATATAACAAAGAATACAAAGATACCACATAAACCGATACATTAGGAAATAAGATTAGATTTGCTCGAAATGGAATCACCGAATAGTGTGCTGAAATAAGAGATAGAAGACTTATGAAAAAACAAAATCGAGGATTATGTTGCTCTAGGTTAGAAGTGTTAGCCTATATGGCTATAAATATTGATTTTGATGATAACAAACCACATATATTTATTAAGCAAAGATTTATGAATTATGATTTTATAATAAGAAAATGATGCTATGGAACTTAAGCATTTTGGACTAAAATGAAAGCATTGTTAAAATCTTTGATTGTGTTTTTAAATTTCGGATTTGGACCTATTTGAAACTATTTAAACATTTTTGGGTCATTCTATAATTTCACAAAGTTTGGGTGAAATCATAATTTCAGAAAGTTTTGGAATTGACAAAGCATTATTTAAAATTCTGAAATTAGACATATTTACAAACTTTTATAATATTTTGGGCCATACTACAATTTTATAAAGTTTTGGGGTCAAACTATAAATTTTGAAAAATAGTGTACTGTAGCAGGTTACTGTAGCATCCGGCTTACCGGATACTGATAACCGGCAAGCCGGTTACGGGGCAGAATATTTCCAATTCGAAAGTGGCTTACCGGATAGCTTAAACGGCAGACCGGTTATCGACCAGTGAGCTTCTGGAGCATAAATGGCATACCGGATTCGTAAGGGACAAGCCGGATAATTTGAAATTCAAAATTTTTCCTTAACGGTAACATGTAAGCGGCTTACCGGATAGCTAAACGGCAAGCCGGATATGCCCAGAATGTGAGTAACGGCTAGTTTTCGGGCTCAAACTATAAGAACTCAAATCCAACTCATTTTGAAGCTCTCCAACAAGCAAGAACAAAAAGCACACGTGATATCTTGAGCCTTCAACTTGTAAAACACAAATCATTGAATCATTCATTGTTCTTCATCTTTGAATATCTACTCATTGAGTGAGTTTCATTGTATCTTTCATTTCTTCAATTCATTTGTAAGAGTTTGAGTGTGTGAGACACTTGAGTGAAGAGATTGGGAGATAATCTCTCTGTTGTAAAGGTTTATTGACACCTCGAAGTCAATTGTAATTGTTGAAGCCTTGGAAAGGCTTAGATAGTGAAATCCTCGAGCTTAGATCGCTTGGAGGCGTGGACGTAGGCGGGGATTGCCGAACCACGTAAAAATTCGTGTGTTTGTTTCTCTTCTCCTTTACTCTTTAATTATTGTGCTATTATTGAACTTATTGTTTTCAATTATTGTTAAGACATTAGATTGCTTGTTGTGTGGATTTGTTAGGATAAATTTTAAAAATCCAATTCACCCCCCCTCTTGGGTTGCACACTTGTATTTCAAGAAGATCCGCCAAGATTTGGATGTTCAGATAAAATCTATAGACAGAAGAAGAAATTCAAAAAGAAGAGATTCTTTAAAGCTAACAAAAAATATTACAGGAAAAATAAATACAAAAAAAATTTACAAGAAAAATAAATTTAAAAGAAGATCTAAAACCAATGCACATAAAAAGTGCAAGTGCTGGTTATGTAATGAAGAAGGGCATTATGCAAATGAAAATCCTAAAAAGAAGAAAGCAAGTATAAAAATATTTGAGAATTTCAACGGTTTAGAATTAATCATTGATAGTGAAGATATGAGTGAAAACAATAGAATATATTATCATTCTAAAAAGACTTTGAGAAGTTCTGATTCATAATCTAATTCAGAATGAGCATAGAAGAATTAGAAAATAAATATTTGTATCAAGATGAAGAATTAGAAGAATAAGGTTCTTTTAATAAAGAATTAATCTTTGATAAAAAAACAATATCTCAAGATTAATAAAAAAAAGGATTGGAATCATCTATGACTTCGGTTAATAAGTTAGCATAAGGAATTGCTAACATGATTAAAAGAAAAAATATAATGTATTTCAGTGCTACCGTAAGAGAAGAACCTATCGAAATTAGGTACGTTAGGGGAAATGCAAATATACCATTATTATTAAAGACTGGTATAGAAAATAAGATAAATAAGATAAAATCTAGTGATAGACTTAAAATTAGATATGTTCGTATTGGAGGAATTGAAGTCATGATAAAAGCTCATTTTCAAGAAGGAATAGATGGTCCAGTAAATTTAGCAATACTAGATAATAGAATCAAAGATCTTAAACATGCGCTCCTTGGAATAATACAAGGAATCTTAAGTTACAAAAAAAAATGATATTTAAGATATTTCCCAAATACTCTATAAGTCTTAGAGACAAAAATATAAATAAGACATTAACCTTATGTCATGATATAATGCATGATGGATCCTATCCATATAGCATAACGTATGTCATAGAGTATGCATTAACAAATTCAGCAAATAATGAAATGCTTGCTGATAAATATTTTATTGAAATTGATAAATTATTTAATAAAGTTGGAAAAATACAACCTCCTTAAATCCTAAGAGATAGATTTACCAGAAAAATGGAAAATGGATCTAAGTAGTCAACCTACCCTAATTAAAGGAAATACTACTAAAGCTATAGAATATACTCTAGAAGGAACATCATAGGAAATAAAAGATCATTCTCTATACCCAAAAGAGAACCAAAATTAAATAGAACCCAAAGTTTTACTAGATATAGTCATCTTGTGATACCATCATCACATGAAATATTAGCCGCAATTAGAAAAAATAATCAAAATCTAAAAATTAAGATTGAATATAATAATGAAAAATCATGGCATGAGACTTTTGATATCCTTGATACAGGAGTTGCAAAATTTTATGTAGATGCTAAAATGATTAAATATTTAGAAAGAAAAATTATAATTGAACCTCATACTTATGTAGGATTTAATGGAGAAAGAAAGACATTAAGTCAATATTGTGAAATACTATTAAGAATAAAAAGGATAAAATTCATCTTTCCTTTTTTTTTATAGAACCAGATTATGAAACATAAATAAGTCCTTTATTATTACGGATGAACTTTCTTGAGAATTTCACTCCTTATTCTATAGAAGATGGAGAAATAAACTTAACAATTGAATGAATTAAGCAAACCATATCAAGATATGTCTAATCCTTTATTGGTTTTGGAGAAAGCCCAATTCAATTATGAGAAATTGATAAGACATGCTAAGATTGAATTGAAAGATCTAAATGTTATCATAAGAGTCAAACCTATGAGGTATGGATAAGAAGATAGATAAGAATTTGATAAACAAATTAAAGAGTTATTAGAACTCAAGATTATTTGAGAATATAAAAGTCCTCATAATAGTTCAACCTTTATGGTTAGAAATCATGCAGAAATTAAATGAGGAAAAGCTCGTATGGTCATTAACTACAAAGAATTAAATGAATATACCAAATTCGATGGATACTTTTACCTCATAAAGATACATTAATTACCTTTGTAATTAATAAAAAGATATTTAGCAAGTTTGATTATAAATCTAGATTTTGGCAAATTAAACTTGAAGAAGAAAGTCTATCACTTACTGCCTTTAGTACACCTCAAGGATAGTATGAATGGATTGTAATGGCTTTTGGATTAAAAAATGCACCACAAATATTTTAAAGAAGGATGGATAAAATCTTTAAAGAATTTCATAAATTCTGCATCGTTTATGTAGATGATATTATTATATTTTCAAATAATAAGATAGATCATGTTAATCACCTGGTTTCTTTTGAAGAAAAATGCAAAAAAATATGGAATATTACTCTCTAAAAAGAAAGCCGAAATAATGAAACACATGATAGAATTTCTAGGGTCAATAATAAATGAAACAAGAATTGAGATGCAACCTTATATTTCTGAAAAAATATATCTATTCCCAAATAAATTAGAATCTAAAGAACAAAATCAAAGATTTTTAGGATGCCTTAATTATGCCGAAGGTTTTATAAAAAAACCTAGCTAAAGAAAGACAACATTTTCAAGGATTATTAAAAAAGAATAATACTAAACCATGGGAAGATATGCATACCAAAGTAGTAAAAAGCTTGAAAGAAAAATATAAAAATCTTCCAAGGTTAGGATTCTCTACTTCTAGTGATAATTTAATCCTTGAAACGGATGCTTCATATAATCACTGGGGAGCAGTCTTAAAAACATATCAAGAAAAGATTTGTAGAAATGCTAGCGAAACATTCAAACTCGCAAAAAAGAATTATCATAGTAACGAAAAGGAATTGTTAGCTATTAAAAACAGAATATCTGAATTCATTTTTTTTTCGTTACTAAAGAAATTTAAGGTAAGATCTGATAACACTCAAGTCAAAGGATTTATATTCAATAAATTGCCTAATCTTCCTCAATATAAAAGATTAATTAGATGGCAATTGTTTTTTGTTGAATATAATTTTGAAATTGAATTTATTAAAGGATCTAATAATTGTATTGCAGATTTTCTTAGCCGAGAATACAATGGAAAAGACCCTTTCCAAAATAATTAAGGGCATAATGATGTGCTCTGAAGGTTAAGAATTGCTTCCCAAAGACAATAGTATGATTTATAATGGGCTTGCCATGATAGATGATGCCCATGAAGAATTAAGCAAACTTTGCCCAAACAAAAGTTTGCAAAATCATCTAGAAGTCCAAACTTCAAAACAATATATTAGCAATATGCTTAAAAATTCCATTTTAGGATCAAACTGAGGGTCAGATCGCTCAGAGTTCTTCACAAAGCTCAAAGGTCACACATCCAAAGAAATTTCTCATAATCAATTATCTCAAAGATCAATATGCAAAGAAAGAATAATCTCAAGGATCTTCAGTGAGCCTAAGACCCCAATATGATAAAAGCGGACAATCCATCCCTATGGTTAAAATACCATAAAGGAGCGACTACGCTTATGATTATAAAAAATTGGTAAAATAGCCTATGGGATTCGTCCTAGCCAGACTATTATACCAGATCATTCAGGGTTATATCCAAGGATAAACTTTGTGCCAGGAGCTGATCCAAAATTAATAAAAGACATGTTTGAATATGGTTTTCTTAACCTTGTTTATGTCAGTGATGATTGCAGGAAAATAAAAGAGCTCTTAGAAAAAATTGTAGAGGTTGTTAATGATCTTAAAAGGATATCTAAAACAAAAGAAATGATTTTTTTCAAAATCCTCCCTGCTTGCCCTGAATACTGTGGTAACAAGTGGTATCCAGCACAACACATGATTCAAGTTGGAATTAGCAGCAAAACGTTAGTGCAACTGTTGATTTAGAGCAAGTCTAAAATGATTATGATCCTGAATTATTTGAGCTAAAAGCTCTCACCATCAAAAGGGTCATAGGAATAAAAGTCCTCTATGAATCTCTTGAGAGGATAAATAAGGAGAAAATATGGCTCCACAAAGCCACAAAGGAGCATATAATCTTTTCTATGAGTAGAAAAGAAAACATTTTATCCAGACAAGCCATATTAAAAAAGAAAAAAGGGCATATACGAAAATCTCGTGGAATCTACCTTGCCGACACACCACGACGTATGTAAGGTGTTAAAGCATCAATCATCATGTGGCTACTGCTACGAAGGATAAAAAAGAGATTATAGTGGGAAAGACATGTCTCTAGATGAAGATCTGATAATTGGCATGTGAGAGGGACCACTGAAAAAGATAAAAGGTGCTATCTTAGAAGCATCAATAATTCAAAAAGAAAGATTCCAAAAAGATAAAGCTCACCACAATAGGATAAATGCTTTCTACCATCAGGAAAAAAAGAAAACCACTGTCTTCAAGAATGAAAATGAGAGAGGTCGCCGTATCAAAAGGAAATCCATGATCCACTAGGAAATTTAAACATGTGTTATGTAAAAAAGATAACCTTATCGCTTTAGGACTATAAAATAAAAGCATGGAGGAAGGGAAAGACATCACATGTCTAACCATCACTTACCTTTGTCTTCTCTGTAACCATCCTCTGTAAACAATTTCAATAATGAAATAAATAAAACTCTTTTGAGTGAAATTATTATCTTCCAAATATCTTATACATCCTTTGAAAATTAACCGAGAACCTTACATGCCAATACTTGTGCTAAATAGAGAAGATTTTCTATTGCTAAACACTCTTCCAAAGACAACTGCAAGGAAATCACTTAAACATATCCTATTAGGCCAGTCTGTTGTGTGTTGCGTCGGGCCGTGTGGAACAGTCGCTTAAATGAACTTGTATGATGTGTGGAGTTATGGCGATGCTGACAATGGACCTCTCTATGGTTGGAGGCAGTTAGTAAGTCTATCCCAGAATTTCGAGAGATAGTACACTAGTTAGTAGTCTTAACTTTTCTTTTATTTTATCTACAAATGGAAGCATATTGGGCCTTGTTTGTTTTCTAAGATGTTGTAAGATCGGAAGTGATAAGAGTAACTCAATTTCTTAAAAATGGAAAGATATGTTAATAAAATAGATTAACTACAAGCAAAATCTTGTATGAGGAAATAAAAGGAATTAATGATCCAGAAATATTCGATTCTTTTGAAAAAGAAAACATGATAACATTAATACAATCAATTTTAACTACTCTCGAAATAATCCAAGATAGGCGCAAAACTAATAATAGAACTCAAAATCGAGTGTAAAACATTGGATAATAATAATAATAATAATAATAATAATAATAATATACAAATGTTGATTCAAGATGCAGATCTCAAATTACAATTTATATGCAAAAGCTTTGATAGGATGTATCTCAGCTGGGAAGATAGCTTAGGAGTGTATATAGATATGTTAGAAGAAAAAAATTGGTCTATAACTCAAAGAAGACAAATGATTATAAATTTAGGAATTAATTTACATATAGATTTCTATGAAAAAGATAATCATTTAGAACTTTACAAAAATATAGTCAAAACTTTAAAGAAATTTAAGAATAGATGTAGAAGAGATGGAACGAGAAATGCTCCAATCAATCAAAATCAATAAAATTCATAAATTCCAAAATAGTACAAAACTTTGAAATAATTTACAAAAAGATCCTCTGTGTACTAACCTTTGTACGCACATAAGTGGGAATATCATTTCTGTAAATAATAACATTGTCCATAGTAATGGGTTGATAAGTCATGTCAGGGTTGTGGCCATATGTTTTATAATTTCATGCGTGCATTGCATTTGTAACCATATATGGTCAATATTTAGTTACATGATATTTTTTATTCTATAACTATCAATCACAATATAACGTAAGAGCAATACTAAACGTTCAATAAGTAAAGTTAAATTTGAGTCTTAATTGATGTGACATTCCATTTTTGGATGACAGTTAAGTAATTGTATAAGTTATAAAATTCATCTGAACGACACATAATATTAAAACTTAAATGTTAGGATCCCTAATATTATTGATAATACAATAGCCCACCTGAATCCTCGAGAACCCACTAGCGACAACTAGTAAACATATTAATCCCAAAGATAGCCCAGGACATGTAAACTTCAATTCTCATGCAGCAGAAAAATCCAAAAAAAATAAAAATCAATGATTGAAAAGATTAATAAAGTATCCATTTGTGCTAATATTGCCACACTTGCCGTATATTTATGGTACGTATGGGATTGAGGTTGAGCAACTGTAGCTTTTAAGTTACAGCAGTAAAGCGTTTGGCGAACACTAGCCGCTGTAACTTGAAAGTTATGTTAAAATGATTTTTCATTTAAATAATAGAAAATTTATTATATTTTTAATAATTTTATCAAAATTATTATTTAAATTTTATATTTAATACATATTATTAATTTTTATTTTATAATTACAGCTTTTTTTTTCCCACAACAGGTGTATGTTACGGACCGCCCAATTCACTAGCTCAATTGCCCACAATTTCGGGCTAGAGAGCCAACACAAGGCCAAGAGTGCTAGCTTGGCCCAATTCCGGAAAATTATAGGCAACTCTAGAACATTTAAGCTTGTAAATACTCTAGAATTCTCCATAGAATTCCAGCACATGTAAATAGCTAGGAAGTGATAGAATTCTCTAGAATCTCTAGAGCTTGGCAAGCCTATCCTATAAATACGGGATGGCATTAAGCATTTGCATTCAACAAACACTACAACAAGCATTGTAAGCAACTCAAGCTTTGTATTCTCTCTTTGTGCAATACAAGTTTCTTATTCGGCTCTATTGCTCTCTTCTCTAGTTCGAGAAGCTCTAGGCTTACTTAGCAACATTCGGCAAAGTTGTCTAAGTGCCACACGGGTTAGCTGCGCAAAATACTCATCCCGTGACAAGTGGTATCAGAGCTAAGGTTTGTACGCACGCAAGTTAGCTCACGAGCAATGGCCAACCCTTCGAACGTAGCACAAGAGGGTGTTGTTGGTGTGGATGATCCACCGGAACCAAGCCACGGTCGAAAGGGAGAACGCGCCCAAGGCAAGACTCGCGGCAAGTCCAAGGCCCCATCCGTGGATGCATTGGAGCCTCGTGTAGGCACTCTCAAAATAGCATTGTTCGCCGCTCAAGATAGCCTCGATGGATTGGAGGAAAGAGTGGACAGTCTGGAGGGAGAATACGCCGAGTTCACGGTGGCCACAAAAGCTTTCATCCAAGAGCAAGCGAATACTCTCCGATGTGAGTTTCAATCTTTCCATGATGAGTTGCTAAAACTTCATAGTTTTGTTCAGGACGAACTACGCGCTGTCCGTGCGGAAGTGGATGAAGTCCGCTCAGATTGGGCATGGCACAAGCGCACACTCTCTGCTAGTCCAGCTTCCACAAACTCGAGCGATGCGTGCCGCATTAATCTGCCAAAGCCCAACACCTATGATGGCACACGCAACGCCACAATCGCGGACAACTTCCTATTCAGGCTGGATCAATACTTCGATGCCATGGATGTCCGAGATGAGGCATCGAAAGTGGGCAAGGGCATTTGCACTATCGACACTTGGGCCAACTTCAAGTAAGAATTCCGAAAGCAGTTCGCCCCAAGCAATGCAGAAAAGGAAGCGCGAGCGTGCTTACGTCGCCTCAAGCAAGCGGGTAGTATTCAGGAATAAATCAACGATTTCACTACCCTCATGTTAGAGATAAGCGACATGTCCGACAAGGATTCACTCTTCTACTTCCAAGATGGCCTCAAGGATTGGGCCAAGACCGAGCTTGATAGGCGTGGTGTTCAAACACTTGACGACCCCATCGCCGTTGCGGAGTCGCTCACCGAATACTCTACCCAATCCAAGGATAAAAAGGCCAACCAAGGCAAAGGTGGGGGAGAGAGTCGCAAGGACAATGGCAACAACCGCAAGAATTGGGGGCAGAAAAAGCCGCCTAGCAACAAGAGTGGACAAGGAAAATCGGAGGGCAAGGAGGTGCCAAAGCCGCGAAGCCCATGCTTCATATGCAATGGTCCTCATTGGGTACGCGACTGTCCGAAGAATAGGTCACTTAATGCTCTCGCAGCCCAACTCAAGAGCAACCTCACAATGTCCACGGAGGAACCCCAACTCAGCATGGGTTCTCTCAAACGCCTCGGCGCACTCAAACGTCAACAGCCCGCACTTGTCAAGAAATGGCTCATGTATGTAAGCGTAAAGGTAAACGGTCAGTCTGTTCGCGCGCTACTAGACAGGGGAGCGACGCACAACTTTGTATCCGTAGACGAGGCCAAGGAGGCACGATGAAAGCGGTGAACTCACCCGCCAAACCAATTGCGGGGATCGCACAAGGCGTGCACATTATGCTTGGAACATGGAGCGGAAAGCTTGATTTCTCCATCGTTCCCATGGACGACTTCGACCAAGTCCATGCCTTCCCGCTGCCCGCTACAAACTCCCTAAGCATCGTCGACGGGACTAAAGCATGCATGGTTCCTAACGGAACGAGACAAGTTCGAGGAGAAGACACTCTCCGCCATGCAATTCAAAAGGGCTTTCAAGAAGGACCCAAGATTCTTGGTCTCCATCCGAAAACTAAACGAGGAAGGAAATAGCGGAACGTCACCAAGCCAAGTCCCTCCGCAAATACAAAAAGTCCTCAACGAGTACAAAGACGTGATGCCTCCAGAACTTCCTAAGAAGCTCCCACCTCGACGAGAGGTAGATCATGCGATCAAGTTAGAACAAGACACGAAGCCACCAGCCTTGGTGCTCTACCATATGGCGCCACCCGAATTAGAGGAGTTGTGGAGACAACTCAAAGACTTGTTAGACGCAGGCTACATTCGCCCCTCAAAGGCCCCATTCGGTGCACCGGTCCTCTTTCAAAAGAAAAAAGATAGATCGCTGTGGATGTGCATCGACTATAAAGCGCTCAACAAGATCACCATCAAGAACAAATATCTGATTCCTTTGATTGCAGACTTGTTCGACCAGCTTAGCAAAGCGCGGTACTTCACCAAACTCGACTTGCGCTCCGGGTACTATCAAGTGCGCATTGCCAAAGGAGATGAACCGAAGACAGTGTGCACAACAAGGTACGGGTTAGAGAAGTTGCGGAGACAACTCAAAGACTTGCTAGACGCAGGCTACATTCGCCCCTCAAAGGGCCCATTCGGTGCACCGGTCCTCTTTCAAAAGAAAAAGGATGGATCACTGCGGATGTGCATCGACTATAGAGCGCTCAACAAGATCACCATCAAGAACAAATATTTGATTCCCTTGATTGCGAACTTGTTCGACCAGCTTGGCAAAGCGCGGTACTTCACCAAACTCGACTTGCGCTCCAGGTACTATCAAGTGTGCATCGCCAAGGGAGATAAACCGAAGACAGTGTGCACAATAAGGTACGGGTCTTTCGAATTCCTTGTGATGCCTTTTGGCCTTACTAATGCACCCGCTATATTTTGTACACTCATGAACAAGGTGCTACAACCATTCCTCGACCGCTTCGTGGTCGTGTACTTGGACGACATAGTGGTGTATAGTACCACACTCGAAGATCATGCCCAACATTTACGACAAGTCCTCCAAGTACTCCGAGACAACGAACTCTTCCTCAAGTTAGAAAAATGCTCGTTTGCACAACAAGATGTAGAGTTCCTTGGCCACAAGATTGCGGGTGGGAAGATCATGATGGAGAATACCAAAGTAAAGGCCATCCTCGAATGGGAACCTCACTCGAAAGTGCCCGAGCTTCGCTCATTCCTTGGGCTCGTGAATTATTACCGCCGCTTCATCAAGGGCTATTCGGCCAAGGCGGCACCCTTGACGGATATGCTCAAGAAAAATAAAATGTGGCACTGGTCCGAAGAGTGCCAATGCGCATTCGAAGAGTGCCAACGCGCATTCGAAGAGTTGAAAAGAGCAATTTCGGAGAAACCAGTCATCGCTCTTCCAGACCACACAAAGCCCTTCGAAGTTCAAACGGATGCCTCAGATTTCGCCATAGATGGAGTCCTTATGCAAGAAGGCCACCCCATAGCATTCGAGAGTCGAAAGCTAAACGATACGGAATGCCGCTACACGGTGCAAGAAAAGAAGATGACAGCCATCATCTATTGTCTAATAGTGTGGCGACATTACTTGCTAAGCTCTCACTTCATAATTATGACGAACAACGTGGCAACAAGTTACTTTCAAACGCAAAAGAAGTAGAGTCTGAAGCAAGCACGGTGGCAAGATTTCCTAGCAGAATTCGACTATCGGCTCGAGTATAAACCGAGCAAGGCCAATGTCGTTGCGAACGCTCTAAGCCGCAAGGCAGAATTGGCAACACTTAGCACGAGCCAACCGAAGTTCGACCTTGTCTCACGCATCAAGGAAGGTCTCCAACAAGATCCGCTCGCAAAGGATTTGCTGGAGAAGGTGCTCGAAGGAAAAACAAGGCGATTTTGGCAAGAGGAATGCATCCTCCTCACCAAGAGAGATCGGTTATTCGTGTTAAGGTGGGAAAATTTACGGAAGGAAGTAATCAAGGAGTGCCACGAATCCAAGTGGGCTGGTCACCCAGGAATCGAGCGCACCACCGCACTAGTACAAGTCTCGTACTTTTGGCCGCGCATGACGGACGACATTGAGGCATACGTACGAACTTGTCTTGTGTACCAACAAGACAAGGTGGATCATCAACTCCCAACGGGATTGTTGGAGCCACTACCGCTAGCAACAAGGCCATGGGAAAGTGTCTCCATTAACTTTATCACATCGCTGCCCAAGTCCAAAGGTTGCGGAAGCATCATGGTCATTGTCGACCGATACAGCAAGTACGCTACATTCATTACCGCACCAGTCGATTGCAAAGCAGACGAGGCAACTCGCCTATTCGTCAAGCATATTGTGAAGCTTTAGGGAGTCCCGAAGAGCATTGTGAGCGACCGAGACCCTCGATTCACCGGGCGTTTTTAGACGGAGCTCTTCAAGATGTTGGGGACTGATCTTAAGTTCTCGACAAGCTTCCACCCACAAATGGATAGGCAGACCAAGTGCATTAATGGCCTCCTCGAGATGTACTTGAGACATTATGTGAGCGCTCATCAGCGAGATTGGGCGAAACTACTCGACATCGCTCAATTTTCTTATAACTTGCAACGAAGTGAGGCTACGGGCAAGAGTCCGTTCGAGATCATCATGGGATTCCAGCCAATGACTCCCAACGCCATAGCCTCGACTTACAGAGGGAAAAGCCCCACGGCACACAAGCTCGCCCGCAAATGGCACGAGAAAGCGGACATCACGCGAGCCTACCTCGACAAAGCCGCAAGGAAAATAAAAAAGTGGGCGGATACAAGGAGACGACATGTTGAGTACAAGGAAAGTGATCAAGTCATGATCAAACTCCTACCCCAACAATTCAAGACATTGCGGAAAGTCCACAAGGGGTTAGTGAGGCGCTACGAAGGACCCTTCCGAGTTGTTCAACGTGTGGGCAACATCTCGTATCAACTCCAACTTCCGCCAATACTCAAGATCCATCCGGTCTTCCATGTGAGCCTTCTCAAGCCATGTCACGAAGACATGGGAGACCCAAGTTGCGGAGAATCGAGGCGCCTGCCAACTGCCGTTGTCACCGCGTTCGACAAAGATGTAGACTACATCATTGCAGACCGCGTGGTTTCAAGGAGGGGCTTGCCAGCACACAACGAGTACTTGGTGAAGTGGAAAAACCTCCCTGAGAGTGAAGCCACTTGGGAATGTGAAGACGATTTGTGGCAATTCGCTGAACACATCCAGAGGTTCAAGCCCGAAAGCTCGACGAGGACGCCACGAGCTTAGGTGGGGGAGGATGTTACGGACCGCCCAATTCGCTAGCCCAATTGCCCACAATTTCGGGCTATAGAGCCAACACAAGGCCAAGAGTGCTAGCTTGGCTCAATTCCGAAAAATTCTAGGCAACTCTAGCACATTTGAGCTTGTAAATACTCTAGAATTCTCCATAGAATTCCAGCACATGTAAATAGCTAGGAAGTGATAGAATTCTCTAGAATCTCTAGAGCTTGGCAAGCCTACCCTATAAATATGGGATGACATTAGGCATTTGCATTCAACAAACACTACAACAAGCATTGTAAGTAACTCAAGCTTTGTATTCTCTCTTTGTGCAATACAAGTTTGTTATTTGGCTCTATTGCTCTCTTCTCTAGTTCGAGAAGCTCTAGGCTTACTTAGCAACATTCGGCAAAGTTGTCTAAGTGCCGCACGGGTTAGCTGCGCAAAATACTCATCTCGTGACATGTAGTTTAAAAGTTATATCTCCTCAATCACAAACGCACCCTTAATTAATTCTTTTTATGGCAGCACAACACATACCAATTTTGGTATCGAAAATGTGTCGGGTATTATGTACTACGATCACCGTTTTCGTTGGCACAATCACCGAATCCTCTCAACAAGTGGAACCTCTGATGAACAGCACAAACCCAACACCTCAAAATAATTTTTCTTTAACCCTTCAGCCATGAAAAAACAAAATATTGAGAATATCAGACAATCTTTTATATAAGTTCCTATCAGATCAGAAGACGAAGAAGAAGAAGAATACTGATGGAGAGGTCAGAGCTTTATTCTGTGGCTTATTTACTTGTTCTATGTATATTTTAAATTTTTATTTATGGAGCTGGCAAACTTTTCTTGCTACAATTGGGAGGGAATTCAACTATACACTCTTTAATTTATTCAAATTTGTTAATATTGTAACACGGAAGTCCGTGTATTTCTATTTATTAATAACATAATTCCAAGGATTTGAAGAAATAGGCATCCCGGTCTGATGATTGTGTTTTATATTAACCTTTCTTGTTTGTCATAACTTCATAGTTTATATGTGTGATGATTTGGATTGGTGTGTCGTGTTAAGGAAATATGTAATAATATTTTTAATTGTTATGAATGATACCTACTTATTAATTGTGTCAAGAATCTTAAACACTAACTTGAATTTTATACAATAAAAAATTAGAGAGTTATTATCATTACCAAATAGGAAATGAAATTATTAAATTTAAAGTGTTATTATCATTACTAATTATAATGAGATAACAAAATAGAAAATAAAAATATTTACTTTAGTTGTCAATTATTATACATACACAATAAAAAAATATTATATATACATATTTATGAATGTGTAGATAAATTTTATTCAACATTATATCTATTTTAATCATTTGTATTTCTACTATAGTTTAACAGTAAATTTTGTTTAATATATATATGATTGTTTTTAAAATTCACAACACTTTTAAAAATAAATTTTACCAACCATTGAATAACTTCTCTTCATAGCTAATTGTTTCAACAGCACAACTAATGTTAAATATTTTAAAAGTTATATCATTACCAAATTAGCCCTAAATACATTTTGAGGGACTTGTAGTACTCTATATTCAAACTCTCATCAATTTTAGCTTTCTTATAGTACTATATATTCAAACTCTCATCACTCTCATTATATCATTGCTGAAATTGAATAAATATAACAAAAGTGTCAATACAATATTAGTCTTATATATCAAATTTAGATTAATTTTTTTCACAAAGAAAGCTATTTCCTTAAAGCAATAAAATTTTAAAGAAATAAAATCTCACATATGCTAGAATATGTTTTTTCTATCACATTGGAGATTTATTTAGATGTATAGATAAATCATTGAGTTGATACTAATGGAAAATAATACAAAATCCTTACTTTTTAATTTTCACTTTGGTAGTGAGCAGCTTGTTTAAAAAAATACATAAAATAACTAATGTAACACCCCAAATTTTACACATTTGGAGCACATGATAAAAAATAAGATTACTAACGAATCATAATCCTTACAACAAAATCTTGAATTGAAATAACTCAAATTTTATTCAAATGAAACCAAAATAAATATCTGTGAAACAACTTCAATATTAACATCATCTCATAATTCCAAATATATATAAATAAAACTCTCCAAAGATAAGCATAACTCACAATAAGCTACTATATCTACAAAAATAAATGATGAAAGATGAGCTGTCAACTCAGTAAATAAAATCATTCCCATTACACTAGATTTATCGGGTACCAAAAGATTTGCAAGCCTTTTATCAAAATATAATTTAAAAACATAAGCTCTACAAAATAAAATATTATAATAAAAGGGCATAAATTCATAAGTGATTCAGATATCAAAGGCATAATTAATCATGAAAATAAATCGTACTACATCTATACACAAAAAACAAAATATTAGCTTATGTGATGAGAACCATCAAGGGACCATTAAAACTTCAAGTGATCCTTTGCAAATTCATGGAGGCCCAATTACAAGAGCAAGAGCCAAAAAGATGCAAGCTGCTTTAAATGGATTAATTGAGAAAATATGGATTGAAAATGCAATTCAAGATGCAAGACATCATGAATTGGGCTTGAAAAGAAGACAAGGCATTGTGGGCATTATTCAAGTCATTGGGCAGCCAAATACACAAGTTGTATCAAATGCAGAAAGGTCAAATTCGGAATAAAAACTGTATTGATTGAGCCAGAATTAAAGTTCAAGCTATATACCGTTGGAAAGATAATTAAGTTAGCTTTCCAATAAATTTTACAGAGCTGGATTTGGAGTTCTCTAGAAGGATTTATGACCAATTCTTTACAGCTTGTTCAGACTTGGGATTTTCAACGAATCCTTTGTTTTTCAACTTATTTGTTTGTTTTGTTTCAAGCTTGTCAATGTGTAAGGTAAGTCTACCATCAATGATGGTGGGCTAACATTAAATTTGTCAATGATAGCATTAATTATAGTAGGCTAGCATTAAGTTTGTCAAAGATAGCATTGATTATGGTGGGTTGGTGAAGACTTTTGAAACATCTTTTGACAAACCAACTTGGAGAGTTGTTCCAATGTTTCCATTTGTATTTTTAGGATCTTGGGTTTCTTTTAGCCTATTTAAATTCAGCAACCTTGGTATGTAAGGAGGGTAGAGATTAATGTAATTGGAATTTGAAAGATTATTCTTTCTTTGGTTCTTTTGAGAACTAGTGAACTTATCAAGAATTTACATTCTTGTGGTGTTCCAAATTTAGACTTATCACTCACCTTCTCATCTTTTTCTTGAGTGTGGCGTCAATACCCTTCTCTATACCTTTGGTTCATGTTTTCTTAAGCATTGGGTCAAGGTTTTGTTTGTCTTAAATCTGTTTTAAAACTTTCTTGGGAAGTTGAAACTACAAATTAAGTGTGGGATTGAAAGTTTCATTGTGGGATTCACATCATTTGGTATCAGAGCTAGTTTCTAATCAGGTTTGAATGTCTTATTTATTTTGATTATCAAAAAAAAAAAGGAAAAAAAAAAGAGAAAAAAAACGTACAAAAAAAAATATTACAAAAAAGATTCAAGCATTTCTACTTTCATCAAATTGAATTTGAGTTATTCATTTTCCTTGACATAGTTTACACACATATCAATTGTGTTGCTTTGCTTGCTTGCTTTCCTTTCTTCAATTTCCTTTTCATTCTTTGTGTTCTCTTAATTTCTTTTCTTTGTTAGTGTGCTGGATTGTCATATTTGGTGTGCCACTTGGGTTTTTTTTTTCTTTCTTGATTTTGTTTATTTAGTTCAATAAAGAACTGAAAGAGAGAATTAAGTGTGGTAAAAGGCAAAATTTTGTGAGATCATTAGAGGGTAAAAGCCAATTTGTGTGTTAAACACGAGAGTTAAGTGACATCAAATTGAGTGAAACACGTGAGGGAGTGTTGTGAGGTCTTTTTTGCTAACAATTTTTTTCAGATCACAAATATGTCAAAAGATCAAGAAGCTATAGACCAATCAATCATGCTCAAAGCCATGCAACAACAATTTGAGCACATGAACCTGATGTTTGGAGAGATCCGTGACAAATTGGAGAGGCAAGACACTGCCATAGCCAATCTACAAAGGGGGCAACAACCAATAGCTCCTAATGTAAGAGGTAATCAAGGGCGTGCTGTCATGGGAGAAGAAGATGGCGATGACATAGATGATTTTGATGACCAGGCCACCGTTGACATGCGTGGAAGAGATAATAGAAGGGCAAGACGTATAGATCGTGATTTGGGGAGTATAAAACTGAAAATTCCTTCTTTTCAAGGTAAAAATGATCCGGAAGCTTATTTGGAGTGGGAAAAAAAGGTAGAGCTAGTATTTGATTGCCACAACTACTCTGAGGAGAAAAAGGTAAAACTAGCTGCTGTTGAATTTACTGATTATGCTATTATTTGGTGGGATCAACTTGTTTTGAGTATGAGACGAAATCGTGAAAGACCTATAAACACTTGGGAGGAGATGAAGGCCATTATGAGGAGGAGATTTGTTCCTAGTCATTATTATAGGGAGCTGCACCAAAGGCTTCAAAGTCTTACACAAGGTTCTAGAAGTGTGGAAGATTACCACAAGGAGATGGAAATAATCATGATTCGAGCCAACATTGAAGAAGAACGAGAGGCCACTATGGCAAGATTTTTACATGGGTTAAATCAAGATATTGCTAATGTGGTTGACTTGCAGCACTATGTTGAGTTGGAAGACATGGTTCACATGGCCATGAAAGTGGAACGACAATTGAAAAAGAAAGGTTCCACTAGAACCAATTTGGGTTCATCTTCCTCATGGAAGTCAAAATGGAGCAAAGATGAAAAGGTTGTTTCAAAGCCTAAGATTGAGCCAATCAAGGATCATAAAGAGGGAGGCAACCAAAGTAAAGGTAAATCTGATTCCCAACACTCTAGAAATAGAGATATTAAGTGTTTTAAATGTTTGGGGACAGGTCATATTGCATCTCAATGCCCAAATAAGAGAGTAATGATCTTGAGGGATGATGGTGATGTTGAAACCGAGAGTGAATCAGATGATGATCCTATGCCACCTTTGGAGGATGCTAATGATGGTGTAGAATATCCTGTTGATGGTAAATTGATGGTTGCTAGGCGTGCTCTCAACATGCAAGTTAAAGAGGATGCGGAGGTACAACGTGATAACATCTTTCATACTAGATGCCACATCAAAGATAAGGTATGTAGTATGATAATTGATGGTGGAAGTTGTACTAATGTAGCTAGCACTAGTTTAGTTGAAAAATTAAAGTTGAAAACTTTGAAACATCCGAGGCCATATAAGCTACAATGGCTGAATGATTGTGGGGAAGTTAAAGTAAATAAACAAGTGTTGGTTTCATTCTCTATTGGGAGATACAAGGATGAGGTTCTATGTGATGTAGTACCCATGCATGCTGGACACATTCTTTTGGGTCGACCTTGGCAATATGATAGGCGTGTGACACATGATGGATACTTAAATAGATATTCTTTTGTAATGAATAAAAGGCAAATCACTCTTGTACCATTAACACCTAGGCAAGTGTATGAGGATCAAATGTCAATAAAAAAAGAGAGTGATACAAAAAATGAAAATGAGAGTACAAAAGAAAGAGAGATTGAGAGAAAAGCAAGTGAAAAGATAGAAAAAAATATTATGGAGAGAAAAGAGAGGCAGCAAGTGAACTTGTTTGCAAAAGAGAGCGAGGTTAAGAGGGCTTTCTTTTCAAAACAGCCAATCGTTGTACTTTTGTGCAAAGAGGCTTGTTTACACACTAACGAGCTTAACTCTTCTTTGCCTAGTGCTATTGTGACTCTTTTACAGGACTTTGATGATGTGTTTCCAAATGAAGTCCCTAACGGTTTGCCACCTATTAGGGGAATTGAGCATCAAATAGACTTCGTCCCTGAAGCTACCATTCCTAATAGACCTGCATATAGAAGTAACCCCGAGGAGACAAAGGAGCTTCAAAGGCAAGTTGAAGAACTCTTGGAAAAAGGGTATGTGAAGGAGAGCATGAGCCCATGTGCGGTACCCGTTTTACTAGTGCCCAAAAAGGATGGAACATGGAGGATGTGCGTTGACTGTCGTGCAATTAATAAAATCACTGTAAAGTATCGACATCCTATTCCTAGACTTGATGACATGCTTGATGAATTGCATGGTTCTTGTGTGTTTAGTAAAATTGATCTTAAAAGTGGATATCATCAAATTAGGATTAGAGAGGGAGATGAGTGGAAAACTGCCTTTAAAACAAAATATGGTTTATATGAGTGGTTAGTGATGCCATTTGGGTTATCTAATGCACCTAGCACTTTTATGAGGTTAATGAACCATGTTTTGCGTGCTTTTATTGGCAAATTCGTAGTTGTCTATTTTGATGATATTTTGATCTATAGCAAAGGCTTAGATGAACACATTGAACATTTGCAAAGTGTATTGACTGTTTTAAGGAAGGAAAAGTTGTATGCTAATTTGAAGAAGTGTTCCTTTTGTACAAATCAGATTGTTTTTCTTGGTTATGTTGTAAGTGCTAAAGGAATTGAGGTTGATGAAGAGAAGGTAAAGGCTATTAAAGAGTGGCCTACACCTAAAAGTGTAAGTGAGGTAAGAAGTTTTCATGGTTTGGCTAGTTTTTATAGAAGATTTGTGAAAGATTTTAGCACCCTTGCTGCACCATTAACTGAAATTGTGAAGAAACATGTGGGATTTAAGTGGGGTAGTGAACAAGAAAAGGCATTTAATCTAATTAAGGAGAAATTAGTTTCTGCACCATTACTTGGTTTACCTGATTTTACTAAAACTTTTGAAATTGAGTGTGATGCTTCAGGTATAGGTATTGGAGCTGTTTTGATGCAAGAAGGGCGTCCAATTGCTTATTTTAGTGAGAAATTGAGTGGAGCAGCCCTAAACTATCCTACCTATGACAAGGAGATGTATGCATTGGTGAGAGCTTTGGAAACTTGGCAACATTATCTTCTACCTAAAGAGTTTGTTATACACACTGATCATGAGTCCTTGAAGCATTTGAAAGGGCAAGGTAAGTTACACAAGAGACATGCCAAATGGGTTGAATTTATTGAGCCATTTCCTTATGTGATCAAATATAAACAAGGTAAGGAGAATGTGGTGGCTGATGCATTATCTAGAAGGTATGCACTTATCTCTACATTAAATGCAAAGTTGTTAGGATTTGAGTACATTAAAGAATTATATGCTAACGATCCTGATTTTGCTAATGTGTTTAATGCTTGTGAGAAAGTTGCATTTGGTAAATTCTATAGGCATGATGGGCTTTTATTTAGAGAAAATAAATTGTGTGTGCCTCATAGTTCTTTGCGTGAATTGCTTGTGCGTGAAGCTCATGGGGGTGGTTTAATGGGACATTTTGGCATTGCAAAGACTTTAGATGTTTTAAAAGAACACTTCTTTTGGCCACATATGAAACGTGATGTTGAAAGAATATGTGAGAAGTGTATCACTTGTAAACATGCTAAGTCAAGAGTTTTACCCCATGGATTGTATAACCCTCTGCCCATACCTAGTGAACCTTGGGTTGATATTTCTATGGACTTTGTTTTGGGTTTACCTAGGTCAAAAAGGGGAAATGATTCTGTTTTTGTTGTTGTTGATAGGTTTTCAAAGATGGCACATTTCATTCCATGTCATAAAACTGATGATGCGACAAGCATAGCTAATTTGTTTTTCAAGGAAATAGTCAGATTGCATGGAGTACCAAGGAGCATAGTTTCAGATCGAGATGCTAAGTTCTTGAGCCACTTTTGGAAAACTTTGTGGGGTAAGTTGGGTACTAAACTTTTGTTTTCTACTACTTGCCATCCACAAACTGATGGACAAACTGAGGTTGTAAATAGAACTCTGTCTACTTTGTTGCGTGCCATTATTCAAAAGAACTTGAAAACTTGGGAAGAATGTTTGCCACATGTTGAATTTGCTTACAATAGAACTGTCCATTCAGCTACTAAATTTTCACCATTTGAGATTGTATATGGTTTTAATCCATTAACTCCTTTGGATTTATTACCTTTACCTATTGATGAGCGTGCTAGTATGGATGGTAAAAAGAAAGCTGAATTTGTCAAGCAATTGCATGAGAGAACACGTCAACACATAGAAAAGAGAACTGAACAATATGCTACTCAAGCCAACAAAGGACGTAAGCAAGTGGTTTTTCAGCCTGGAGATTGGGTTTGGGTGCATATGAGAAAGGAGAGGTTCCCAGCACAAAGGCGTTCCAAGTTACTTCCAAGGGGAGATGGTCCATTTCAAGTGGTTGCACGGATCAATGACAATGCCTACAAATTGGATCTTCCTGGTGAGTATAATGTGAGTGCTACTTTCAATGTTTCTGATCTTTCTCCTTTCGATGTAGGTGAAGATTCGAGGACGAATCCTTTTGAAGAGAGGGGGAATGATAAGAACCATCAAGGGACCATTAAAACTTCAAGTGATCCTTTGCAAATTCATGGAGGCCCAATTACAAGAGCAAGAGCCAAAAAGATGCAAGCTGCTTTAAATGGATTAATTGAGAAAATATGGATTGAAAATGCAATTCAAGATGCAAGACATCATGAATTGGGCTTGAAGAGAAGACAAGGCATTGTGGGCATTATTCAAGTCATTGGGCAGCCAAATACACAAGTTGTATCAAATGCAGAAAGGTCAAATTCGGAATAAAAACTGTATTGATTGAGCCAGAATTAAAGTGCAAGCTATATACCGTTGGAAAGATAATTAAGTTAGCTTTCCAATAAATTTTACAGAGCTGGATTTGGAGTTCTCTAGAAGGATTTATGACCAATTCTTTACAGCTTGTTCAGACTTGGGATTTTCAACGAATCCTTTGTTTTTCAACTTATTTGTTTGTTTTGTTTCAAGCTTGTCAATGTGTAAGGTAAGTCTACCATCAATGATGGTGGGCTAACATTAAGTTTGTCAATGATAGCATTAATTATAGTAGGCTAGCATTAAGTTTGTCAAAGATAGCATTGATTATGGTGGGTTGGTGAAGACTTTTGAAACATCTTTTGACAAACCAACTTGGAGGGTTGTTCCAATGTTTCCATTTGTATTTTTAGGATCTTGGGTTTCTTTTAGCCTATTTAAATTCAGCAACCTTGGTATGTAAGGAGAGTAGAGATTAATGTAATTTGAATTTGAAAGATTATTCTTTCTTTGGTTCTTTTGAGAACTAGTGAACTTATCAAGAATTTACATTCTTGTGGTGTTCCAAATTTAGACTTATCACTCACCTTCTCATCTTTTTCTTGAGTGTGGCGTCAATACCCTTCTCTATACCTTTGGTTCATGTTTTCTTAAGCATTGGGTCAAGGTTTTGTTTGTCTTAAATCTGTTTTAGAACTTTCTTGGGAAGTTGAAACTACAAATTAAGTGTGGGATTGAAAGTTTCATTGTGGGATTCACATCATTATGTTATATAGTATCTCTTATATTCTCAGTGATCCGACCAAAATCAAAATCATAATAAGAATATCATGTGCAATGTTAGAATAGAAATCTAGTATTGACTAGAATTTAAATCAGACTTAAAATAATTATGGATAATGAGCCAAAACATTTAAATTCATTTTTCATATGTAACGACTTGAACGTGATATTTTGAACTATATATGGCATTTTATGGCACTCTGATCCTCGAGAGGTGGCCCCCATATAACTTCAAAGGTGGCCTCCACACAAGTTTTTGTAAATAATCTTAATCGAATATGTAAACATTCATATCAGATTCATAAAAAGTCATACCAATGATTTACGCTTGCAAAACAAGTTTCATTCTAACATTTTATAAGTAATTTCATAAAAGATCATTATTTAGCAAAATAAATTAAACATTTAAAGTCATTTAGAATATTTGTTAAAACGTTAGAAATCGCATAATTTTCAAATTTGAAAACATTTAAATAAATAGTTAAATTAATTAATTTTGTTATGAAAGTCACTTGATTTCTAAAGTACTTTAAAACACTTGTAATTATAATAGTATCAAAATAATTATATAAATCCAATACACTAGGAATGAGGTTAGTTACTTTGACAAAAGCTATGATCTAAATACACTTGTAAGAATTCGATGGCCTCGAGCACCTTAAACAAATACGAGATATAACTATTAACAACTTATTCCAACATCCAGCTCTTCCAATTTGTACTTATATTAGTCTGATTCTCTTAATTTTAACTCTTAATCTAATAATTGGAATGACATAATATCTTACATAACTTTTTTGGACATCCATGACTTTTATGATGATTCGATATCAAAATGGTTTCAAAACTATTTATTTATTGATACGTTCAAGTCTATTGTATAGAGGTTTAATAAACATTATAGGTTCCAACATTTTTATAAAATCATATATTTATTATAAAATTGTAAAATTAAATATGAGAATAATAGATACAAATAATAATCTCTATTTACAATTTCAAAATTTTTCGAATTCATTTGGCACTCCAAATAATTTGATAAATTTGATCATTTTGTTGAATTGAAGTTTTCTAGTACAACAATGTTTATTCGAAAATCCATGTAAAATCAAAGACAAAGGCGAATCTTATGAAATAAAATTTATTCAACACTCCCTACATTTCAAATTTATAAAAAGATAAGTTCTTGTCAAAAATAATTTTTCAAAGGCTATGATTTATTACAAAATATTCATGCTATTCAAAAATAATTCTCTAATATATTTCTTACACCAGGAGTTTGAAATCAAATGTATATTTATCTTATCACCCATAACAATAAAATTAAGCAATAAGATGCAACCAAGAACCTTCTAATTTAAATAAGATCACTAACCCCATTTTAGAAGCGGAGAAGGTTGCTGCATTATCTAAGGTAGAGAGAAGGACATTAGGAAAAGATGTATTTTATTGGAAAATACTTGGAAACCCTAGTAAATTAGAAAAGCCTAAAATCTTTCTCTAAAATCAAAGCTTAGAATCGTTGCCAAAAATATCCTAATAAAAGAATTAAAAGAAATAATGTTTCTTATTTTCTTACTAAGAATTACCATAATTATTAATTTACTCCAATACCTTAGGTTAAACACAAACAAATATCTCTAGTTATCTTTAGAAACACCGATCATGCAGAAAGTACACTTTAATAAAAACATGCAATGCGAATTGAAAATTTTCAACCTAACTCTCCCACGTAGATTCATGTTTGCTCATAGCAACATTATTATTATTTAAAATAAAATAGTATATTAAATTCAATTAGAATAAGAATTACATCCACATTTATTTCATGATACCACACAAAATTACAATAAAAAGGGTCAAAATACCATGCAAGAAACAAAAAGGCTTAAGAATAGATCCAGAAACCGAAAATAAAGAAAACTTCAATCCCCTTAAAATTGGTAAAACAGGGACTCACTTTAGACCCAAAAAGAGGTGTAGAGTAAATGAGTAAATGAGTAATGATAATAAACCCACCAAACTCATCGGGAAAATGAAAAATAATAATAATAATAATAATAATAATAATAATAATAATAATAATAATAATAATAATAAAGGTAACAGAGTATATTTGTACCAATATGGCAACGCTTTTATTAATAACCGCAATAATTGTTTTTAAGTCGATCTTAAAATATTAGTAGTGAAAGTCCATCTAACAATTTAATAAATTTGTTGTTTATGGAAATTAAAATAAAAATAATAGTTAAACATTCAATCATTATTTTTAAAAATTTCGTAATCGCTTAAATCCTGTTTTATTTGCATTAGATGTGAAGTAATTTGACAAAGAATAGTAGATGAAATAACAAATTAATTAACTGTAAAAATAATAATATAGGATGCATACAAATTGACAAGTACTGTAAATGAAAGGCTACTATTTTATGGCAATAATCATTTTATTTAAAAGTGAAAATTTCTTTCCAATAAATTATTGGCCAGCATGAGTTTGTTGCTTAATGGAATTCAAATTTTCTAATAAATATTTACAAAAATACATTATATTTTGATCAGTCTTACATCTGAAGGAAATTAATGGTTTGCTTCGAAAATATTTACAAACAAATTTTGGACTTGTCTATTGGACCTTAGGGGCCATGGGCCATGGGTGCAATAAGCCTTTTTACTATTGTCAGTAATAATCACAGGCCTCTTCGTGGCTTTAAGGTTAATTAATAGCAGAAGCTGTTATAAAGGACCCAAGTGGCAAGATAGTGGCGGCAGGCACAAAGCAAGTTCCATTAAGGGAGGGCGTGAGCTTTGCAGAAGCTGAAGCGATGGAGTGGGGCTTGCAGGTAGCAAAAGAACTCTCTCCATCCGCTTTGATCATGGAGACGGATTGCAAAGAAGTTGTGGACTTACTTAACAACACCAAGGGCAGTAGAACAGGTATAAGCTAGGTTATCTCAGATATCCAGGAGCAACGACGAGACTTTAAAGAGGTCAAGTTCAGACATATTCCCAGAACCTGTAACACTTGTGCCCATTCCTTGGCAAAACTTGCTGTAGGAGCAAATACTTCAGTTGTCTGGCTGGATCACATTCCAGCCGAGATACTGCATGTACTAAACAGTGTTGTTTGATTTATGAAATGATTACTTTCATTCAAAAAAAAAAATTGCTAAAGCTTGAACGGAAACTTTAAAATTCTTAAATTGTGTCAGATTATGCTAAATGCCAATGTTTGAAGGTAGTGTTTTATATTCATTGAGATATGAATATTTCATTTTATAGTGCAGCCTAGATAACATGAATGAAAAGGAAGTGGTTTATTATTTACCATCTAAATAATGGACGGTTTCATATTTTTATATGTAGTCGTTCGTGTAGTGAATATTCAAAATATAAAAACCAAGGAAAGTTTCCATTCCCTATTTAAGAAGAAGTCAGCATGATTGAACTGCAGATATCATACGGGATATAAGCCTTGTTATCGTTGCTCTTCAGGTTATACTTATACTAGAACAGTAACAATGTAGCAAACTCTCACTGATGTCACACATTATGGAGAAAAAGAGGCTTTGAGTCTCAGTTTTTGGTTAGTAATGGAGGAGATGAGGAAAAGTGATGATCATATCAGGGCCTTGACTATTTTTAATTCCTAGGCCTAGGCCTTATGATTGCATGCAGAGGATGTAGCTTGTGAGTAGTGAGGCCAACAGTATCAACACTTTCTTCCTCACCCTCTCTCAGATTCCACTTGAATTCCTGCACCAGCCTACCTATTGCTGTGCAAGCTATTAAACTTGCCTGAAGAGAACCTGCACACACCCTCTTTCCTGTTCCAAAAGCCATTGTCTTGTACAAGTCTGCAGGATCGTATTGGCCATCAAGAAATCTCTCGGGTTTCCATTCCTCTGGGTTTTCCCATTGTTTCTTGTCCATGTTGCATCCATATATGTTTATTGCAATCTGTGTATGCAAAATAAATTAAAGTTAACATCTAACATCGCAGATACCATTAGTCGGAACCACAAAGATTTCAAAGGAAACTAAGCTAAACAACAACCTCACTTCCAGCAGGAATGAAGTATCCTCCTATTTCGGTATCTTCATGTGCAAATCGCAAAGGAACTATTGGAGCTGGACTGTACTTTCTCAGAGTTTCATGGAAAACAGCTCCCAAGTAAGGAACCTGTGCTATGTTTTCCTCCGTAAACTTGTTTGACCGGCAAACTGATTGAATCTTCTGAAATAGATGGTCCTGTAGTATATATATATATATAGAAGGGACATCAATATATGCAAAAACATTTGAACAGGTAGCAAAGATCAAAATTTATGGAGAGACTAGCGATTGATTAATTAACCTGTCGCGTTGGATCCTTAGCGAGCTCATACATGGCCCATTCTGTTGTGACCAAAGTAGTATCTGATGTCTCGATGATAGGCTCCCAGAGCAGCATGCTTATTTGTTGCTCTGTAAGTGATTTTACTTCTGACAACAAGTAATCAACATAACTATTCAGTTCCTGTCCTGAAGCAATTCTGCTTTTGGCCTCACTGATGAGGGCATCCATTACTGCTTGCCTTCGGGTACACAATCTCTGAATTTTCATTTCCACGCCTTTATTAGGAACCCATCTTAGATAAGGGAAGAAGTCTCTCCAGTCCACCTCAATTGCTCCCTCCATTATGTCAAGCACTAAAATTTTAAATATCTCATCTTTGACATGTGGAACCAAGCGCCTTCACATAAATTGATTCCACAACCTTTCCTACAGCCTGAAAATGCAAAATGCTTTAACTATGTATGTATTTAGTCAAAGATAAGAGATGAATTTCCAACAAGAGATCACAGCTAGCTCACCTGTTCCATTGACAGTGCAAAAAGTTCTGACTCAAAAATTTTCCTGAAATTCACCAGTTGTAGAGGGTTTGTCCTTGATGTGAGCATGAAATTTGGTTGAAATATTTTCCATCATTGTGTCTCTATGGATTCGATGTCGCTTCTGAATAACACATACAGAAAGTACGCATCATTAGTTTCGGCAGTAGGATATACACGTATACACAACATATAAAGGGACACGGTGTGAAAGCAAGAGAAAGTTGAAATTGCGTCCAATAGGATTTGAACCTATACCAAAGGTTTAGAAGACCTCTGTCCTATCCATTAGACAATGGACGCCTTTCATTCCCATTCCTAATTTTTTTTTTTTTTTCGCATTTTTCTTTCCTATCTCTTCTTCGGAAAGCATAAAGAATATGTGATATAATTTCAGGACTTTCATATTCAACTTGGCGATGCATTAAGTAAACTTTAATTAATAATTAATGCATCGCCGAGTTGATATACTAACTGATATCATTATCATATGGAGCGGGTAGCGGGAATCGAACCCGCATCGTTAGCTTGGAAGGCTAGGGGTTCCCTGCCCCCACCAAGAAGTAGAGCTGACTAATCCTAAGGCAAAGGGTCGAGAAACTCAACGCCACTATTCTTGAACAACTTGGAGTTGGAGCCGGGCCTTCCTTTCGCACTATTACGGATACGAAATTAATGGGAAAAATAGGAGGAGTAGCAGATTAACCTGAGCATTTCCACCAAAACATTTGTGAGTAAACATCGTTTAGCCATTTGTGAAATTCATTGTAGTCACTTGTTGCAACCATACACTTATTAGAGGTGAGCATCTTCAGGGCATTGATAGCTTCCTTGTTGAAATGGATGGATATCTGGTCACCATGGCCTGGAAGAACAAACAATAAATTAAAACATTTTAATCATTGATTGATTGATTTCTCTTCTATGTGCCCCTATATCAGTAACTAACTCAAGCTACATGAATATATAAATTAATTAATGACAAGCAAACCGGACATTTTAGTGAATTAGACATCTTGATTGTCAACCTAACGAACTAACAAAAGGGATTCAGTATGCAGCTCACTCAAACTTACACCCGAGCAGTTAAGTTGCCAAATATTAACAGCTTAAACATGTTATACACTATTAATTGTACAGCTCGGGCCCAACAATTAAGTAGATATTATTAGTTAATTGTTTACAGTTTTGTTCCGAGCAAAACTGTAGTAACAGTTTTATGATGCAACTCTTCTTCATCATAACGAGCAGTCAGTCACAGTTTTGTTCCGAGCTTTTTTACTTAAAACGCGTCTACTTAGTTGAGAGAGTTTATGCCATGTAAAATAGTTCAGTTCAGAAACTGACTCGCTAGCGAATTGTGATGTTACGTTAACAATTTCACCAGATGACAACTGAATCTACAGTTTGCAGTGTTAAAAGAATAGAATCAGAATGCTTGCCTCTTTAGCAACATCAGCGGAATTGAGAACAATCATAGTAGAAGCTCCAGTCTTGATAGAATAAATTGGTCCATACACCTCTGCCCATCTTGTGAAAGTCATGTGTGGTTTCTTCTCTTTCAACTGTAACAAATTTCCTATAAGGGGTAGCCTTCCTGGAACCTCTGCACCAACCCCCAACAACAACCCATTGATCATTTAAATTAATCAATCAAGAACAAAGAACTGAAGAGAAGAAACCATAGATACATACCTGGAACAGGTGGAAGTTTAACAGCTAATTCCATCCTCCGCCTAGAGATGAACCTTCTGATGAAGAACGAGAAGAAAAACACAGAGAGAATACCAAGAGCAATGGAGGTGGCAAGGTACCGCTTGAAATGCTTGAATGATGTACTCTTTGGTGGCCATTATTTATTTTTTTTAAACACTGAAATATAGTAAAAAAGTCTAAGATTCTGTAGATAGAGATGTTCATAGGTATCACTTGAGGATTTGTAATCATATACACACATGGATTGTTGAATTGGAATGTTATATTTTCAAGAAAATTTTGCTTAAGTACAGGTAGAATTGATCCGTCATGTGACGAAGACAGATGACCAAATTATGGCCCGTCTCTGAGTATAAATTGGTCGTGTTGGTGCTTTCTGTTTTTGATAAGTGCTTTTGCAGCAAGGATTCCCTTTTGGCTTTACCAATTTGGAAGGGGCCACAACAATTATGTTAATGTTGGGGATAGTGCCAAAATGGGGCATGGGATAATGCAAAGAATCAAAATAGCTAAGATACTGTCATTAGATAAGAAGGTAAATAAATTATAGAATTCAAACACTATTACAATAAAAATAAATTATAATACGATACTACAGTTGTTGGTCAGTGCTTTCATGCCTTCAAGAGTGGATAATACGAAACTCATTTTCTTGTTACAACAGTGAGACTGTAAGAGTAGATTCTGACAATGCTCAATAAACATCTTGGATTGAACTAAAATAAATGCCTAAATTTAGAATCCTAGTATATTGCGGATCAATTTTTACTGCTTAACGAAACCCAAATTTTTGAAGAAATATTTGCAAAAATACATTGTATTTTGATAAATCTTCACATGTTAAGGAAATTAATTGTTTGCTTCTATATATGGAATCTCCACTACGCGATAGAAATAGTGGACTTGTTTATTGAAACCTTAAAGTGGCCCGTGGGTGAATGAGTATTTTATTGTGTCTATAATAGTAACAAGTAAACAATACTGAAGTAATGAGAAAAATATATATATATATATTTTCTATGAGATAAATTAGTTTCTATAATTCATTGGACTTTCAATGCTTAATGCCAATATCCGAAGGTGTTTATTTTTTTATTTATTGAGATATCAATTTGTCATAGGTATTGGGAAAAAATTATCATAAGTATTGTAACTTTTTATTGAAATATTCTATTTTAATTTACTGATATTTTTATTAGAAATCTGTCGAGAGCGCAAATAGACTCTTTTATATCGCAGCATATATAATACGAAAAGAATGAAAGAATAAAAATAATTTAGAAAGTGATTTACCATTTACCATCTCAATAATCGGTAGTTTTTACGTGTAATCTGCTAATTGTATATTGAATATTCAAAATATGAACATTGAAGAAATTAAGAAGTTTCCATTACCCCATTAAGAAGTTGTAAGCGTGATTGGGCTGCACTCTAAAATCATAGCCATAATTTCATTTTCATATTGTGGACAAATCATTTTTTCTTTTGACTTCGGCTAAGATATTGCGCCGCTGTGGAATATGCTCTTCGGTGTATATCTCACTAAGTTTTCCTGCTGTTACTTTTTATATT
>CM031388.1:21472375-21600433 GCA_018350135.1 Citrus trifoliata | reverse complement strand
TATGCACATTTGAAGTTAAGTCTTGAGTTAATTATCTTTCTCTAGTACATGTTCTCTAATCTTAAGTGTTTGATAATGAATACATGCATTGTTCTTTTTATCATGAATGACTAGCCAGGCATTATGAGGTATGAGTGTTGTGATTTTATTACTGTTTTCTCTTAGTTTTTCATTCAATTTCTGCACGAATGTTAAAACTAACCTAGACATCCTAAAGTTTTTAATGAGATATTTTGTGCAAAGAGATTCTAAGTAATCAATTTATTGTGAATTTTTTAATTTGGAACAGTGGCACTCGAAAATTCTAATTTTCAGCAGCACATCTGATTTTTCCGATTTGTCTGACTATCCAAATGATCTTTGAAAATTATGTTGATTTTTTTTATTTTAATCGTCATTATGTCTAATTACTGCATGTTTAATTTCGTACTTTTTGGTTGTGTATAAAAATTATTAATAATCATTATGTTGGGCTGCTACAGTTTTGGAAACTGCTTTCTAGAATTGCGATTGCTGATGGCAAAAATTACTTCAGCCTGCTAAAAAGCTTAAGAATGACCTATAAAATTGATATTCCTATAATATTATGAATTCTCCATGATCTAAAGTTTATTCCACTAATTTTCATTGAGTGACCATTAAGTTATCAATTTTTGAGATGCAAAACGCAATCCTGAAAGTTTCTGGACAGGTTTGTCGGTCTCTTAATATAAATTCGTTTAAAATAATTTTATATCTTCAAAAATTCTAGAAATTTAATATATTGTTTCTTGATGTTCTACTATTGTAAAATCAAGTGATCTAATTTTATGAATTTATTAAATATTTTACAAATTTCTAATTCAGCTACCTTTGTTTTTATCACTGCTATACAGTGTGGATATTTGCATGTAAAATTCTTTTTGCAATATGTTTCTGACCTTCATTCATTTTTTTGAATTTTTATATGAAATGCTACACATTTTATCATTTCTTTTAGCACTTATGATTAGTAGGGCTGGGCATTATCCGGTTTGGTTCGGTTTAGGCCAAGACCCGAACCAAATTGAAACTGATCAGTTCTTTAAAATTGGAACCGAATTTCAAAACTGAACCGAAAATTCGGTTCGGTTCAGTTCCGTGTGATTTGGTTCTAGTTAGCTTTAGATCTGGATCATGAAGCCCTTTTGTTGGTCACTACTGCTCATTGATTTTAGATCGAAGGTTGTATTGAATTATAATAATTAGACATCGAAGTGACTAAAACCAAAAGAAAATAATCAAATCTTGACTCATTCAACCATTTATTTATAAAATACCCAACAAATTAGACTCAAATCTAAAAAGTCCAAATCACAAGATTAAGGAAAAGAGGTGTGAAATGGATTATTGAGCATACTTAAAATCGATTCAATTGAAAACAACAGCCCCTCCATGAACTTCATGAAATCTATTGGGATGTTTCAGATAATGTGTAATTGTAAAACTGAAATTTCCATTTGCTTCCAAATCTTTTCATCAAAATCAATTTAATTTAAGAAATAATTAATGAATAAATAAATAAATAAGTCAACACAAGTTACACAACTCCCCGGCGCGATAACATCGACAGGCTACCCACGATAGAAGCGTGACAAACAAGAGGCAAGGCTAACATAAGGGCGACGGGACGAACTGCGACAGGTTAGCTACGGTGACGACGACAAGCTGACACGACCGCGATGGTGATGACGACAAGCTGACATGAGTGGGTATGTGTGCGTGTGAAAGATGAAGTGAGAGTGCAGAGGTGTGTGTGTGTCGGCTGGTGTGAGAAAGATGGTGTGTGTTGTATTCGGGTGCATGTGTGACAGATTTTAGGGTTTAGATTTATATTTGACTTATTTATGTTTTTTATTTTAAATTTTATTTAGTATTAAGTGACAGAACCGATTGGTTTGTCGGTTTGGTTCGATTTTGAGCCGAACCAAGTACAAACCAATTGGCTCATAAATTTCCAAACCATTTGGTTTTTGCGCTTAAAACCAAACTCGGTTCGGTTCGATTCTGAAAAAACCGAATCGTTTGCCCACCCCTAATGATTAGGCTTCAATATGCTGGTTTTATATCAAGGCCACAATGAGTAACAATATTGATATGAATGTGTCTTGATGTTTAAGGATGAGAGTGAGCTTGTGGTTGAGGTTGCCATTATTTTCATTATTGAGGATTGAGATAAGTAGATTAATGCATAGTACATGTATTTTACTATTAAATTACTTTTGATTCAAGGAATGTATTATATTGAAAGAAAAGTATATGAAACTGATTTGTTTAGTCTATTACAATATTTTGTTAAGTAAAAATCATTCTTTAAAATTATTTATAACAAAACTATATTTATTAAAAACTTGTGTTATAAATTGTCTCAAAAATGAAAGCTTTCATTAAATTGTTTTAAGTCAAATACTTTGAAATAATTATCAATTATTTAAATGTAATTTACGGAAGTCTACAAATGATTAAAAGTTCAAGGACGGTTTTAAATGATTTGGCTCATTGTCTGTAGTAATGTTGTGTTATGGAAGGCTAGTCAAATTTTGAGCACATATGACGTTAATATTAATAATTCCCGCATGGTACAATACCCTAAATGATATTATATGGCTAGGTCACCAGGTTTACAGGTGATACTATGTGGCATGAGATAATTACATTTTATGTGTTTCAAATGTTATTGTTATGCTTAAAAAATTTAAATGACTTTATGATGATGTGACTTATTTTTGCTAAATGATGATTTACAAAGGTAATTTCCCTTATTATTATGCATATCTATGAAATTTTATTAAATTATATTTTAATAATTTTTGATATTGTGCATGAATTTACTTACCGAGTTGATGGCTCACCCATCGTTATCACATTTTTGCAAATATAGTTAAATGATGTGAGCTCATGGTCTTAGGAGGAAGAATAAGAGCTTAGTTTCTTTTGGGGATTAATGTTACATTGATAATCTAAGAACAGTCTAACTTCCTTTGGGATGATATTTATTTGAAAATATATTATTTCAGAATTTATTTATATTCTTTTAAAGGTTTAGAATATTTATTGTTGGTTATTACTTTGAAAGTTTTAAATATGAGAATGATGAAATTCAATTTCACTTCAATTCTGCCATAGAACTTTGTTATTGGAATTGGAGTGTCAGAATAATATTGAATTGCCCTCTAAAGTTGTGTGGTTGGCCTTCTGTATCAACACATTCCCTTAGAGAATCTTTTAAGTTTCTCTGTGTTCTCTTCTTGATGATGGGATGTCAAGAAACCTAGAAAGATATGTGTAACTTGGAGATCATAACCACTTATGTGGACAACTTTTTCCTATTATCATTAGGTATTCCTAATTCTTCCCATCATAAAATTAAAATATCATTAGGTCTCTACTCTCTACACATTAAAGTACACGTCCTATTAAATATATTAAAGCTCATAATACCAAAAACTTTAATAGATTACTTTTAATTTAAATTTAACCTTATATGACAGTCTGTAATATATAATTATTTACACATCAGCTAAATATTAAATTAAGAATATAACAATGTCATATTAAAAAAAAAAAATCCTCTTGATGAAATTAGGTATATAAAACCAATAAAAGTACTGATGATTCCTATATTTCTCTGCCCTATGCTAATACAGAAACATCTGACATCAGAACCAAAACAATGAGCACTCTATACAAGCAAGACCAAAAGGTCCACCACTTATGCTAGCTTGCTGAGTCATCGACCACAAGCCTAAAGCAACTTTCAATGTATCACAATTAAAGCAACCTAACCAAATATGTTTACCAAAATACTGTTCCGTTTCTTACTTTGATGCATTTATGACTTTCCTGTAGAATGAGTTCATAACTCTTTGGGAGGCTACCAGTACTTATATAGAGATGAGTCTTTTCATCTCTATATAACTCATCCATGGAGAATGTGACGATAAACTTGGAGTTTTTCCCTTGCAGGTCATTTGAAAGCTTCATCTTAAATCTTTCTCTCCTCTTTTTTTTTTTTTGGCATATTAACCAATTAATAATCCAATTAATTAATTAATCTTGTTTCACCGAGTTTCTTAATTAATTGGTTCATTTAATCTTGATTAATTTCTTATTAAGTGGATCAAGATTCATCAAAGATATCTTTAGATCAAGCTTGATTAGGTACTTAATTAGCAACAGCGTAAAATGAATGAAGTGTTTGGAAGTAGCTATTTAACACTGATACGTATAAACAATTACAAATTTATTAACCATCCTAAATCAAATCTATTATCTAACAATTCATATTTCTATTTTCACTAATTTTTCTAACCACATATTACACCACAAATATTTTTTTTAACTTTGATTCTTTTGCTAGAAAATAAAATTACTTATCTTTTCGAAGCACAAAAAAATTAGGATTTTCATTTGCAATATTTATCATCATTAAAAATACTGCCAAAAGGTGGATAAACAATATTCTCAATAAAATTTTATAATAGAAAATTTATTCATAAATGTATAATGCTAAAATAAGTATCTAAAATGATATTCAACAGAAGAAGCTGGCCTAAAGTTGAACCTGCGAAAGGAGTTTTCATATTCTTCAAATTAGAACACATATCTGCTAGTTAGCTTTTGGTGAATCGGAATCAAAACTCATAACTAACTAAGTTGCTTTTACGAGTTTTTGTTTTGGCTTTGATACAATATCATGGAATAGTATATGTAGAGAATGAAATTTTGGTTTTTCACATCAAGCTTTTAATTAAACCCCAAATATATCTTTAGCACAAAGAGATCTCGAGTCTCATATAACAAAGAACTGATAGAACATTTAAGATCGATATAACAAAGAACTGATAGAACATTTAAGATCGATGCTTAGCATATAATGATGTTACACGCCATTTAGGAAATATAGACATTCTTTAGACGATCTAAGTCACCTGCTATAGCTGCGCAATAATTAGCTAACCAACATGTGGTGTTCGTTAATTTAAGGGAAAAAAAGAAAAGAAAGAAAAGAGAACATAATTAAGCATATATATATATATGGACAGGCTAATTTAATCAACACATTAACAAACGCAACAATTTTATTCACTAATTTACTTTTTTAGGAAGACACCATACAAGAGAGTAAATAAAAAAAAAAACTCTTATACATATAAAGATATCTTAAAACTGAGTAAACAGACACTCCCACATTAATAGATAATAACAATATCCATCTTTTTATTTAAATAAGCATAACATAAAAAGTAATATTGTATACACTTAACCAGTTTGGTCAATATTTTCTCCCGTATTGAGGGATAACAAGAAGATCGAGATTGACGTCGTTCGCAACGTTATCATCAACAATACTGGCCAAATTCCATGGCCGACCCTCCAAACAATCGTCATTACCTGTAAATTATATATTAAAAGTATATTAACAAACGCATGTATTAAAATAAGAATTATGCATATTATTTAAATGAAAGGAAAGCTGGCCTAAAAACCTGCGCAGGTTGTTTCCATAATCTTCATATCTGAAAAGATCTCTGCTTCCGGAATCAAAACTCGAGAGTAATTCAGATGCTTTTGCGAGTTCTTGCCTCTGGTTTGATATAACATGCACGTATATATAGATGGGTAATGCAGTTGCCGACAGTGAGGTTGGTGCATTGTGTGGACGTGGTTAAACTAATAGGCAACATCAATAATTGTCTTCTCTTTCCAAAAATAAAAATAAATAAATTTGGAAAATGTGGCCAGAAACCGCCAAAGCGCGGTGGTTTTCATTTTTCTGAAATATTTTTTAATGGCTCACGTGCATCTCGTGGGAGCCTGCTGGGCCCCGTGCTCAAGTTCGTAGACGGCTAACACAAATCATTCAAGATCTGCATCAAAAGCAACAAGCCACGAGTTGCACGTGGTCTGTCTATATAAAAAAAAAAAAAAAATCCCCTGTGATACGATAACCTAACTTACACTTACACACAACAACAGTATCTATTTATGAAATTAAAATTAACAAGATTACATTTATCTACAGTATTAAGATGTGATGTATTTTTGTTATTTTTTAAATGGTGCTTTTGAATTTACTTTGTCGGATAAGAATGTTTTATTTTTTATGAATTTAAAAATATATTTGATTGATTGTTTTAAAATTAGGATTTAGCTACTTTGCAAAAGTTGCAAGGTACCATAACTTTTGTCTTTTTATGTGGTAAATTAATTTCATTTGACTCCTTGATTTCCTTATTATTTTTAATTTATTTTTAATTATAATTTTATTTTCCTCTCTCATTCTTTCCCTTCACTCCATAGGTGGCCCAATTTTTTTCTTATTATTATTATTTGCTTAATGATTATTTTAATTAAAATAATCTAATGACTAAAAAAATATAAACCTTAATCTATTAATAATGAGCCTAAACAAGTACAAAAGCAAGCATTGAGTTTGGGCTTTAGGCAAATTTTGGAAATTTTTTAAACATTTTAATTAAATTAGAAAATTAAAACAATTTGATATAATTAAGACTTTATCGGGATCCCGATTGAAGTCCTGACTAATCCCGAGTTTTAATGAGAATAAATTTAATCTCAATTCTTTTTTATTTTAAATTTTTTAAGTTATATACTGTGTCATGCACCATTTGGAATGGGATTTGGGATTCCGATTGGGATTCAATTTTTTTTACCAACTTTAATTGGCAAAAGAGTTTTAATTAGCTGTTTGAGAATGTTATATTAATTAACAAAATTATAATAATCTACGATTGTTATAATAATCTACAATGTATAATTTGGGAATAGTAAAGCTCCTATTATTTAGTTTATTTGAGTGTATAGGCTTATTGATTAATTCATACCAATATAATTTGATTAGAATTGAAGTATCATAACTATGAATTTTATTCTTCTACTCTTTTGCAAATGTTAATATGTTAAACATATTCTTATTATTTTGAATATTAAACACTGACATACTAATATCATAAAAAATAGTAGTAATTGGGAAATTTCACTATAAGTTGGGTTGAAACTTAAATTAATAATTTGGAATTACATTTTTTAATTGTACGTTGAAGTTCTAGCCTCTAGGTACTAAACCAAATTAATGGCTTAAGCTAATGAAAGGAATAATTGGTTAATGCTTTCTAACTTGAACTAACGATATCTATTATTTCATTCTATGATTATTATTTTTTAATTACTTTCGATTCCAGTTCGTGATACATGAGATGGATGAGATGAAGAAATTGGGAATGATTTTTGAATTAATTTTAATATTTTATTCAAAAATTAAATTTACTTATTTTTTGTTTATTTTGTATTTTTAACAATGAAAATGTTAATGAAATTTCTCCTAATTTTAATTGTCTAATTATTTAAAATTTTGAGACAATTTGGACTTATACATTAAAATATTTACAATTTTGAGACAATTTAGACTTATGCATTAAAATTTGTAACTCTTTAAAATTTTTAAATTTTTAAAAATATAGGGACTATAACGTTAATTACTAAATAGACACATCCTTACCATGGATGCTACTTTTCCATTAAATCTAGACACTGAGAGTGAGGAGCTGAAGTCACAAAAAGACAAAAATCTTGGTATGTTGCAACTATTGCAACATAAGCGAGTCCTTAAAATTATATATAAAAATAAAAATAATAAAGATGTATTTAGTTGTTTATCTAAAAATTTAGTGACAATAACAGAGAATGACAATATAATTTAATGAAACATTTTTCAATTTCTAATTATTTTGGATGGTCTTTCATTATTATTATTATTATAGATGTTAATTTTAACAAACAACATAAACAACTAAAATAGTTATAAAAGGACATAATTTATAATATAGATTTCTATCATTTAAAAACTTATTTAATTATATTATTGGATAATTTATACTCATAAATTATAGATGATATATAATTATAGTAATTTGAAATTTGTTAAAACACAAATTATTATTAGTAAAGAATTAAAATAATATGGGCGTAGTATTTTTTTAAATTTATTAGCATATTATAAAAAAAAAGTTAAATTATAATATTAACAACGTGACTGGATTGTGAGACCCATGCAGTATTGTTGACAAATAAAGCATGAACATCACAATGTTAGTGGACCCCAAAAAAACAAAAATAAAAAATGTTAAAATGTTGTTTTTTACTTTTCTTTGTTAAAGTGAAAAATAAAATAATTTCATTTTTATTGGAAAATAAAAACTGATCCTATTTGGTTAGGACGCATTTTTTTATTTTGTGTCTTTATAAAATAAAAAATGAAAAATATAAAATGGTACCAAATGCACCTTAAATTTCACATGATTCTCGTATGAGATGTCGCAATCAAAAGCCAGTATATAAGAGAGAATAATACGAATGAAATGAATAATTTCATATCATCTAATCTTGACCCTCCATTAACTCATCTTTAATCTAGTAGTTTAAAAATTATGGTTAAAAAATTATATCTAAACTTGTGTTTAAAATTATATCTCTTGAACCATTATTTTTTCTGTTTTAAAAATATGAAAATTCATGTCAGCTTACTTTAAACCCTTAGATTGGTGAATCGGAATCAAAACTCGAAAGGTATAACTAAGTAAGTTGCTTTTGCGAGTTTTTGTTTTGGCTTGATACAATATCATGGAATAGTATATGTAGAGAATGAAATTTTGGTTTTTCACATCAAGCTTTTAATTAAACCCCAAATATATCTTTAATTAGCACAAAGAGATCTCGATTCTCATATAACAAAGAACTGATAGAACATTTAAGATCGATGCTTAGCATATAATGATGTTACACGCCATTTAAGAAATATAGACATTCTTTAGACGATCGAAGTCACCTGCTATAGCTGCGCAATAATTAGCTAACCAACATGTGGTGTTCGTTAATTTAAGGGAAAAAAAAAAGAAAGAAAAGAGAACATAATTAAGCACATTTATATAGACATGCTAATTTAATCAACACATTAACAAACGCAACAATTTTATTCAATAATTTATTTTTTTAGGAAGACACCACACAAGATAGTAAATAAAGAAAAATTCTTATACATATTAAGATATCTTATTAAGTAAAACTGAGTAAACAGACACTCGCACATTGATAGGTAATAACAGTACCTATTGTTTTATTTAAACTAGCATAACACAAAAGAGTGATATTACTTGCATTTAACCAGTTTGATCAACGTTTCTCCCATATTGAGGGACAACAAGAAGATCGAGATAAACGTCATTCGCAATGTTATCATCAACAATACTGGCAAAAAAATTCCATGGCCGACCCTCCAACCAATCATCATTACCTGTAAATTTTATATTAAAAATATATTAACAAATGCATGTATTAAAATAAGAATTATGAATGATATTCAGATGAAAGTAAAGCCGGCCTAAAAACCTGCGCTGGTTGTTTCCATATTCTTCATATCTGGAAAGATCTCTGCTTCCGGAATCAAAACTTAAAGAGTAATTCAGTTGCTTTTGCGAGTTCTTGCTTCTGGTTTGATATAGCATACATGCATGTATTTATAGATAAAGCAGTAGCCGACTGTGCCAAGGCGGGCGCATTGTGGGGGCGTAGTGAAAGTAATAAGCAATATCAATAATAGTCTTTTCTTTCAAAAAAATAATAATAATAATTTGGAAAATGTGGCCAGAACCGCCAAAGCGCGGTGGTTTTTCATTTTTCTGAAATATTTTGTAATGGCTCACGTGGCTTGATTTTTTGAAAATTAATTAAGAGCTAGCTAAAGTACAATTTGCGAGAATAACGTGGGAGCTTGCTGGGCCCCATGGCTCAACATCGTATACAGCTAAAGTCCATACCAATCATTCAAGATCAGCGTTACTTAATTAATAAATTCCACATCATTCTCGCATTAGGTGTCGCAATCCGAAGCAATGTATAAGAGACAATACTGCGAATGAAATTAATAATTTCATGTCTTCCAATCTTAACCCTCCATTAACTCATCTTTATTAAGACTTTAATCTAATAGTTAAAAAATTATATTTAAATTTGTGTTTACAATTATATTTAAATTTAGGTTGATTACAATTTAATGGTTAAGATTTTGTGTCAAAACTTCTATTGAAAATGTGGGCTTCCGATCCTCTCTCTAAAATTATGTCTCTTAAACCATTATTTTTTTTTGGTTTTAAAATTCATTTACAATGTTTTAAAAGTCATTTCAATACTTTAATAAAGTGTAGGAACTTTCATTACAATATATATATATATATATATATATATATATATATATATATATATATATACTAATGGGATATTTTCATTTTAATAATGTGAGAATGTTATTAATAAATAAATAAATATATAAAAAGTTCAATGCAGTAACAAAAAAAACACAATAATTAATATATTAAAATTTATATTTTTTAAATATTTTAATAGTAATTCTCACTTTAACAAAGTAAAAATATTCTCATTAAAAAAGTATTATATATATAAACATATATATAGACACACACTTAGGTGGCGTTTGTTTTTTTGTATGAAATCTGAATAGACCTGAATCAATCTGAATTCTGAATAGATCTGAATATCTGAATCTGAATAATATGTTTATTTTTTTGTCTGAATATAAAAAATAAGTATTAAGTTGTTTGTTTTTTTCAACTGAAAAAAACTGAAAATATGTACTTTTATATTTTTATCCTTATTAAATTTGAATGTCAAATAAATAATATATTAAATACCATAATATTTTAACATTTATAAATAAAATTATATTCAAGTGAATACATAATTATTTTAAAATTTTAATATATAAAATACCATAAATTTCAAAATTTATCATATATAATATAAGAAAGAAAAAACAGTGATATTTTTATGTGGGGTAAATGTCTATGGGTAAGTTTTGGCATAGACATGAAAAATAAATTTAAAACATGGATATTTTTTATATTAGTGAGTAATTGACTTAATTGAGATTTCTTCATTAAGTAAAAAGCTAAAAAAATTGGCTTATTTTGTTAAGTCAACATTATTTAAAAAGTCTCATTAAGTTATAAAAGCAAACACCACTAATTAACTTAATGAGACTTTTTAGATAATTTTGACTTAATAAAATAAGCCAATTTTTTTGACTTTTTACTTAATGGAGAAATCTGAATTAAGTCAATTACTTGCTAATGTCAAAAATATCCTTACTTTATAATTTATTTTTCATATCTATCCCAAACTCACCCATAGACATTTACTCCATATAAAAATATCCTTATTTTTTCTTTCTTATATTATATACGATAAAATTTAAAATTTATGGTATTTTATATATTAAAATTTTAAAATAATTATATATTCACTTGAATATAGTTTTACTTATAAATATTAAAATATTATAATATTTAATATATTATTTATTTGACATTCAAATTTAATAAGGATACAAATATAAAATACATATTTTTAGCTTTTTAAGTTGAAAAAAACAAACAACTTAATACTTATTTTCTGAAATTTAGACAAAAAAATAAACATATTATTCAGATTCAGACATTTAGATCTATTTAGAATTCAGACTAATTCATGTCTATTCAGATTTTAGATAAAAAAAACAAACGCCACCTTACTTTATTATCGAAATTCGCATTTATATATGATGTTCCTTTGCTAAAGATTAATGATAAGAGTACTTAACCCCACTACTCCAACAAAAAGTGGGAAATGGACGGGCTAGGTAAAGTCTTGCGTAGTGCTCTATACGCTTGTCCAATTTTGGACCAACTTTGGGCTGGGCCTCTCAATTCATTTTGAACTTTTTAAATGTTTCAACATTTATTTTAAAAGAAAAACGACTTAGAACTCTCAGTAAAGTGAGTTTTCAAAAATTTACAACTTATATATGTAATTTCAAGTGTGCAACATAAAAAATTACCAAAATAACACCATTACCGTCACATTCCGATAAACATTAGTGAATAATAACCTCATAATAAATCATAATTCACTTAACATCAATACGCAGATACCATGATTTTTTATTTTTATATTTTTTAATAATTTAAATTTAAAAAATGGGTAACAAGTAGGTTGAGCCTAAGCTCAGGCTTCAGGGCTTCAATGCCTCAACACGGCACATTATTGGCTTGCAAAATTTAGGCCCATGTTCAGGCCCTCACATAATGGGTTAGACCTAAACTCGCAAGCTTGGGTCGAATCTTAAATGGGTTGGGACAATCCGAGCCATCTTATCATCCCTATAAGAATAATTAAAAATTGAATTAATAACAAAATTATCCTAAATTTTGAATTACTAACAAACTTGCCCTAAGAATTTGCCTTTGTGGGATTAAGATGGAATTTATTGGTACAACGCATAGAATTTTTCACTGTGAAAATATATGATTCCCACAAAATAAAACCACGTATAATTGCACTTTTTTCATTTTTTTTAATGACATAAATTTGGTGATAAGGTGAGTTTTTGTTGAACACTAAATCGGCAAATGATCAACATGGTGAAATGAAAAAGTATAAAATCAAAATAAGTTCGGGCCATTAATTCAGTACCCAACAAAAACTCAGTTCAGCATTGAATTATAATCTCTTTTTTTAAATTCGTGGTAACTATTAAAATATGTATGGATAGATGGATGGATTTATAACTCTACACTTCTCTTATAGTACTTTAATTTTGTACATCTCAAAGGAGGACACTCATTCATTTGGTATTGGTATATAGTATATCCAATAAATAAATACCACTTGACATACTACTGACAAAGTGTTCTTCAGTTTGTCAAAAACAAGCAACTCACTGGCATCCTTCAACCTACTAAATACAATAATATTCTAATAATTAGGTCTCAATTTTGTAACTAATCAAGCTAACTAAGTTCCTGTTTGAGATTGCTTTTGGGAGGCTCAAAAGTAATTTTAAAAAACTAAAAACTAATTTTGGTGTTTGATAAATTTTTTAGAAATCACTTTATTAAAATCACTTCATCTTACAGTAGATTTTGAAAAGTATGGAATGAATAATTTTTCAAATTTTGATTTTTTGAATCATTTTTATACTTAATAAAATTTCATATTTATCCTTATATATATTGTAAAAATTCAAAATTATCCTTATCAATTAGGAAATACAATCCTTAACTTTAGATTATTATTATCAATTATATGGATAACAATATAAAAAAAATAAAATGAATAATATAAAATATTTGTTTTGATTATCAATTATTATATGTACACAATAACAAATATTTTATGTACATATTTATGAATGTTCAAATAAATTGTATTTAACATTATGTCCAATATAGTAATTTATATTCTTACAATAGTTTAACAGTAAGATTTACTAAACACATACAACTACTTTTAAAATTTATACTACTTTTCAAAATTAATTTTACCAAATATTTAACTAATTTCTTTTACAACTGATTATTTCTATAGTATGGCTAACTGTAATTATTTTAAAAACTACAATATTATGAAACTAGCCCTAAATACAACCATTTAAGTATTGGGAAATTCATCATCAGTCCATTGAAGTGCACCACATAGATGTTATGCATAAAGAGTTTAAGCATGACATACAAAAGGTTGCAAATTTTATTTTTGCATTTAGAGTGTGTCTCCTTGGATTAAAAGTTTGGATGAGTAATGTTAGGGGTTCATAACTGTAACACTGGCATTTGAATCTCAAGATAATGGTTATCAATATTTATCGAAAAAAAGGACACTTACACGTCTAAAATTTGAAAAAATGGTCATTTAGACCCTCATATTCTCAATAAGGGACATGAAGACTCCCTTTTCAACTAAAATACCCTTTGACTCTATTAACTTAAAAACATTGACTCAAATGTTTTATAATAGATAGAAATATAATATCAAAATAAATGTAATAATATAGACATTTTAAACAATTTAAATATTCAAAATATTTTATTACTTTACAATCTTATACTATATTACACTAAATTTTATAATAAATAGAAACGTAATATTAAAATAAAGATATAAGAATATAAATTATATTAGATATTGTATAAAATAATTTTAATATTATTAATACATAAGATGTGTTTTAAAATTATAAAATTTGCTTAACCCAAAGATTTAATTAAATTTTTTATAATTAATACAAATATATTATTAAAATAAATATAATAATTTAAATTTTAAAAATTATTTTTTTATATATTAAGATATTTCTAATATTACTTGTCTACTAGAGAAATTAAACTATTTAAATTATATATCTTTATTAAAATTTAAAATCAAATTTTTTAGTCATTATCCATTAAGGGTATTATAGTCAAAGGAGATTTTTGTGTCTCTTATTCGGAGGCCTATATGACTATTTTTTTTAAATTTTGGGGTGTAAGTGTCCTTTTCCTATATTTATCATAAATGGTGATTTAATAATAATAATAAAAATATTATTGACAAATATGATATGACAATTATAGAAATTTCATCTGAAACTTAAATTCTGAAATAATAGTTGAGATCTCTAAGATTATAAAAAAAAATGCCTTTTACAAATTTTCTTTCTATATAACAATGTATAGTCCTCCTAAACGAGAGGTACTTAATGATCGTATAAGAGTAATTTTTTTAGTGTGACCCAATCTTAGCTTGTGCAATTAACCTCAACTATTGCTACTAAGACCTCATGAAACAGATTATGTTACAATCTTTTTATAGTATCACAAGCTTTCTTTATAGATGGAAGTAACTGTGATGACAATTTGGCACAAATGTAAAAGTTTTATGTACAAGAAAGATTGTATCGAGAAATTGTTACGACTTTAACCAATTAGTACTACGTACAAACTTGGTGAAAAAAAAAAAAAAAAAATCATTACATGGATTTTCATTACATTTACCAACTTGCATCTCGTAACACCAAATCAGAAAAGTGTAATAAAAAACTTTGATTTATAAGATTAACCGACCCAGTAGTTAAGAAAGCATAGCAAATAAATGGTACGGAAACAATTACCATTTATAAGATTGCTGGGAATTTCTGTTTGAAGCCTATACTACTACTGTACGAAGCCTAAAACTTCTCATAATAAAAATGCTCTAGAAAACAAAATTGTTTACGGGGGTTGGGTGTGTTTATCGGTGAAAGAAATCACACCTACCATCCCTAATCGATCAAGCAGACTCATTTTTGTCTTAGTATCAGATTTAGTTGAGAGTCTTCTTGCCCAAAGGCTTTGATCAGGTGACCAAGAAGTTGAGACCCAAGTGTAGCACACCATCTTTACAGCTAACAAGAAACTGTAAATGTAAGATTCTGATCGGAATCTTTGAAGAATTGGAGTCTTCGTAACACAGTTTCCGAATCTTCAGCAAGGATGAAATCCTCAAATTCTTCTCCCTTTTAGTCTAAAGTGCCAAATTCTTCTTAGCACCTGCAATGCTTCGATTGCAATGTTGTGGAAACCACGGTAACATCTAGTTGAATCCCTTCTGCGGTAACATGATCCAACAGATTTATTAAGGCTTGATCAAAATCTCCATAATCCAGCAGAATCTGAGATAAAACATGCTCAACGAGAAGTAATGAGACCAGTCATTGTAACTTCTTTTATCTCAATTCAACTTCTTGATCGGGATAAGATAACGCAGTATAAGACCTAATGCTAATGCATCAGTTGCAATGGCAAAAGGATGCCTTTATAAGAGCAGTATATGTCCTTGTCTTGTGGATAAACCCGTCACGCGCCATCATGGAAACAAGCGCAGAAGCAGATTTGAAGCATCTTATAATGCTACAGCAGCAATCAATCATTATGTTGTGAGTTGCAGCATTTGGTGGGATACCACAAGATTTCATGTATTTAAATATGAACCTCCAACTCATCGAGCCGCAATTACATATTATAGATAATTCATTGGGAACATTTACTTCCTGAGCTTCAGCGAGGGAATGCAACACTGTATTATAGATTGGCGTTGCCAAGAAAGTCTTGCTATCACGGAAAAGGTTCTTGTAACATGTAAATTCTTTATTTTTTTAATTAACCACTAATTGATACATGAATATAAAGTCTAAAGAGCTTCGTCAATAAATTCCTAAGCCAAATGTGCTTCCAGAAGATCTTAACAATAGCGTTTGTCATTACATCCCCACTAACTGTCTAATTTTAGTTCTGTTTCCCCAAATTTCATATAATTTCAGAGCCACAAGGACATAGTGAATACAAAGGGCACATAGTACTTTTTTCTGAGATAGAATTCCAACAAAGGAAGACTATTATACAAAGTCCAAATTATTTCGGAGGACATTAACGAATGTATTTCTTTTTTCCCTTGATGCAATTAGTTATATAGAACCAGTAGAAGTTATGATGATTCCTGTAATTCTCTGCCCTATGCTAATACAGAACCTAGCTTGATTCCAAGTTCACATTTATCTAACATTGGAACCAAAACAATGGGAACTCTATCCAAGCAATACCCAAAGGTCCACCACTTATGCTGGCTTGCTAAAGCATTGACCATAAGCCTAAAGTAACTTTCAATATAGCACAACTAAAGTATGTAATCCGTCACCACCAACCAACCTATACTTCTTATTTTTCTAGGGATAGGAGATGGATGTTGAGTACCATTTCTACTACCACAAATTCAATGTGTAATCGTAGCATTCAATGTGTATTTTTCAATATTCTTATTTTTCAATTATTTGACCATTTCCTTTTACTAAGATCAATGTTAGGCAGATTAGACAACATGCTGCAGGAAAAGCGTTGAAAGGCTTTGCATTAGTATACTAAAAATTTTGGTCCAGTAGAGCCTTAGCTAAGTTGATACAACCTTCCAAATTCAGTTATGAGCAGCCCAAGAAGGAAACCATGTCACATGTTGAGGAGGGAGCAGCTTGTAATGAACTACAGAAAAGCACACGATTAAGAAAGCCTCTTGGGTGGTTTAAAGACTATGTAGTGTAGTGGAATTGATTTATTTTAAGGCTCTATATTTGCTGGTTTATTTTTGCTGTTATTTTTCTGTTACAAGCTATTGCTGAGTTGTATTGAAACTTTTGTAGATAGAGGGGTATATGTAGATAACTAATTTTGTAAAGTCATCATAAATGAATTGTTTCTTATCCTTCTCGACTATTCTTCTATTCTCAACTTCTCTCTTCAATCTTGCTCTTTCTTTTTGAATTTTTTTTAGCCGGCACTCGCTTGAAGAGTCTGACTTAACTCATACAGCCTTTGGTTGCAGGGGGTGTATCATTAGTGCTTTCATTGCTATCATCATGGCGGATTCGGAGGTGTTAAAGACGATTCAAGAGTAGTTCGAGAGCCAAACATTGTCGTTGCATCAAACATTGCAACAATATATGGCAATGGTGGATTCTCACCTTGACGATTTGCGTTCACAGATCCATGGATCTTCAAACAACTCGGGTCGAGCTCTTCATCAACCCAACCCAATATCTCATTCCACTAAGGTAAATTCTAGTGATACTGAGATATTGCCAGCGTTACGTTCTATGAAGATGGAGGTTCCTAAGTTTGACGGATCTGACCCAAACGGGTGGGTTTTTTGAATTGAGGAGTTCTTTTATTTTCACGGTATGCCGGAACCTCTTCATTTGCGGATTGTTTCTTTTCATATGGAAGGACGCACAGCGGCGTGGTATCAATGGATGAAGATGAATAGCCTGCTTACAACTTGGAAATAATTTTTGCAAAATCTCAAACATCGTTTTGGCGCCTCCCTCTATGAAGATCCTCAAGGAAATTTGTCCAAGTTAACCTAAACCACAACAGTAGCAAAATTTCAAACCCCTTTTGAAGATTTAATGAATCGAGTGACTAGAATCTCAAAACCACTTCTGATCAGTTTCTAATACGGGCAACTTTAGAAGAAGGTTTACGAAGGCTTAGAGAAGAAGAGAGATAAAGAGTTGAATACTAGTTGGCTTGATGCCTTTATTGAATTCAGAGCTGGCCTTTTTAAAGGCTTACAACACAAATATCTAACTAGAAATAAGGAACAAAAATAACAAAATATAAGGAGATAATGCAGCACCATGTGCCACGATTCCCACATAAATTTATTCAGTTCTATTCTAAAGCAACAAAACTATTAACGGCTAATTTACTCCTCTTGACTTGGTCCTACAGCAAGCACCAGACCAGTGATAGCAAATAGCACATATCAGTCCACCCCCCTAAAATGCGACTTGTCCTCAAGGAGAAAGTCAGGATATTGCCGGTTAAAACGCCATTGATTCTCCCAGGTGGCATCTTCCTTGGGTGCACCAGCCCATTTTACAAGAATCTCAGTTTTGGGACGTATTTGCCTTTACGAACAATGCGAGTATCCAAGATAGCCTCAGGTTGTGGAAGAATCGTAAAGTCGTCGCTTGTAGGAGGCAAAGTAGGAGAAGAATGAACTGAGCCTACTCGTTTCTTCAAAAGACTCACATGGAACACGTCTTGAATTTGAGACCCAACAGGCAGCTGCAGCTAGTAAGCAACAGGCCCCACTCGCGCAAGAATTTTGTAAGGTCCAAAGAATCGTGGTGCCAACTTAAGTGAGCCACGAAAAACCACTGAATGTTGACGATACGGCTGCAACTTAAGGTACACATAATCACCAACTTCATAAACAATATCACGACGATGTTGATCGGCCTGTGATTTCATTCGGTCACGAGCCACAATAAGATTTTAGCGTAAGTCTCGCAATATTTCCTCTCGAGAACGCAAAAAATCATCCACTGCCTGAACTTTAGTAGTACCGGGAATGTAGGATAGCAATGATGGAGGAGGTACACCATATACAGACTCAAACGGAGAAACTTTAGTTGATGAATGAGTGGCTGTATTATAGCTGTACTCAGCCCAAGGCAACCAATCAATCCATTTTTTAAGCTGTTCATGAGTGAAACAACGTAGATACTGTTCCAAAACTCGATTGACAACCTCGGTTTGTCCATCCGTTTGTGGATGGTAACTAGAGCTCATTGAGAGAGTGCAACCTTGTAACTTAAATAAGGACTTCCAAAAAGAACTAAGAAAAACACGGTCTCGGTCACTGACAATAGAGGTTGGCACACCATGTAAGCGAACAATTTCCCGTACAAATGCCTTTGCTACTGTCAAGGCTGTATAAGGATGCTTTAAAGGAATAAAGTGGCTGTATTTTGACAATCTATCAACAATGACCATGACAACAGTATAGCCCTGGGATGGAGGCAAACCATCTATGAAATCCATAGAGACTGCAGTCCAAATTCTATCCGGCACTGGCAATGGTTGAAGTAGGCCTGCAGGTGGTAAACATTCTGTTTTACAACGTTGACATATATCACAACCACGTATATATTCCTTGATTGCCGTTCGCATTCCAGGCCAAGTAAAATTCTTTTTGAGTCTGCTGAGTGTCTTATGGTAACCAAAGTGGCCACCTATCGGTGATGAGTGCCCTTCTGATAAGATTGCAGGAACTAGAGTAGAAGTAGGACTCAATAGAAGTTTTCCTTTTTTTATCCAAACACCTCCTCTTTGAAGGCACTGAGATTCATCAGAACTGGATAACTTGGCATAAAAAGGATCTTGAGAAACTTCTTGTTGGAGAGTGGACCACCAATCGGCAACGGGCAAGGAAATTGCGAAAAAATGAAAATTTGTAATGCGGGATAAAGCATCAGCTCCTTGATTCTCTTTTCCTCGTTTGTACTGGATAGTGTAGTCATAACCCAAAAGTTTTGGTAGCCACCGTGTCTGAGCAGGAGTGGTAATACGTTGCTCAAGTAAATATTTCAAACTCCTTTGGTCTGTTTGGATGATGAAAGGTTTACCTAGCAGGTATGGACGCCATTTCTGAATTGCCTTAACAATGGCTAACATTTCTTTCTCATATGTGGACAATGCCAAAGCTGATCCTTTAAGAGCTTCACTAAACAATGCTACTGGTTGGTTTTGTTGCGTCAATATAGCACCGATTCCTTTGTTACTTGCATCACTTTCAATCACAAAAGGTTGTGTAAAATCAGGAAGACGCAGCATTGGGGCCGAAGTAAGGACATGCTTAAGTTGTGTAAAAGCAGTGGATGCTTCCTGAGTCCAAAGAAATCTTTCCTTTGTCAACAAACGTGTCAATAGAGCAGCAAGTTCTCCAAACCCACGAATAAATTTCCTATAATACCCGGCCAAACCAAGGAAACCACGAACTCCTCGAGAAGAAGAAGTAATCGGCCAGTCCATAACAACTTTGATTTTTGCGGGGTCGACTGCGACACCTTCTAAGGAAATGAGGTGGCCCAAATAGTCAACCTGTAAAACCCCAAAACGACATTTTGATTTTTTAGCAAACAAAGTGTTATGTGACAATATTACCAGTACATTGCGAAGATGTTGTAAATGCTCAGTCCAGGTCCGACTGTACACCAATATGTCATCGAAGAACACTAAGACAAACTTTCGAAGATAGGGCCGAAACAAGTCATTTATAAGACTCTAAAAGGTAGAGGGAGCATTTGTAAGACCAAATGGCATGACCACGAATTCATAGTGGCCTGCATGTGTACGAAAAGCCGTTTTGTGTATATCTTCCTCTCGGACTCTTATCTGATGGTACCCGGATCGAAGGTCCAATTTAGAGAAGTACTTCGCACCATGCAACTCGTCGAGCAACTCATCAATTACTGGTATAGGATATTTTTCTTTTACTGTGATGTTATTGAGAGCACGATAGTCAACACAAAATCTCCATGTGCCATCCACTTTTTTAACTAACAAAACAGGAGAGGAAAAAGGACTCGTACTAGGACGAATCAAACCAGAGTCAAGAAATTCATGCACCATCCGCTCAATTTCAGCCTTTTGGTAGTGGGGGTACCGATATGGACGTACACTAATGGGATCTTGATTTGGTCGAAGAGTTATTTGGTGATCATGTGTCCTTGGCGGGGGTAAAGATGTTGGAGTAGAGAATACATGAGAGAATTCAGTAAGGAGAGATTCAAGGTCAGCTGGATGTGGGGTTGATTCATAGGAGTATTGTGTCGGGACCACTTGTAAAAAGAAACTCATACCAGACACATGCAGCAATTCCTTAGTAGTCATAGGAACCAGGTTAGGTTGTTGAAGGCCCTGGAAAGTGCAAACTTTGCCATTTTGTTGAAATGTCATTTTGAGTTGTCGATAGTCCGTCTCGACGGGTCCCAAAGTCTCCAGCCATTACACCCCAAGCACAGCTTGACAAGCGGCCACAGGCAATACAAAAAAATCAGCTTGGATTGGATGACCTTGAATTTCCAAAGTAAGCCCTAGGCAGCGACCAGAACAATCAACCTTCTCTCCATTCCCGACCATCACTTGAAGTGTTTTGTCTCGGATCACTGGAAGTCCACATTTAGTTACAACAGACTGGTCAAGAAAATTATGAGTGCTGCCGCCATCGATGAGCACTGTGAGGTCCCTATTTTTCAACTTACCGAGGACTCGAAGGGTTTGTGGGTGGGTAGTTCCTGCCATAGCGTGGAGAGATATTTCTGGTAAAGATGTAAAAGAGATATCATCATCAGAATGCTCAGTTTCAGCCGAGTCTACAACAGTTGTAAGGTCTTCCAACATGAAGAGTTGTGGTCGCTCGCATCGATGGCCGGGCACGTACTTCTCGTCGCAATAGTAACAAAGACCTTTTTCTCGGCGGGCTTTGGCTTCCTGCCCAGATATCCGTCGAAAAGGAAGTTGAGAGGGAGTTGCTATAGGTGTGGTCTTCTGTGGAGGAGAAGGACCAAGGATGCCCGCGGTTGTATTCAGTTGCAGTCTAGATGGTGGCGTTGTGGATGCAGGACGGGTAGGGAAACTTGGTCGACGCTGCAAGTTATTCCTTTCTTCAATCAAACGAGCCACGCTAATAACATCTGAGAGAGTGCGTGGTTACTTAACGCGAACGTCCAGCCGCACGTCATCTTTGAGCCTTGCAATGAAGCTTCCAACGAGATGACTCTCAGGCAAGTTATCCACACGGTGAGAGAGCTGCTCAAATTGTTCTTGATAAGCAGCCACGGTGGTGACTTGTTTAAGACGACCTAATGCTTCTGACGGGTCATCATAATCCGTCGGTCCAAAACGACGAAGAATGGCTTGAGTGAATTCTACCCATGTGGAAGGACCTCGAAACTTTGTGAACCATCGATACCATTGTAATGCAACCCCCTCTAAATGAAATGAAGCCAGTTGAACTTGTTGCTGAGGATTAATTCCTTTAAACTCAAAATATTGTTCCGCTTTAAAAATCCAACCAGTTGGATCACTGCCTCCAAAGGTCGGGAAGTTCAGTTTGAGGTGGGCTTGGTTGTGGTCGTGAGTAGCATTGGATGTGTGAATCTGGTTCAGAAATGAGGTAGGTCGATGTGACGATTCTCCTGGTGCGAAAGGGTTTACTTCTGTAGCAGCTGAGTTGGTGGTAGCGTTGACTCGAAGTGCTTGTAGTTCAGCGAGGACTGTTTGAAGGGTTGCATTAACTTGATTGAAGTTGTTATTGAGGCAGTCAAAGTTTGATTCATGTCGAGTTAAGATTTCGTTGACTTCATTCTTGAATTCAGCATTTGTTTTGCCACGAGTGTCCATGAACGGAAACCGTGCTCTGATACCACTGATACGGGCAACTTTAGAAGAAGGTTTACGAAGGCTTAGAGAAGAAGAGAGATAGAGAGTTGAATACTAGTTGGCTTGATGCCTTTATTGAATTCAGAGCTGGCCTTTTTAAAGGCTTACAACACAAATATCTAACTAGAAATAAGGAACAAAAATAACAAAATATAAGGAGATAATGCAGCACCATGTGCCACGATTCCCACATAAATTTATTCAGTTCTATTCTAAAGCAACAAAACTATTAACGGCTAATTTACTCCTCTTGACTTGGTCCTACAGCAAGCAACAGACCAGTGATAGCAAATAGCACATATCAGTTTCTTCATCACGGGATTCACAGTCGATATTCGTCGTGAACTGCTTTTGGCTCAGCCTTCTTCTTTGATGGAGGCGCTTACATTAGCTCGCACTTATGAAGCGCGTGCTGAAAATGCCAAACAAGGACATCATTTTTTGTCAAAATAAAACAACACGTCACCAACCTCTAACACAAATTCCTCATCACCCAAATTTCCACCTAACCCATATCAACTTGCTTCAGCCCAACCGGTCCATTCAACTAGGTTGGCCCAAACACACACTTCTTCACAAACTAATCCTCCACTCCCAAAACCAAACATGTTACCACCGCTTCTACCCACCCCAAACTTACCTATCCATCGTCTTACTCCAGCCGAGCTCTGTGACAAGTGTGAAAATGGATTGTGTTATAACTGCGATAAAAAATACAGCGCTAACCATCGCTGTCGCAGTAAGTTTTTGCTTCTTATGGTTACTAATGATGTCGAACCTGATTCTTGTGAGGAATTATTGTCATCGGATTTTGTCGAAGAGGTCGTAACATGGGATATTTCTAATTTGAATGCCTTAGCAGGTCAAATCAATCCACGCTCACTCTATTCGGTAGGGGAAGTTGGTTCTCATAGTTTTCAAGTGTTGATTGATAATGGTAGTACCTACAACTTTATCAAACCAGCATTGGCAGAGCGTTTGGGCTTGTCGATTCAACCAACAACAAATTTCCGTGTTTATATTGGCAATGGGGATTTTCTAGTGTGCAAATAATTTTACCCTCAAGTTGCTCTCACGATGCAGGTACTGTTTTCAATGTGGATCTTTTTATTCTTCTAATTGAGGGGCGTGATGTGGTGCTTAGAATTCAATGGCTTCAACTTTTGGGTCGTGTTTCTCATGATTACTCTGCTTTCTCTATGGATTTTTGTTGGAATGTGGCACCCGTGACTCTTCGCGGTGATTTATCCACTACTTCATTCCTAATCACCTTCAATCAGTTGCAATCTTTAGTCTATAGTGCTGATATTTATAGTTTGTTTACTCTGCAACAGGTACATGTATTTGGGGAGGAATCAGCGACTACTCTAGAGAGTTCTTCTTTCTCATTACCTGCAAATTTAACTGAGCCCTTTGTTGCCCTCCTATGCACATACCGCAACTTATTTCTTCCACCTACTACACTGCCACCGCATTGCACAATTGATCTTAAAATCCATCTTCTTCTAAACACAACTCCAATAAATGTCAGCCCATATCGTTATCCCCATTTTTAAAAAAATGAGATGGAAAAATTGATCTGTGAAATGTTAGAACAAGGAATAATCAGACTAAGACTGAGTCAAAGTCTATTTTCATCTCCCGTCTTGTTGGTGAAGAAAAAGGATGGGACTTACTACTTATGTGCTGATTACAAGGCTTTGTATGTAGTTACAATTAAAGACAAATTCCCCATTCTAACCATTGACGAATTATTTGATGAACTAGGTGGGGGCAATAATTTTTACCAAACTGGACTTGCGGGCTGGTTACCATCAAATTCACGTGCACCACCGCGACGTTTATAAAACGGCTTTTCACACTCATGAGGGCCACTACGAGTTTCTAGTTATGCCGTTTGGTTTAACATACGCGCCTTTAACTTTCCAAGTTACTATGAACTAGATTTTTACTTCTTTTCTATGTAAATTTGTGATTTTTTTATGACATTTTAGTTTATAGTGCTACAATGGAGGAGCATTTAGGACATCTTAAGCAAGTCTTGTTATGCCTTTAATTCCATCAGTTCTTTATCAAGCTATCCAAATGCTTGTTTTGTCAAGAAGTTGTTGATTACTTGGGCCACATTGTTTCAGCCTCTGGTGTGCGCGCAGACCCTTAGAAAATTGAAGCTATGATTCGTTGGCCACCTCCCCAGACCACGAAATAACTTTCAGGTCTTTTAGGTTTTACAGGTTATTACCGACGGTTTATTCACGGTTATACTTCTTTAGCGGCTCCCCTAACAGATTTACTGTGTAAATATGCCTTCTAGTGGACACAAGCAACAGCCGAAGCATTTGAAGCTCGTAAGACGGCAATGGTGGAAGCCCATGTGTTGCGACTGCCAGATTTTTACTCCGAATTCATTCTTAAGGCCGATGCATCTAATGTGGGTATAGGGGTTGTGCTTATGCAATCTGGGCACCCCATATCTTATTTCAGTAAGAAATTAGGCCTTCGACTTCGTGCTTCTTCTACATACCTCAAAGAATTGATTGTTATTGTTGAAGCAGTGTATAAATGGTGATAATACTTGTTGGGCAGATTTTTTTATAATCTGAACTTATCATAAAAGCATCAAGAACTCCTACAGCAAGTAGTCCAGACTCTGAATCAGCAAGTTTACATCAAAAAATTATTAGGCTATGACTTCCTCATTGATTATAAATTGGGTTGTACTAATCTTGCAGCAGATGCCCTATCACGAGTTCATGAGGAGGCTAGTGAGGAACCATCAACAAGGCCTGCAGTTTGTTTGCCTCTTCTTAGTCGCCTTTCATTTGAGTTGTTAGCAACTTTACATTTAGAGAATTCCACTCTTCCTGATATGATTGGTCTTCATCACCAATTTGCAGCAGGATCTCTTTCAAGTGATTATTCAGTATATAATGGGCTTCTTTTTTATCGCCATTACTATTATATCAATCCTTCATCGTCGTTAAAAGCAGTTTTATTGGATGAATTCCACTCTACTCCACTTGTTGGGCATGCATGCATCAAATGCGTATTGATGTTGAGCAATTTATGGCAGAATGCCTTGTGTGTCAACAGACCAAATATTCTACTCAAGCACCAGTAAGACCACTATAGCCTCTTCCTATCCCCACTTTAGTTTGGGACGAGCTCACTATGGATTTCATTACTAGCCTTCCGGTTTCTCGTGGTTTCACGGTGATCTTGGTAGTTGTTGATCGCCTTAGTAAATCGGCGCACTTTGGACCCCTTACAACTCACTTTACCATTGTGAAGACAGCGGAATTATTTATGGATATGGTTATCAAGATTTATGGTTTTCCTAGCTCTATTATTTCTTATCGCGATTCTGTGTTCTTGAGCGATTTTTGGAAGAAATTATTTGAGTTAAATGGAACTACTCTTCGCCGCAGTACAACCTATCACCCACAAACAGATGGGCAATCAGAGGCTGTAAATCACGGATTGGAGCAATATCTTCGCACTTTCACTCAAGAAAAACCAAATTCATGGGTATCTCTACTTGGCTGGTTGAATTTTCTTACAATTCTTCTTATCACAGCAGCATCAAAACGTCTCATTTTCAGGCTCTTTTTGGGCGGCCACCTCCAGCAATCCCTCCTTACTCAAAGGGCTCTACTTCAATCCAAGCTCTTGATGAAGCATTAAGTGAGTGGGTTGCGTTACTATGTTCTTTGAAAGATAATTTGCGTCACGCTCAACATCGCATGATTCAAAAGGCTAATGCTCATAGACGTGAAGCTCCGTTTACTGTTGGGGATCAAGTTCTAGTGAAACTTCAACCATATCGCCAATCCACAGTGGCAACTCGTTCTTGTCAAAAGCTAGCTAAACAGTATTATGGTCCTTTCTCTGTGCTAGCTCGAGTTGGTCCTGTAGCTTATAAGCTTGCATTGCAAAGTGGTTTTAAGATCCACCCAGTGTTTCACATTTCACTTCTCAAACGTTTCCATGGTTCTTATACTCCTGCTCATCATCTCTTGCCATCAACTAGTGCGGACAATCAGCCATTGTATCTGCCTGCTGCAGTTTGCGCTTTTAGAACTGTGGTGAAATAGGGAAAGAAATGTCGCCAAATTCTGGTGCAATGGCACGACAGATCGCCTGAGAATTCTACTTGGGAAGAGTTTGAAACTTTCTGTAAACTTTATCTCAATCTTCACCTTGAGGACAAGGTGAGTTTTGAACCTGGAGGGAATGATACAACCTTCCAAATTCAGTTGGACGAACCTGAATGTTTACAAGAAGAGCAGCCCATTGATGAGTCCAATTATAAGCAGCCCAAGAAGGAAACCATATCACATGTTGAGGAGGGAGCAGCTTGTAATGAACCATAGAAAAGCACACGATTAAGAAAGCTTCATGGGTGGTTTAAAGACTATGTCGTGTGGTGGATTGATTTATTTTAGGGCTCTATATTTGCTGGTTTATTTTTGTTGTTATTTTTCTGTTACAAGCTGTTGTTGAGCTGTATTGAAACTTCTGTAGACAGAGGGGTATATGTAGAGCGTAACTAATTTTGTAAAGTCATCATAAATGAATTGTTTCTTATCCTTCTTGACTATTCTTCTATTCTCAACTTCTCTCTTCAATCTTGCTCTTTCTTTTTGAATATTTTTTAAGCCGGCACTCGTTCGAAGAGTGTGACTTAACTGATACAGCCTTTGGTTGCAGGGGGTGTATCATAAGTCCACTTCTAAAGCTTTGTTGCAGTCAGTTGAAAGGGTTGCAATAGTTGAATCATATGGCTTCAAGTTGTTTTGAAGTGTTAATTTATAGTTGTAGAAAGATGAACAAACAAGTTAAAAGCTACACTTATGAAAAATAAACACAATAAAGACCAACTCAGACAAAATTATTAGTACAAGGCGGGAAAAAAAACACGGATCACGTAACTTACTACTTCCATTCGCTCGTCGAAACCTCTATCAGAAACAATAGCTCTACTAAAGCGATCATATCTGTGGCTTGATGGTTGCAACTCGAGATTTTGCATCTAGAATACAAATCTTCATTTCGGAAACTTGTTTTTGACTCTCCCAGCTTCCTTCATTCCCAGCTTTACTCAGCATTTCTTTTTTGACGCTCCCAGGTTCGCTTATTCCCACGTTAAAAATAATGCGTTTCTCACTGTTTCTGACACAAGTGTCCATTTCAAAGCTGCAGCATGATCACTCTCCCCCATCCCAACTTTCAGTGAGCTTAATTGACCATTAAAAGGTATAGGGATGCCCAATCTTGAAGAACACAACTATTTGATGTAAAATTGTTGCATAGGATGAGCATGGTATATTCCGGAGGTTATAACCTGAACTACAAATGTACAATTTTAGCATATAATGTATTATTTCGAAGCTAGCGACCAAAACTTTGTTTCTCTTAACTATCAATCTTCTTAAGTTTCTCATCGTCACTTTCCTTCAGAAGTTCTATTGACATATAGCTTACCCATCGGGGCCAAAGCTACCATATGTTGCAATGTTTCTGTTGCAGATTTTAAACCTCTCAACCTTGTAAAGGACCAAAAAGACTTTTGTAGGGAGAATATGCTCAGACAGTATGCTTAATGTAGTCCTTGCAGATTTCATGGACTGCAGGCAGATTTTCTGCCAAACTGCTAGCTGAGATCAAGAAGAATTAGAATAATGTAAGATGAAATGGACTTGGAAAAAGTATGCATGATAGGGGAAATTAGGGGGAAAAAATCTACGGGGAGCACTGAACAAAAGAACCTTTCCAAGATGAAAATAAATTAAAAAAGTAGAAGGAAAATAAAGAAAGTCTTGCGCCTAATATTGTACTAAAGCTCTCTCTTCATGAGCATAATTGAGATGAATACCCATTACATACCTTGAGAACCTCTGTACATGTAGCATTTGCTGCAATATTTTGAGTTCTTAGCCAATTCATTTTCCACGAAAATGTTAAGGGCTAACATTTATAAATAACAATATTATAAGTTCAAAAATTAACCAACAGTATTAACAAAATTCAAAAATAAAAAGCATTTGATAATTTTAAAATTTTGCTTGAAGCAGCAGCAATTTATTAGAGAAAAGAACTTCATGATGATTGTGTTAATTGTACATGGTCAAGTCAATTGCAATGAATCCTGTTAGTTCTCCACAAATTATGGAAACGATGTCGTTATTGGTAGATTTTAATTAATGTCTCTGAAAATTTTTCGCGCGAAAACTCGACGCTCGCGACCCAAATTAAGGGCCTTAAAAGTTAAAAGTTGCGAGGTGAGCCCAACAATTGTCAAATGATGCATTCAAATTATTTTGTTAATAGACTTAAAAGTATCTTGTTAATAGAAAATAGTAGTATTTTGTTAATATACTTACAAGTATTTTGTTCATAGAAAATAAAGTATTTATAAGGATCTTATTAATAGACTTATGAGAAGACAATTCTTATTATTTTCAAAAGAATCATATGCATTACGCATATACCTTTAAATTAATTGCTAATATAAACAATTAGTTGCGGAAAGAATCGATTGAGCATTTGATAAAATTTATTTTTAAAGGTGTTTTGAGTTTTAAAATCAATAAACATGTATTTAGTAAATTTTACTGTTGAACTACTGTATAAATGTAAATGTCTAGATAAGACATAATGTTGAATAACATTTATTTAAACATTTATAAAAAAAATATTTTTATATTGTGTACATAAAATAATTGATAACTACGCTCTTGTTTTTATTTTAGAAAAAAAAAAAGAAATATAATATAAAATTAGACAATTGATTACGCATTATAAATAACACTTTTGTGATTACGCTCTTATTGTAAAATCAAGGAATCATTTTACAGAAGGCTACACAGTAGAGAGAAAGTTAAACTCGCAAGTCGCAACAAAACTTTATCGGAAAAATATATCTCAACTCTGGTATCACTAATAATATGACATTTATTTTAAAATAATTGTATGAAGGATTAAATAATGTGATGATCGATGAATTAACAATAATTGTCATAAAAGATTGAAACAGAAACGTATGAACATGAACTGTTTTTTCTTTTTTAATTTTTTTTGAAAGGAAGGTGAGTGTTTAAAAACAAAGAAACGTATGAATAGGATTTACCCATTTAAGGTAAGATACTTATATTTTGACGTAAAGTGGAAATAAAATTATTAGAGACTTGTTGTTTTGCTAATAATTGTGGGAAATGATTATCTCCTTTCTTTTTATTCTTATCCATTAGTAGTACAGCCAACTAAAACAAGATAAACATTTAATACTGTGTTTATATTGAAAAAAAAAGAATTAATTTTTAGAATATATTAATTAGATGTCAAATTTATTATTTTAAAAATCCAACCAAATCCGAATATAAATGTCATCAATTTTATTGACTTTTAGATTTTTAAAGATAGATTAAAGTGGTTTTAAAGTATTCATAAATCTCTCCCTGCTATAAACTTTATTCAATTTCATTGAAATCATCCTTTAAACTTATAAAATCTTGTTGGAGATCTTTTATTTAAAAAAAAATTAGAACCGCAAAAATATGCATTAGATATGTACTTATAAGAAAGAAAAAGATAATAATACTTTCTCAAATTAAATTTGTGAAGGAAAATAGATATTTTTATCAAATGTGATGTGACGATAATGCGTTAAAATCTAATATAAATTTGATCGAATTTTATATGGTATACCAAGTTCGTGATGGTTAAGATTTAAATGCAAAATAATTTTATAAGTTAATAGGAATTACGGATTTTTTTAGAGTAAAAAAGACATTTTAAAGGATGTGGCAGTCTTTGTCAATGGCAATTAGCAGCTACTTTTTAATATTTGGGAACTTAAATGATGATTACTGAAACTGCTTAGATTTAATGTATTTATGATTAGGAATTGGGGATCTCTGTATAATTATACCCTACGTTGAATGTGTCATCAAAATAAAGCGAGTATCAAATAAATTTTACACCCGCGAAGGCAAATTTGATACATATTCCCACGTTTTCACACTCCCCGTGTTACGCTCTGTCCATTAAACACCAAGAATTTTATCATTGACCCCCAACTATTTTGATTTTAACAAATAAAAATGTAATTTCTCGTTGTTCATCAAATAGATCCCAGATCCCTTGAGTAAATGCTACTCACACACTCTCAACGCAACTTTAACATAGCGAAAGCACAATGAAAAAAAAAAAAAGTTTAAAACATGAACTTAAATAAAATATTTGAGAAGTTACTATATGAGTTACAATCCAAATTAATAATTTCTATTTTGCGAATGAGATTGAAGTTGTGCTAAGAGTATGTGACTCATTAGCATTATATTAATTTTATAAAACTAATTATATTTATTATTTAAGCATAGTGTAACTATTAATTAAATTGTTCTCTCCTCTTATTTGAACATAATGTCAACTTTAGATATCTTATTTCAACTTAAAATATTTTACTAACTAAACTAGTTAGCCTAACATCTATATAAAATGATTATCACTTACAAATAAATGCTATTCACCTTGAAAAGAATTGTGAAGAAAAATTTGATCCTAGATGATATTTATTACGTAATATGAAATTCATTAAGTCACTAAATGCGTCAATGATGAATTTTTTTAGTTTCTAAGAATAATATTACATTATTGGATTTGGTTTACCTCACTATTTACATAATAACATCATATGATGGAAAATCTTCTAATGATTTATCTCACTATTCACATAATAAGATCATATGATCGTAATCCCTAGAGTCTAATGTACCAAATTTAGACGGCCGTATGTAGTTTAATTTACATTAACGAGACGAAGCAAGCAATAAAGCAAATATGAAGAAGTTAGGAAGTTATTTAACATAAACAGATAAATTATCTTTTTATTCACTAAAACATTAAAATTTAGGGAGTTCATAATAATTTACCATCCCATCAAAACAACCAACTCAGGCATCTTCCAGTCTATAGTGTTCGCAAAACCCAAAACGACAAAACAGAACTCAATTTCGGCGTCAAGTCAACAAACGCAGTCAAAATGGTAATAAACAACCCAACAACTCGACTCTTCCCTCTTCCCTCTTCCCTCTTCCCTCTTCCCTCTGTCTTAAATATCCTGTCGTTTTCCGTACAAATTAAATTAGCTTTTGCTTTTGAATTATGATTTGTGGTTTCGACGCCGTTTTGGGGACCTAATGATGCCTTTCCATTTTCTTTCTGTGGATTCCATTCCTTTTCTTTCTACTTGCTAAAACAACTTTCTCTCATTCTTTTCTTTACCTGTACACTTTTTCTTCCTAATCCTCTATATGAAAAGAAAGGTAAGTTAATAAAATTATTTGTAAAATGAAATTATAAAAAAAAAATACTAAAAAAAGGACTTTTTCCTTAAGTACTTATTATTAGCACCTGCTTCTGTTGTTATAAGCATAATTGTTTGGTTGGTTGGGTCTAGCTGGCTATAAGCTTCTTGCCTTGCGAGTTCTTCTGCCACTATGATGAAGACGACCAATTCTGTAAGACCACTCTCTCTTTATTTTTGGTTTTGCTTTTATTGATTCTACTTGAGTGTGTGTGCATGTTAATAAGGACTCTTGAGAGATATGATTATTGATGATTGATTGATTGTTTATTTGTTTGACTTGTTTCATTTATACTATGAATATAGCGGAAAGCAAAGAGCTTGTCTAAAAGCCAACAAAAAAAAAAAAAAAAAAGAAGTGTTTCCTTCAGTTTGATTTCTGGCAAGTGCTTTTCTTCTTGTTTGGTTTCTGGGAAATGCTTTCTGCTTCTGTCTGGTTTCTGGGAAGTGCGTTTTCCTTCTATTTGGTTGCTGGAATGTGTGGTATATCATCCTCTGTTTTGTTGCTGAGAAGTGCTTTCTGCTTCCATTTCTGGGAAGTGCTTTTTAATTCTGTTTGATTGCTGAGATATGCTTATCTTTCTGTTTTATTGCTAGTAACCAATTGGACTTTTTTTTTTTTTCAATTATCTGAATTTACTCTATTTTGTTAGACGGAAAAAGCCTTAGGGCCTGGCCGTGTAGATTTCAAGTGGAAAATTCGAATAATGAATATTGTAATTTTCCTTTTTTTCCTTAAAATTTTTTGTTCGCTGGTAATGGCACCTAGTGTTTGGGAAAAAGAAAAAGAAAATCTAAATAGGTTTTCTTTTTGTTTTTACTTTTTTTATTTTACAGTGTCTTTTTTTGAAACACTCTTTGGTTGGAAGGAAAATATTAGGAAAATTAAGAAATCAAATGAGCACATGTACTGTCTAACTCTTGTTGAAAAAAATGGGTTATAAGTCATTCACAGCGGTATGGGATGGTTATGGAGATTACAGAAAGAGGATTGTCAAGCTGAAGCCATTTTTTCAAAGTGAAAAATGAAAAATAAAGTAAAATTATTCAATTTAATTGATGGATCTTCTCCCTTTCAGATTTCTGTTCTATCAGATCCACCGAGTAGGTCATGCCTCTGCAGTCTGTTCATCGCCGCTGCTTTGATTTGTAGTGTTTACTTCATTGGCAGTTCATTTGTTGCAAAGAAAACAAGGAAGTGAGTTTCTATTCAATTAAAATTCTCGCTGACTGGTATGTTGCAGATTGTAATGGCAAAGGGCTAGTTGTTGTGTTGCTGATGTTCAGGTGGATCAATTTGGATATGCCGAGATATGTCTGAATTAAGTAGAATTGCCCTAATTTTTTTTGCAGAGATTAATGAGATGGGGACTTGTTCATAGCATGTACAGTGCAAAACCTGAAACTTGCAAGGTTAACCATTAGTCCATTTTTCTAGTGGCACATGAAGTTATCTAAATTCCTTTCTGATTTCATTTTTCTTTTCACATCTATTCTATTTAGAATCAACAATGCAGGCTTCCAGGAACTGAGGCATTACCAGAAGGAATAGTGTCCAAAACATCAAATCTGGAAATGCGGCCTTTATGGAGCTCCCCATCAAAACTTGTATGTGAGATTGTGAATGACCATCATTAGAATCTAATAGCTCATAACCTATAGTCAAAATCTACTTAATTTATCTGTGATTGCTTTTTAAGTAAATGGCAAATAAGATTCTGTTCACTCATACACAGTTCGATTTTCCTGTGAGTCATGAGCTGTTTGTTGCTAAGGTCTATGAATTTGAATTTTCATAATTTTTTTCTTTTCTTTTCTTCCTAATGCTTATATTACATAGTTTTGTGTCAGAACAATCAAAGGCCCCCAATGAACCTGTTAGCCATTGCAGCTGGAATTAAGCAAAAGAAGATAGTTGACCAAATTGTTAGAAAGGTCTTGGCCCCTATTCTGCTGCCTCTTTTGTTTTCATAATTATCTTATAAGTTCTGTGCTTGATTTCCATCTTCTTGCTGCAGTTTCCTTCGAAAGATTTTGTTGTGATGCTTTTTCATTATGATGGTGTTGTGGATGAATGGAAAGATTTAGTGTGGGCTGATCGCGCCATACATGTATCTGCAGCTAATCAAACAAAATGGTATTTAAGTTTTATCCGAAAAACTGTTCTCCTAGACACGAGGGGCCATGTGTATGTTCATGGGTGATTTTTTAAATTTTACTATGCCTTCTGGTGTAATAGGTGGTTTGCAAAACGTTTCTTGCATCCAGACATTGTTGCTGAGTATAATTATATATTCCTCTGGGATGAAGACATTGGTGTTGAGAATTTTAATCCAAGACGGTAAGTAGACATGGCTTCATTTTAGCTTTTATATTTTTAAAGTGATCATCAGCAAAAATCTGTACCTAAAATTCATGCATAAAATTTTGAAAATCTTAATTATCTTGCAAAACAAAACTGTATGTATTTGTGTATTTTGTGTTTGCTGGAGCTAGCTAGACCTCATATTTAGAGTACTGAACCTTTTGTAGATATCTGTCAATTGTTAAAGATGAGGGGCTTGAGATATCTCAGCCAGCACTTGATCCTGTTAAGTCAGAGGTACATCATCCGATTACCGCACGTCGAAGAAATTCAAAAGCACACAGGTTTGTGTCAAATTAGTTTATCATCAACTTGGTCTTAATACTGTCAAGTTAATATTCCCTTTTACGTAAGCTTTAACCTTCTCTTTGCTGAAACCTTGGTGACCGTATTGGTTATTATATCCAAACTCACTGGTCCTACTTATAGCCTTGTCTCTTTTGCTGTTAAATTCTGTCTACAGCAGATTTGTAACCGTCACAGTACTGGCATTTTCCTCAATTGATAATAATTTTACTATTCAAGAATTTGATTAGTTCATCTTTTTCAAACAGGAGGATGTACAAGTATAAAGGTAGTGGAAGGTGTGATGATTACAGCACTGCTCCTCCATGCATTGGGTAAACGGTCACTTTCTCTATGTTTCCTTTTTCTTTTTGGCCCTTTTTAACTTATCTATTCCATCCTAATGATTGTCAATTATTTTATTCCGTTATGCAGTTGGGTAGAAATGATGGCGCCTGTGTTTTCGAGGGCTGCTTGGAGATGTGCTTGGTATATGATTCAGGTATAAAAACTTCTTGCAACTGTTTTCTTTTGGAAGGTAGAAGATCAAGATTCTGTTTGCAATCTTCATACTGCTCAGACTTTGTAGTTATTGTTCTCTAATTACTTTGTCTCCATCAGAATGACTTGATCCACGCATGGGGCCTGGATATACAACTTGGCTATTGTGCACAAGTAATTTTCTATAAGCCTATCACTTCAATTTCTCATTCTCTCTGCTGTATTAATGGCATTTAACTATGTTTCAGGGTGATCGAACAAAAAATGTTGGCGTAGTTGATTCTGAGTACATTGTTCATCTTGGTCTTCCTACACTTGGTGTCACTACAGAACCTGAGGCAAGTACTTGAATTCACATCAGTAACAGAATCGTGAGACTGAAGTGGTTCAGGAGTTGTTGATTCTCATATTATATTGTTAAAACATTTAATTCTTAATCGTAAATTGACGATCTGTCTAAGCTAGAATAATAAGAATGCTCTGACTCATGTCCGTTATCTCACTTTTTACCATCTGCTTCAGTGCAGTTAAACACTGTTGGACAGGCTTCTGATGATCTAGAGCAAATTGCAAACCCTGTTGCATTGGTATGTATTTTGAACCTTAAGTTGCCTTTCAGCACATTCTTTATCCGTATATAATGGATATTCATTCTCTGTGGAATTGCAGGCACCATCACAATCCCAGTAGATATGATAATCGGCCTGAGGTAAGATCGCTTCATTGCTATTGTATTTGTAAAGTGCTTTTTTCTGCTCAATACAAAGTAGATTCTACAAATTTTGCTCTTTCCATGCACGTGCATGAATTTTCATACGTACAAATTCTCAGTATGTTTTTACTCAAAACTCTCTTTATAGGTCCGAAGACAGTCCTACATCGAAATGCAGATCTTCAGAAATAGGTGGAAACATGCGGTAGAGGACGACAAATGTTGGGTCGATCCATATGGACAATCTACAAACCAAACCAGTCATTAATTCTATAAACATATTATAGGGCATTCTTCGAAGCATCAAACAAGATTTTGCTTCAAACATGTACACAGGCACAGATACTTCATGCATGCACAGATTACCTTGCATACAATTCTTTCTGTAATGACACCAGACATCTCAGAACTGCTTATTTTAAAGCTTTTAGGATGACATATGAGACTTTGACTGCTGTTTCATAGCAAATGCTGGTCATTTCTTTTGCCAAAAATGGGGCAACTCATTCAGATTTCTCCTTTTAGTTGCTTCATTCATTTTTTTTTTTTTTCACTTTGGTTTTGTGTTTCAGTGATTATTTGTGGTCGAATTCTAATGCAATGTACATAAATATATTTTGTGGGTTGAGAATTATTGTAAATATAATTTTTCTTTTTGAATGCAATGCCGTATCCCTTCATCTATTTCCAATTCTCTTTACAATCATTTTCTTTTCTTTGATGCATGGATAATTCTAATGCAATGTGCTAAATTTAACTTGAGTTATATCAATGGAAAACAAATTAAATATATTACACACAAATGTTTTTTATGAGATGATAAGGTGTATGTACATCAATCTACATAGGCCACCTGCTTACTTGATGATCATGATTTTGTAGCACAACGTAAATTATGTGAAACTACAGATTTACCAAAATAGTGCTCCCTGCTAAATTAGATCATCATAATGTGTAGTAATATTATCTACTAAATCATTAAAATGTAAAGTTTTTTTTATTGAGTGAAGTTGCTCACTTTATCGACGTAATGTTATTTAATTAATTTAAAATTTCAACACGAGAAATCACAAAATTATCTATCACATATCTGAATGCTTATTATACAGTGAGCATTGGTGCTCACTACATCATCTTCCTTAAAATATATAATTTCAGTTCAATTAATTAGCTTCAAAAAGAAAATATATTTAAAATCCCCTAATTTAATTAATGAGTTAATATTCTAAGTGGATCTAAGGCCCATTATGTCTAGCCACTCTTTGAAGCCCACACACTCATAAATAAAATAAAAATGTATAAAAAAAAACCACAAAATTCAGACAGTTATTTTCTCTGATCGCTTTAACTGGTAGCATATTTCTAGAAACAATCTTTATGGTCAAGGGTTTAAGTCATTTCTCTTCTACTCCAAATCAAAATCTCTAGGGTTTAAGGCGCATTTTACCAAAATGCCCCTCCTCTGCCTCCTCCTCCGCAGTAGCAATCGTCACCGCCACCGACTCTCCTTCTCTCTCCTCCACCAGTTCCACAACCTTGCCCTTAACCCCAATTCCCCAAACCCTAACCTTAATCCCATTTCCGCACGCGGCTACGCCTTCTCCTCCGCCGAAGAAGCCGCAGCCGAACGCCGTCGCCGCAAACGCCGGCTTCGCATCGAGCCGCCTCTCCACGCCATACGCCCCAACCCAACTCAGCCTCCACCGCGTGACCCTAACGCGCCTCGCCTCCCCGACACCACCTCGGCCCTCGTTGGCCCCCGTCTCAACCTCCACAATCGCGTTCAGTCCCTCATCCGTGCGGGAGACCTTGATGCCGCCTCCTACTTGGCCCGCCAGGCTGTTTTCTCCAGGATTCGTCCTACTGTGTTCACTTGTAATGCGATCATAGCGGCTATGTACCGGGCGAAACGGTATGATGATGCTGTTGCTCTCTTTAAGTATTTTTTCGATCAAGCTGATATTGTGCCTAATATTGTGTCTTATAATAATTTGATTAATACTTATTGTGATGAGGGGAAAGTGGATGAGGGGATGAATATTTTTAGAAGGATTATTGAAACGGCACCGGTTGGTCCTAGTTCTAATACTTATAGGCATTTGACAAAAGGGTTTGTTGATGCTGGGAGAATAGGGGAGGCTGTGGATTTGTTGAGGGACATGTTGAGTAGACAGTTAGGAGCGGATTCATTGGTTTATAATAATTTGATATCTGGGTTTCTGAATTTGGGGAATTTGGAGAAGGCGAATGAGTTGTTTGATGAGTTGAAACAAAGGTGTTTGGTTTATGATGGGGTTGTGAATGCAACGTTTATGGAGTGGTGGTTTAATCAGGGGAAAGATAAGGAGGCGATGCAGTCGTACAAATCTTTGATGGAGAGGAATTTTAGGATGACTCCAGCCACTTGTAATACCCTTTTGGAGGTTTTGTTAAAGCATGAGAAGAAAGAAGAGGCGCAAGCTTTGTTTGAACAGATGTTGGATAATCATCAGCCACCCAATATTCAGGCGGTGAATTCAGATACATTTAATATCATGGTCAATGAGTGCTTTAAGCATGGGAAGTTTTCAGAAGCTATTGAGACATTTAAGAAAGCAGGAACACACCCAAAATCCAAACCTTTTGCAATGGATGTTGCGGGATATAATAATATTATTGCTAGGTACTGTGAGAATGAGATGTTGGAGGAGGCAGAGAAGCTGTTAAGAGAAATATCCACAAAGTCTTTGTCGCCTGACGTAACGACTTTTAGGACGTTGATTGATGCTTATTTGAAGGTGGAGAGAATTGATGATGCTTTGGAATTGTTTAACAGGATGGTAGAGTCCGGTTTGCGCGTGGTTGTGAGTTTTGGGACTAACGTGTTTAATGAGTTAATAACCAAGGGTAAGGTTGCAGAATGTGCGCCCATTTTAACAAAAATGGGAGAGAAAGATCCTAAACCCGACTTCTTGATATATGATGTTGTGGTCCGGGGGTTGTGCAATGAAGGTTTATTTGACATGAGCAAGGATATAGTTGATCAAATGATGAAGTACGGTGTTGGTATTACCCCTGCTCTGCAAGATTTTGTACGCGAGACTTTTGGGAAAGCTGGTCGAGGTGAGGAGATCGAGAGAGTTTTGAATGCAGATAGGTGGGGATATGCTGCACCTGTTCCACCCCCTCGAACAAGTGGACCACCTCAAATGACTGGACAGCAGTATTCAGGATATAATAGAATGGCCAGAGAGCAGCAGTTTGGATCAAATCAAATGGCCGGACAGCAGTCTTTGGGACCTAATCAAATGGAAGGACAGCAGCAGTTTGGATCATATCAAAGGATGGGGCAGCAGTCTTTTGGCCCTAATCAGATGGTTGGACAGCAACACTTTACATCGAACCAAATGATGGGACAGCAGTCTTTCAGGCCTACTCAAATGTCAGGATATCAGCAATTTGGATCAAACCAAATGATGGGGCAGCAGTCTTTTGGACCTAATAAAATGGCAGGAGAGCAGCCATTTTCACCGTTTCAAAGGATGGGACAGCAGTCTTCAGGACCCAGTCAGATGTCAGGACAGCAGTCTTCAGGACCCGCACAGATGTTGGGACAGCAGTCTCTAGGCCCCAATCAAATGGAAAGACAGCAACCTCAAGGATCTTATCAAAAGTGGGGACAGCAGGCTTTTGGATACAATCAAATGGGAGGACAGCAGCCTTCTGGATACAATAGAATGGGTGAACAGCAGCACTTTGGATGGCGGCAAATGTCAGGGCATCAGCCAAATAAAATGGCTCAGTGGACAGGACAACCACCATCAGCACCCTCACAAACGGCTGGTCAGCAACAATCATGGCAACCTCAAACATCAGCACAGCAGCAGTCATGGACTCAAGCAGCTGAGCAGCCACCAGTTGGATCTCCTCAAGAAGATCAGAATCCATCAGGATCCCCTGAATGGCAGGAAAACCACCAACAGGCAACAGCTTGATTCTTATGTACATGAAGTTACAGATGGAATGGCCTGGTTTCTAAAGCGTATGCTTTGTTGGTCAAGCAAATTGCTGCATCATTGTTGTATGTTGAGTATCATTTTCAGCTGCAGTTCTAAAATGGCAAAATTTGCTCAAGTGTAATAATGAGGTAGTTTTTGCTAAGAAATTCTCTCTTCATGTAGATGTTATGCAACTATGTGAAGTGACAGATTAATTATTCTTCTGTCTTGGATCTCACATATTTATTACAGATGTCTTAATTGATTAAGAATTTCTTACGCAATGGTATGTTGTTACTTCAAACTTATGTGCTCAGCTTGTAAGTGTAGCTTTTTTTTTTTTTAAATTTATTTGTAGGCATCGATTAACTTATTCCTCCCATTTTATTGTGGTGTAGGGTTGCTATATATCTGGAATTTAAGATATGATAATACTTCTTTTTGTTTTATCAGAATTTATGAAATACAGGGATGCTGTCAAAGTTGAGTGCCGTCTAATTTCCCATGCATTTGGCTGTAATTATTTTTGTCTGTATACCTTGTGGAAACACTCGATGCATATGGGTAATCCCATGGAAACTGTCTGGTAGTATACGTTATGTTTAGGGCAGTCTACATATTTTATGTTTCTTAAGAACTTTTATCTTGATATATTTCATGTTTATTGAGAAAATGATTTTATCTTGATGAGCTTTCAACAACCCAGTCACTTTATTTTCCGGTTCTGACAATTGATATAGAGAGTGATTCTTTCTTGTTTTTGGACCTTTTACAAGTTTTTTTTTCTTCCTTACGTTGATGTTCTTAACCTGAAATTTTCATCATTCAGCTAATTGCATAAAATTCTGTGTGAATCTGATCATGTTCAAATATCTTTGCCTAGGCTTACTGAAAAATATGGCCTTGACAGGCTGAAATTTTCCATCTTCTGTAAAAATTTGTCATAGCTAGCTTTTTATGAAAAGTTTTGATATAAATGGACATCTAGGTCAAGAATTCGAGTATCTCCATGACTCCATGTGCGTTTGTTGGGGTGATTTTCATCTTTCTTTGGGAAGCAGTTTGTTTGGGCAGGTTGATGTGGGTGGTTCAGGCCACAGTATGACTTTCTGATACTTCTATCGGTAAACCTGTATTGAAGCCACAAAATATTAGACAAACAACCCTATACAAACTGATATGACAAGTAACATATGATTGGTTGATTTGACATTTATATGCCAATTAATTGCCATTTTCTACTTTGAGGTAACAATGTCAACGTTGGGGGAAGACGCCATTCATCTAAGAAAAAATGTTGCTGCATTCCATCAATAACGTGGAAAAATGTTGCCGATCAAGAAAGAAATCAATTCCCAGCATATTTCAATTGTTATGCTTGTGATGAAGATCCTGATAATCATATTCTTGCACTGCAGAAACAATAGCAATTTATGAAATCAAATTCTTTGACGAAGCTTAAAATCCCAAGTACACCAAATAGGTTGTATCAAAGATTGTACAACGAAATCTTAAAATGATGTAAAATTTTCTATATTAATGCTTTCTTCCCCCAAAAAAGTTTCTTTCAAAATTTGCCAATAAAAGTATTACCTGTACACTTTGTTATGGCATAAACAATCAGATCAACCCAACCCTACAAAAAATTCGAGCTGCGGCAAAGCTCCATGAAAATTTAAAAGCTTAAATAGTATTAAAAAAGTGAAAAAAAAATATTGCCTAGTAAATTGTCAAAATTCCATCACCTTTGAACTGATTTTAAGCAAGGGCTCCAGCGTATTAGGAGCAAACTTTCTAGCAAAGAGATAACACCTTGATGTTCTCTGCTCATTGTACAAACATAACGAGCCATTACTGTTCCTAAGAGATTGTATAAATTCTTCTGTAATATTCTCTTTCTTGTACATCACTGGGTGTGGGCCCAACATTGACCAGTCAACCCAAGTCACACTCCGGTTAGCCATCAGTGATCCGTGGAATATGTTCAGGTAAGTTGGAATGTAATGCTCATCAGGGTAGCAAGAAGGCTTACAGTATTTCCTGAAAAGTGAAAGGTACTTGGTGTCTGAGATGATATAAATGGCCACCTTACGTTGCATCTCAAACCATTGGGACCCCTTTCGCCATTGATAGATCTTGATATCAGGACGCATCCAACGGCTGTAGCGTCCACGACCATAACGCGAGGGATCATCATATGACTCAACAAAGCTGTATGGAGAACCTGTAAGATACTTGTAGACAGTTGGGAAATTATAGATTGGGATACAGCTCTCAGACAGAAGAACAAATCGCTCATTTGAGAAGTCTAGCAGGGCGTTGGCTAGAAGTCGTTTCTCGGCATCGGCCATTTCCACAGTTCCCCATCCAACATTCTGAAGATAAATAAAAAGAAGAGTTCATTAGGAGAAAACAGAAAATTAAAACAGATATACAAAAATAAACCAGAGAGCTAGAGAAAGAGAGATGCCAGAGCTAGGCTTAGATGGAAGAAAGGGAAAACAATCACTGATTTTAAGATTATGACAAGTTGGAAGAGGCAATTAAATCATACCAGATAAAGCAGAAAAATGCATGGTAAACTCAAGAGTATAAACTTTTGTTATGTATGTATTAAAAATCAAAATAACAATTCCACTGCCATCAAGTTCGGGTACAACCTATGTGCTCTATATTAGCCCAATAATCCGACTACTCTTAAAATCATAGGTTCTATTTCACATGTTAGGTGATATTCACCATCAATATTCCGGAATTATTAGACTCATAATTCATTTACCACAAAGAATCTGCAAAAGAAAAACTTCAAATTATTGGTCCAGATACACGAACAAGTATATCAAATATGCTAGGCTTGTTTTACAAGGAAACTTCAGATAACATATCAAAACGAGGTGTTGATGCTATCACTTTTCTGAATTACCAAGGCCAGAATCTATAAAAATCCATAACATCTGGACTTAAAACACATCTAGTCAAAAACCTAATATGTGAAAAGTGAAAAATAATGAAACTCCAGTAGGAACCATTCCAGCTTCTTTTCCTTCTTCCTTGGCTAGAGCTCATTCTTGTTTAGCATGGTAATGCAATAGATAGACTAAAAGAGGACATAAACCCGAAACTAAATATCCCCAACAGATTCATCCTGTGATGATGAATATGGGCATGTTAACTGCTTTCTTACTGATCTCCGCCCTCTGTTACAACATTTGATGTAAATTTCCAAGAAGCTCAGATAGCTGAGTAGCGAATTCATCCAACTACAAGCTCTGTAAGGCTATTTTCAAGTCTAGACAATCCTAAAACTGGAGAAGTTTATAAGCGTGGGCTGGGGAATTATCTAAGTTTTTGGACAGTGTTGTTCACACAGTTGTTTCACCTGAACTGAAAATTACCTATATTTCGAGGTAGGATAGCTACTCAAAAGTTCTAAGCATCCACGTAGAACCACAGCTCTAGAAAAGGGTCTAACAATATAGTCCATCAGACTACATCCAAGCCTTTAAATGGGCTTCAAGGGAAGGATATTGATTTTATTTTCAACTTTTAGAAACAAAGATTGGTACATAGATTGCAATGCCTAACAACTAATTGAATTGGCAAGTTCATATTAATATAAACAGAGAAGAATATATTTCAAATCTTTTAGCTTCCAAAATCAACTCGAGTCGATGTTGCAAAATAATATAGTGTACTTCCTATAAAAGACATTCAAACCATGAACACTCTTCAAAGACCACCCCAATATATATCATAAATTCAAATTCTCAGTGAGAAAGCAAAAACGTTGAAATAGTTCATTACTAACATTCTCTTCATTGAGTATATATCACGGTTGTAAGTCCTCGCAACTATGCACATTGACCTTTAATCAACAACCATTCTTCTCATCTTAAGAGATCTCTACAAATATGAAGTTTGAACTTCACTTAGCTCACTCAAATAGTAACTCATAAAGGACCTTATCATAAATCAATAAAATCTTCAACAAATACAACAAAATCTCAAAAGAGAAACATAATAAATTACCTGACTAGGGATTTGCCTCCCATAAAAGGGAGAATCACTGGTGACATTGAGCTTGTACCCCGGCAGCGCATGAACATAAATAGAGAAATACTTCTCATGCCCTTTGAAAAACCTCTCCCACAGAGGCAACAGGGGCAACGGCCCTCTCGTCAAAAACATAAAGGCTACTCTAGGAGTTCTCTCAAATGGGTACTCTTCCTTGTAAGGCACCATCGAAGCCCTCCAAAAGAGCTGCTCATCAGTCATTCTATGACTCAAATTCGCAGGACGAACAAACTTGTCGATGTTTAAGTAGTCAATATCATCACAGGTTTGAACCACCGCGCAATTCCCTTGGAGAGTTGACGAAGGAGCTGAATAACGACTATCCGAAAATAAAAACGACTCTCTCGTGAAATACCGATTCATATTTGAACTCGTCGCTAATCCTATGATTATTCCCGCTGCGAAAACAACTAAAAACGACAGTATTTGCACCAGTTTAAGTAACCCCATGTACTTCTCCGGCTCCTCTTTCTCCCCTCTACTCCTCGCCATTTATTCCTTCCACCGATCGCCACTTTATTCAAAATCTCCGAAGCAACGAGAAAAAAATTTATACTTGTTCAGATCGCCAAGGATGGGTACTGAAGCAACCGGAGTGGTAAAGACTGGATCAAGATTGACTATTCCATATGGGAAAAAAATAATGAAGTAAAATAAAAAAAATAAAGAAAACAAAATTTGTATGTGATTTGTGTATGGGATAAAAGGGAGGGATTCAAGAGAGAGTGGTGTGGTTGATGATTTTGATTGAAAACGAAATCGATTTGAGTGATTTTGGAATTTAAAGAGAAGAAGTTTTTTTGAGTGAGAGATTTGGAGAGAGAGAGAAAGAGGACCGAAGGGGGAAACAATGATACTTCGATGTACTACAACTTCGAAGTCACTTCACTTGAAGGGAATCACAATGTAAGAAACAAACAGGAATAAATATATATTATTTCAAAAAAATATATTAATGATAAGATTATTATCATTTGAATATTATTTCATTAAAATCTTAGATGTACTTTTTTTTTAAATTTGAATGACTTAATTTAGAGTGTAAATTATTCTTTGAGGATCATTATTTGATTGCCGTTTTGTCAAATTTTTTTTAAAAGCATGCGAGATTATATTGACGAAAATAGAAAACTAATGATGTTGACATCAAGTTCCAATTTAGTGGCCAAAATAGTAATATAACAAACAGAGAGTTCTCATTAAAAACAGGAAGGAAAATTAATGATGTTAAAGTTGTTAATAATTCGTTATTACTAAATGAAGAATTTTTTTTGTTTTAATAAACTTTTGGGTTCGGCTACGGTGTAAAAATAGTATCGTAATATCGTTACATCTAATTATTAGATTTACTTAAATATATAGATCTATTAAAATTCAACGACTGTATATAACAGTGCCATAGTACTATTGTTACGTCATAATTTTTTCCTAAACTTTTTATCTCATAATAACAATAAGTGAAAGATAATAAGATTAACATAGTAGAAAATCTTCTACAAATAAACAAAAATTATAATAGTTAAATATAAATTTATCTAATGCATTCGCCACATAATTACAATCCTTCGAAATATCATATGCCCAGAAACTCTTAATATATTTAGTTGTATAATTTTCATTATTTATATTTAGGCATTACGAATATAAATCCTTTTTTTCACCGAATTATAAATTTTAAGAAATTTTACCAGTTGACTGCTGATTTATTTCTCATTGTCAATATTGAACTACCAATGTCAATGAATGAAGCGTTAGTTGATATTATTATTTAAAACATGAGGAAAAATAACACTTATGTGTTGCGTATCGGCTTAAATATGTTTATATCAAATAAAGTCAAATACAACTTACAATCTTTGAAAAATCATCAAACGGACGTAATATGGATGGAAATTAAATACATGTGTCCAAATATTTTAGTGGGACATAACCTTCTAGAGAAATCTAAGCATGATTCGACAATCGTGTTGAAATTTTAGAGAGAATTTTTCACATATTTTACATTTTAATGGTATTTAAGTCAAATTGAGGGACCTCAGCAGGATTTTCCGTAATAAATTATTGCTGTAACTTATGATCCTAGATAATATCATGCGGGTAGTTTTTTGACCTTTTTTTTTAATTTAAAGAAGTATTTAATTTGGAAGCTGCTTCTTTGTTTGGTAAAGTGCTTTTGATGAGAACGGCTTATTAGGAAAGTGCTTAATGGCTGTTGCTGTTGGAACCCATTACGATGCTGAAGTGGATTGAGGGGCGGCGGAAGACGAAGCAATTTAAGTGGTGGGGCTTTGTAGATGATTTATTTAGTCAAATATTTCAAGAAGGCTAAAATGCGCCCTATGCTCATATTACTCGCACTTTCGAGTCGATGCATTTTATTTACCTTTGTATGTTTATGGACTATGCAAACCGTCTAAGCCCAAAGAAAAAATTAATAATTAAAGCCCATCAAAAAGCCCATAATTAAAGCTCAAATTTGGAAATAAAACCCATAAAAAGCCCACAATTAAAGCTCAAATCATAGTTAAGAAACTTATTTTGTATTCTAAATGATGAGTTATAAATAAAAATTTATTATCTAAATTAAAAGTAATAAGGCTTAGTAATTATTTGTCACTTGAACCAATTAGACAGTGATATATCGTTTGCCACATTAGTTAAGATACAAAATTTGTATAGCATTATTGTTTAGAAATTACAAATACGAGTCCCTCCATAATCAGCATGGATAGACTCAAAATCTCAAACTCGAAACCTCCAATTTAAAAAATAACTAGAGGTGGTCCTTGATCAATCTAATTAAGAATTTTTTGACAATTGAGAATGCACTTGGATTGGGTTTTTGTGGAGGTGTAAAATTGGGACGTGCTAGCTTGTGATATTGAGCTCAGCTTTTCAAACAATAGTAATAAGTTTATGATGTTTATTGAATTGAGATATAAAGTTTGTATCCCAACTTAAGTAATAAATGACAAGTCATTTTTATAATGAAATTGTACACGATATTTCATACATAACATACTCAACAGCAAAAATTATATGACATGCATGTGTGTGATGAAACAATAAACGACAAGTACTGCCCAGTTTAAAACATGGACGGCAAGTCATTTATTGATGAATCTATGAACATCACATTATGCTATTCATACTATCACTTTTGCCACAAAGATGTATGCACTGTGCAGCCGAATAAAAATGATATCTCTTGCATTTTCTTTTAGACAGGAATAAAAAAGGCATGACATACATCTATTTGACAAAATAATAAACAACGTGTCATTTGTTTGATTGATCTTTAAACATCGTGTCATATAGTTTTTAACGCTTGAGTGAATTTTTTTACAGCACGCATTTTGACGAAACTATAACCGACATATCATACAAAATTTTATTTTGGATATGGTCATGAAATTATGATAGCACTTGACTTTTGAGTATGCCACGCCTGGCCCTCGGCAGTCGCTAGTGGAAGAACCCAATCATGAAACAAGCAAACAGTCGCTTTTCATCCTAATCTCTCGGTATAGCGTTTTCAGTTGTTATTTTATCTTTTTAAAAGAGTTTTTTTTTTACAATAACCACTTTTTAATTTCAATTATAACATAATTATAATGAACTTTAGATATCTAAAAAAAAATGTTATTTTATATATGTCCTGCATGCTTTTGAAATATGGGTGGGAGGGTACGAAGTATATTTTAAATAGGATTTTTTTCGAGTTTAGCCCACAGAATTTTTAAATATTTAGCATCACATTTTTTTTAATAATTACGTATGTGATTAAGATTTTCTTTTTTCTTCTTTGAGAAGAATGGTTGTTGATTTTAAAGGTCAATGTGCATAGTTGTGACCGCCGAACTATTTCCATGCAAAAGATATGTACTTCACGTAACACCCAAAAAAAGTCAACTATGACTAAACTTCCTAAACCAACCTTGACCACAACTTCTTTGGACCCTAAGGGCATGTTTGGCAGCATGTATTAAGTGGGTATGTATTGCACTTATTTTTTTAACTCACATTTGGTAAAATTATTCAACTGATATGTACTATATAAAAAAGTAAAATTAATACATCTATGGGTGTGCAATAAAGACCCGCACCAACCCCCGGATCTTTATTAGCTTGGTCAATAAAAGTAAAAAGGAAAAGTAAAAGAATCCAAAAGTCCACAACCCATATCATCTTCTTCTTCACTTTTGAAAACAGTACGGACAAGTTTTTACCAAATCCTTTTGATGCAGGTAATTTCAGCATTTAACTTTAACAAATCTTTATTAACCATTCAAATATTAACTAGAGCCATATTAATTTCAAAGGAAATTTGGTTTTACTCCCAAGTTCCTATAAAATAAAATAAAAAAGGCATACGGCTTATGTCTGGGCTTTTTTTTTTTGCTATGTTTATGAAGGAGTGAGGGGGTAGAAAGAGAGAGAGGTGGAGGAGCTTGTGAAAAAAGTAAGTAAAAAAGTGTTAAAAAAAGTTTGCTTAAAGACACAGGAGTGACGACTTGTTGTAATGCTGTTGCTGCATGTTTGGGCTTATATTGCGTGTTGATTATGATAAGTATAGATATATTAATTGCTATATCACTAGGGAATAATTAAGATAATATTCTAGCACTTTAATATTCAACATTAAAAATGATTAAGGCAAAAGAGGTTTATGTGGTACTCTGTGATTTGTTTATCTGTCAATTTAAATATGAAATGTTTTGTTAATATTTTTAGTTAAGAATTATGGTAATGATTTAATATGCAACTCATAATTTTACAGTTTAAATTATGTATCAAAAAATATAATTAAATTCAACATATAGGAATGGAGGAGGATGGAGGTGCAAGCCACACCATTGGAAACAAGGCAGGTACAAGGGGAGCATGGACATATGTCGAAGAAACACTGTTGGATGCACTAGATGCAGTGGTTGTAAGCGGTGGTCGTGCTGATAATGGATTCAAATCTGGTACATTTATACATCTTGAAAAAGGTAATAAATCAAAAGTTACCAAATTGTGGTTTGAAGCCTTCTCCTCATATTGAATCCAAGATTAGGAAATGGAAGAAACAATATGAGTTGATGTTTGATATGTTGAACACGAGCGGTTTTGGATGGAATGATGTAAAAAAATGTGTTGAGGTTGATAATGATGAAGTTTGGAATTCATATGTGCAGGTTAGAGAAATTTTTAAAAGTTTTGAATTTATTTACTCTCATTTGCGAGTTTTTGAAATTATCTTTTTGGAGATTGATAGTCATTTTACAATTGTTATGTCCAAGTTTATTAAATTTTTTACTATTTATTATATTGAACTTTATTATTTTTTATTATGTAATGTATCTAACTACATTTTAATTAAATATTTGTAGTCTCATAATGCTGTAAGAAATTGGAGAGGCAAGCCATTTCCACTTTATGAAAGATTGGCAAACATATTTGGAAAGGACCTTGCTACTGGACATGGAGCTTAAACTCCCGCTGACATGGAAGACGAAGCAAATCAATAAGAAATTCGCGATGATGATAATGAAATGGATGATGAATGTTCTCCAATATCGGCTATAGCACCTTCAAGTTCTCAACACACTGCTCGAGCTCACTCACAACCACCAAGTATGAAGAGATCTAGATCAGAGGGTGACTTGCAGGCTGGCATTGATAAGATTGCTAATCTTATCAGCCAATCATTTGAAAACATGAATACAGTGGCTCAACGCATGTTCGATAACAAAGAAGATCGTTTTGACATTTCTGATGAACTTGCAACTATAGGACTTTCTGTTGAAGAAGAACTTCTAACCCTAGAGCAAATTCTAAAAGAACCCCATAATATTTCAGTTTTCAAGTCCTCGAGAGGTGAGTGTAAGGTAACATTTGTTCATATGCTCTTGCATAGAGCACAAGGTTGATATGTTGCTTAAAATGGCTATTATGTTTTAAAGCCAATAATTTTTTGGTATAGAAACTATGTCCGTACTAAACACAACCCCATATTTTGGTATAGTTATAGCATGTGGGTGCAGGTGTGTACTTCACACAACCTGATATTTTGGTATAGTAATGTTGTAATATTGAATTATTAATTTGAACAATTTTTTGTAAACTTTTGAATGATTATATTAAGGTTGAAAAATTCCCCTACCAAGGAAAATCATATGCCTTATTTGTGTAACTAGAAAATAGAACCGTGTTTCACATGGTTTTAAAAAAAAGATTTAGTATTATCTTTTTTTTCTTATTTTACACTTGATGAAACTGATAAAGAATATGAATTATTTTTTTTAAAGATGAGGTAGCCTTATAAAAAATAAAAAAACGCTATTAGCCAGCAATATAAATAAAGTAACGTAAGATAAAGAATAAAATGAGAGAATATTATAGAGTGATTTTATTAATTCTAATTATGTGTGATAAAAACAAAATGAGTACATAGCCATATCTCCAGGATTATGATACAATATAATCATAACGGTTAGTTTATTTACTAAATTATTACTTTTAGACAACACATTTAAAAAATAACATACCATGTTATTATGCCCAAACACAGATAATTGATAATAAAACAATATAGCTCAGCACCAACAACGTATATATTTATTAATCAAGGAATATAATAAATACCATATAATCTATACAGTCAACCAATGTAATACAGTCCAATGCGGTGCACCAAACACCCCTAAGTATCATTCTGCAGTGTCCTTTAATAACAACTCCGAGAATGGGACCATCCAAGCTCCGCTTTTGGTTCCCTCTAAACCCAAACCCGATGAGGAGCCTCGCAATCCTTAATGACAAATTTTCAAGATGCTTGTTCAAAATTATAGACTCATGCTGGTGGCTCTTTGCAAGCCCCCAATCAGCTGGAATTAAAACTAATGACTTTGCTCTTATTTGGAATAAAGATGTTGTACATTTTAACCTATAGTTACTGTAAAAAAAACTGTAAATATGAAATAAAAATTAATAATATATAATAAAGAGTAATTTTAAATAGTAATTTTAAAAAAATTATTTAAGATATAATAATTTTTTATTATACAAATAAAAATTATATTAACATAACTTTCAAGTTACAGCAGCTAGTGTTTAATAAATACTTTAATGTTGTATCTTAAAAAATACAGCTACCCAACTTCAATTCGAAACGCACCATTTATTTGTTTCAGTGGCCATGATTGATCCCACCAAGTTGAGGCGGCTGGTTTCTCAGGTGGAATTTGGTAATTATGGAAAGCATGGTTAGATTTATTTTGCTTCGGCCTAGCCTCGTAGGCTTCCCCTTTGTATTAGGGGAAAAACAAAAAAAAAATCTAAAGAATACACAAACTTATTTATTAATGAACAAGTTTCACAAAATTTTTAAAAAATACAGCTGCCCAACTTCAATTCTAAACGCACCATTTATTCGTTTCAGTGGCCATGATTGATCCCACCAAGTTGAGGCGGCTGGTTTCTCAGGTGGAGTTTGGTAATTATGGAAAGCATGGTCAGATTTATTTTGCTTCGGCCTAGCCTTGTAGGCTTCCCTTTGTATTAGGGGAAAAACAAAAAAAAAAAAAATCTAAAGAATACACAAACTTATTTATTAATGAACAAGTTTCACAAAATTTTTAAAAGATTGAAAATTTACGAAAGCTCTTATTGGAAGTGGATTTAATTAAAATTTATAAAATTATTAGTGAACACGTGACACAAAATCTAATAAGTTTTAGCAGAAACACGGACATATTAATTCTTTTCACATTCTTAGGTGATTCATTTCCTTATTCTAATGCTCATCTTAAAATCATAAAGCGAATAGACAATAGATCTAGAATCTCTTTTTCATTCCTTTCATGATGTTGGTTTCCATCTTAACTAGTTTTTATTTATTTATTTGTTTTGGAAGGAATAATTATTCAATTCTAAAATTTTGATCAGTCAAATAATTAATTTGAATTGATATTTTTGTCCTAATAACAATAAAAAAAAAATTCAACTTTTTGTCCCGTTGCATGGTCTAGAAATTATAAAAAATCAGTAGACCCCAATTATTCTGTTTGTGTAAAATTGATAAGTTGGTAAGATTACTAGATATTAAATTAAAGACAATGATTTTGGATAAAGATTAAATTATCCTTGTCCAAAGATTAATTACTTTGCTTTCTTAAATTGCATCCGACATTGTTTATTTGAAATGATATGATACATTATTCATTGTAAATTTTTTATCACATTTATATGTTATTGTCCATCAATAAATAAGACATCATTTATAATAGAATTTTTTTCGACAATACTCATACATACATACATATATATTACATACATACATATTTATATATAGGATCCTCTTATGTTGGCATTTATATGTATGTATTTATATATATATATAGTGTATTATTGGCATTTATAAACTTGTTATGGCTTCTATTCTAATATAGCCAAATTTGAATTGCAAAAAACAAAACAAAATCAAATTGAACAATACATTATGTACACAATACAAATATGTTGTATAAGCCAAACAAAAATTCACAGCTAAAGTTTCCAACACGGAAAATTAAGTAAATAAAGGCCCGTAACCACGTTTCGAGACTCAAGTATAAAAAGTTATCCCTTTTTTAAATTGTTTGAAATATGCTTATTTTTTATTTTGACAATTCTTTTTTTTAATGTTATTTAAAAAAAATTATCAATTAATTAAGTACATAATTTTTTTTGTCAAAAACTGTTATTAAAAACTAAATTTATATGTGAAGAAATTCTACTCGAAAATTTTGAACCCATCTTTGGATTCCTAAAATTTAATTAAAAAAATCAACAAATGTCATACGTGGACGGATCTAATAAAATGGTCAACCAATATTAGTTCTATTGCACGTGCCATGAAGTTGTTGCTCACTTAAAAAAATATATGTATATATATATATATATATTTATTCTTATCTTACTTATAAAAAAATTAATAAAAATTCTAAGTCACATCGACTCTGCGAGCATTTCTAATTTAAAAAATATATAATGCGCATGCAATTCCTAAGTCACACGTCTTTAAAATTAAAAAAAAAAAGATTGAATAAGTTCGAGCTTGTTCTTCAACACGTGGGCCAATCCAAACAGAGCCTATAAACACAAGCAAACGGAAGTGCTTTTGTTTTTGTATTGTTTGGTAATAACGAAAAAAAATCTTTTGTCTTTTTTGCCCCCAAATTATTTTCATTCTTTTTTTTTTTCATTTATTACGAATAACACCACCTCACCTGTAGTACTCTCTGTAGACGCTTGACAACTAAATTTGGGGAATGCTGACATGTCATCGTCCGCTGACCGAATTATGCGAAAATAAACTTTCCATTTACTTACCATAAATTTTTTTTCTTGCGTGGCCATTATTGAATTTGATGGTCTCCCCGCGAAAGGCAGAAAGCAAATAAAGGATTCGCATTCTTTTTGTTGAAGTGCGTTAATGAAATTGAAACTTCTTCATATTATTACTTTTGTTGTGGAAAATCTATCATTTTCATACGTTTTAACGCTGCACGGGAAAAAAAAATGCTTTTTTTATTGTTCAAAAGCTTTAATTTGAAACGGGAATCATACGTATCCATAGGAGTTTTACATTAATAAATAGAGAAGTCTAGAAGTGATAAAAAAGGTGATTTTGTGGATAAAAAAAACTGATTTTAATTTTTTTGTTATCATTGATTAAAAAAAAAAGAGATTTTCTTTTTTATTCTTTTGGGTGCGGAAACAAAAAAGATTTGTGGGGTTGAAGATTGAAGGAAAATGGATCATGAGAGTAGAGGAGATAGGGAGGAGAATGATATAGAGGTTGAAGGAGGAGGGCATAATGGTAGTTTTGAAAGTGAAAGGAGGAAGTTTGTTGAGAGAATGGGATCGGGAACGTCAGAGGATCATAATTTGAGAGAGCCATTGTTGTTGAAGTGTAGGACCAATACAACTTCTCAGATTGCCATTGTTGGTGCCAATATCAGCCCGATTGAGTCTCTTGATTACGAGTATGTATACACGCTTCATGTTTTGCTTTATCATTTCTTTTTTCTTTTTTTTTTCCAAATTCTGATTTTCTGTTTGCTGTCTGGGAATATGAAGGGAAAATGATAGAAAGTATGGGAATTTTATTGACACGTGCTTTGTCATGAATGTATGGTTGGCAAGATGGAATTTTGGATCCTATGAATTGGATTTGTTTTGCTATTCTTTTTTTGTATTTCTTTATGTATGCTATCGAGGATCCTACATATTTAGTAGCTAAGGACGTTAAGAAAAAGAAGGAAATATAATATTACGATTGGGATGTTTCATTGTGTTTGTATTTTGTTTTTAAGATGCTAGGACAAGAGTTTGGTTGGCTAAAAACGGTTCGAAATGAAGTGAAAGAAAGTTTTGGATCTCAAGTTGGATCTTGTTTTGGATTAGCTTTTCTTATTGCTTTGTTACGTGTGTGCGCGCGTCATTGTCAAGTATTTGAAGTTACCCCCCCCCCCCTTTTTGGGTGGCTCATTTGGGACTAGATTGTTGTCTATTGGGATATTTCAAGCATAGGCTACGAGTATAGATCTTCGGTGCTTCTTGTTTTGTCTTCTATTTGGTTGCGTTGGTCATTGGAGAAAAGGAAAGGAAACTGAATATTTTGTGAATTATCATGATTGTTCTGCCTCAAACTGATAATTTATTTTTCACAGGATTGTCGAGAATGAGCTTTTTAAGCAGGACTGGAGAGCAAGAAGGAAGGTTGAGATATTTCAGTATGTTGTCCTCAAGTGGACACTTGCACTCCTTATTGGGGTGCTTACAGGGCTTGCAGCCGTTTTCTGTAACTTTTTTGTTGAGAATATAGCTGGTTTTAAACTTCTGCTTATCAACAATCTCATGCTTAATGATAGGTAAGCTTAACACAACTCCTAAACATTATCTCAGCTTTTAAAAATTAATCAAACCCTCACCTACTTCATGAAAAGTTTCTTTTGTACTTGTTTAAGGACTTTTCATTCGCTTACAACATTTTTGCTTGGGAAACTGCAAACTATTAGGCTTGTAATACTTTGATTAACTAGTAAAAGATCCACTTCAGTGCAGGCACTTTATGGGATTTGTAGCAAATACGAGTATCAACCTGGGTTTGGCCATTTTAGCTGCAATCCTTTGTGCTTATATTGCCCCTGCAGCTGCCGGCTCTGGTATACCCGAGGTGAAAGCATATCTCAATGGTATAGATGCCCATTCTATATTGGCTCCAAGTACCCTCTTTGTTAAGGTTAGTCAGAAACTAAAAGACTATCCCTTGCTCAGTCTCTGTCTGTCCATTTATCAATTAATACCATTTTGATTTTACAATGAACTTGCTATAAATTCATATTTAAATTTGGCAGATTTTTGGTTCCATTTTTGGAGTTGCTGCTGGATTTGTTGTCGGTAAGGAAGGACCTATGGTACATACTGGTGCTTGCATAGCCAATTTACTTGGACAAGGCGGATCGAAGAAGTACCATTTGACCTGGAGATGGCTCAGATACTTCAAAAATGATCGTGACCGGAGGGATTTGATTACATGTGGTGCAGCTGCTGGTGTAGCGGGTGCTTTCCGTGCCCCTGTAGGTGGGGTCCTCTTCGCCCTTGAAGAAGCTGCTTCATGGTATATTCTGCCTCTTCCCAATTTCCATGTAGGTATTGTTTAAGCACATAAAAAAATAAATCTCATTCCTTTTTATGTTGCTTTTGCATTTAAAATTTGTTCAGGTGGCGGAGTGCTCTTCTTTGGAGGACATTTTTTACAACAGCTGTAGTGGCAGTGGTGTTGAGAGGTTTCATAGAATTTTGTAGGAGTGGTAGATGTGGACTGTTTGGACAAGGTGGGCTAATCATGTTCGATGTCAATTCTGCAAAGAACTCTTATAGCTCCGCAGATTTACTTGCAGTTATTTTCCTTGGAGTTATTGGGGGCATTTTTGGAAGCTTCTACAATTACCTTGTGGACAAGGTCCTCCGTACATATAGCATTATCAACGAGTATGCCCTACCTAACTTTTTCCATTATATTGATCTGTACCCAGGTGCATACAGACAATGCTGATAGCGAAACTGTTAAATATTTGATCTTTATAACTGTCGCTGATTTTCTTCCAACTTTTATAAGGAGTATAATAGTTTTCCTTATGTTCCCAGTTTGTCTAAAGCAAACATATATTAAGATTGCCGTGTATAATCATACATATTCACGCTGACTGATATTACGGAGGTCATGAATAACGTTTACATACTTATGCTGCTACAAGTACAAATTTTTGTGCACAAACTTTGCTGTAGCGTTGCTTATTGAGAATGTATTGCAGGAGAGGGCCTATCTTCAAGGTCCTGCTCGTCGCTGCTGTTTCACTTTTGACGTCTTGTTGTTCTTACGGCCTGCCTTGGCTTTCACATTGCATTCCTTGTCCTTCTTACCTGGAGGCTGATAGATGCCCCACTGTAGGTCGTTCTGGAAACTACAAGAATTTTCAGTGTCCAGCTGGCCACTATAATGACCTTGCTTCTCTCTTTCTCAACACAAATGATGATGCAATCCGCAACCTGTTCAGCTCGGGCACTTCAAAAGAATTTCACCTCTCTACCCTTCTAGTTTTCTTTGTTGCTATATACTGCCTCGGCATTATCACCTATGGCATTGCTGTTCCCTCTGGGCTCTTCATTCCAGTCATACTTGCTGGAGCGTCTTATGGACGCCTTGTTGGGAACCTCCTAGGGGCTCTATCTGGTCTCGACGCAGGTCTCTTTGCACTCCTTGGAGCTGCTTCCTTCCTCGGTGGCACCATGAGAATGACAGTTTCACTCTGTGTTATACTTCTTGAACTTACTAATAATTTATTGATGCTCCCATTGGTGATGCTTGTTCTTCTTATTTCAAAAACTGTGGCTGATAGTTTCAACCAGGGTGTCTACGATCAGATTGTCAAGTTGAAGGGGTTGCCTTATTTGGAAGCCCACGCGGAACCATACATGAAGAATTTGGTTGCAAGTGATGTTGTTTCTGGTCCATTGATTACTTTTTCTGGGGTTGAAAAAGTCGGAAATATTATGCATGCTCTGCGTTTAACTCGGCACAATGGTTTCCCAGTGATAGATGAGCCGCCTCTGACACCAGCTCCAGAGTTGTGTGGACTTGTTCTCAGGTCTCATCTTCTTGTGTTGCTCAAAGGAAAGAAATTTACGAAACAGAAAACCATGGCTGGATCAGATATTATGCGGAGGTTCAAGGCACATGATTTTGCCAAAGCAGGATCTGGGAAGGGGGTCAAACTAGAAGATTTGGACATTGAGGAGGAGGAGATGGAGATGTTTGTTGATCTCCATCCCATTACTAATACATCTCCATACACAGTTGTAGAAACAATGTCGCTAGCTAAAGCAGCTGTTCTCTTTCGGCAGCTGGCCCTCAGGCACTTGTGCGTTGTGCCAAAAACACCTGGGGTAAGACTCTTCTGTCTTGCACATGCTCACTTGCGCACACACTCATAACCTAATATAGGCTAGAACTCTTGGGTATATTGAAAAATAAATAAATAATAAAGTTTCCAGAAATCACTTGAAAATTTTAAATAACCATGCATTTGAATGTTCGATATTTGCAGAGGCCTCCTATTGTTGGAATCTTAACCCGACATGACTTCATGCCGGAGCATGTGTTAGGACTTTACCCACATGTTGTTAATCGCCACAAGTAGAGCAGGCAAGCTACAATGTAGTTTTCGACCTTTATCAGATTCTGTGATATTAGTATGAGGTCACTTTTAGGTTGGGGAGTTCCATCTTCCCATTGAGTGAGAGAGAATTATTAGTTGAAAAAGGAAATTATGATACGTGTGTGTGTTAATTTATGAACTCAATGTATTCAATATTTTAAAATGAGATATATGACTCTGTATGCAAAGCCAAATTTGGTTACAAGCTTCAATTTCCAGTACGCTTTTCTTTTTTTTTTTTTGGGTTTGAGTGAAAATAAAGAAAGCAGATAAAATGTCGCATTTCATTCATCTTCTTTGATGTTTAGTACATATTATAGAGAGATCCAAAGTGGGATTGAGATTGAAAAAAAAAAAAAAAAAGAGAGAGAGAAAGAGATTGAGAGAAGTTTTTGGACCCCATCATCCGATAATAAGATTTTGTTAATTTTTATTGATTTTTTCAATAACACAAATCATTTCCAAATTGGGGGTGCCTATTTGGGCAGGTAATGAGATAAAATTCTTTTAGGTCAATAATTAATTAATAAATCCTATAATAATCATAAAATAATATTTTTCTTTTGTTTAATGATTGGCATTGATGCTGAAGTTAAAAGGCGGGGAGAAAAAGTTTTAAAGCATTTCTTCTTAATTGTACATTAAAGAGTATTTTCAGGGGGAAAAGAAAAAAAGGAAATGCCATTTAGGATTTTTGTGGAAATTATACACAAATATACTAAATTTGTAGATATTTTATTATTTAATTTAATTTGCAATTTTTGTTTACTCATTCATTTTTTAATCACATTATTCCTCAACCAAATCCCGGAATTTGTTGCAAGTGAAGTTTAGTGCCCCAATCCTTTTTCATCAAAATTTATGAGATGTTAAAATAAATTAAGCCCAACTTTTATTTCCGAATTTTAAATAGAATTTATAAGACTATATTCAAAAATTTATCCTACTAACATACAGCATACACAATAATTTTTTAATGTGGGTACCGATAAGACGGACATAGTTAATATGATGTATTTTTTAAAACTATCATTAATTTCATAAAATTTTTTATACTTATTAATTTTTCTTCTAGTGAAAAAAAAAATTTCTTTTTATAAACCTTATTTAAATAAAGAATGAATAAAATTAAAAATTGGAAATATAAAATAAAAAGGATCGAAAAAAAATTATAAAAAATTCAAAACTGACACATGCATGCTTAAGAAAAAAAGGCAAAATTCCAGGACTCCCCTGAAAACATTCATCATTTTCATTTTTCACAAAACGCAAAAAGTGTAAACTTAAAAGCGAGATAGCGAGAGACGGTTACATTTTATTATTATTATATTAGATCCAACAGAAAACAAACTTTTTTCTCCGCTTTCAATTTCACTCACATTTTGCATTTTATTTGAAAAGAAGGTGAAAGTTTTGATAATTTGAGTCTCTAATTTGATCTCATTTTTGAAATTCTAATAAGAATCTCTACAGAAATAAAAAAAAGTTTTGTAATAATGGAGGCGATTGAAGAACTCGCCGAGCTGTCGGAGTCGATGAAACAAGCGGCCGCCGTGCTTGCCGACGAGGACGTCGACGACAAGTCGTCTTCTTCCAAACGCTCCTCTACTTTCCTTAATGTCCTCGCTCTTGGCAATGTCGTAAGTTTTAATTTATTTTTCTCTGTGTTTTTGTGATACGCTGTCGTATTAGCGTAATGCATGTGCGTTTCAGAGTTTCGTTAAGTGGATCTTTGGATCCATAATATTATAATGCATTTTGAAAGTTATTTAACTTAGTAAAAATTTGAGACAACTATTATAAAAATTGACATTCAAAATTGATCCTCAATTTACAATAAAATATTTAACCTTAAGAATTCTATAGGAACTGAAATAATTAAAAGAAGTTAGAAAATCATTAAAAAAAGGTTAAAATATTAAAAAAATCATGGTTTCTAACGTGAAAGAGAGAAATGTCATATGTAAAATTTAAAAATCTTGTTTTTCTGAAAAAAAAATGAATTATTGTATACTTAAATTATAACTATTTAGACATCAAATTCTCTCCACTATTTACTCTTAGCTACGTTTCAACGTAGAAATTGAGAATTTGACCAATTGAGATAATTTTTTTTTTTTTTGGGTTCAAAGCAACGGTATTGGATCCAATTTAATTGAATTCTAGTTTGTTAAAATCTAGTGAAGTCTAGCATGATTTAATAGCAGCCAATTTCTGGGGTTAGTACTGAATTTGGATTACAGAGAATGGGATGATATCCCAATTCTCTGGACTTACTAAGCATATAACAATCACTTCACATTGCACCAAGTGACTTTTTGCATATCAGTCAGAATGCTTCAGGTCTAAATGTCTGTTTGGGACTGTTCTTACTTAAATTTGGTAGCACACATCCTACGGTAGTTGTTGATTGAAAGCCATGGTACCTCTGTCCAGCATACCACCCTAGTGTTTTTTATCTGAGTGATTTGGTGGAGCTGAGGTTAATACTGCATGATTAGTGATTAGAGAATGTTACTAATTTTGAAGGAAGTCTGCCTTTCTTTTCTACCTATATTTTCCTAAAGAAATTTTCTAATGGCTATTGTGCTGTCTATATCAGGGTGCTGGTAAATCTGCCATCTTGAATAGTCTGATTGGACATCCTATTTTGGTGAGTCTTAATTTTGAGTCTTTGCAGTTTAGTAGCATGTTATTTTAATGGTTTTCTTTCCTGTATTGTGTTGTGAAAAGCCAACTGGTGGAAATGGTGCTACTCGGGCTCCTATACGTATTGATTTAAACAAGGATGGTTCTTTAAACAGCCAATCAATCGTCTTATTAATTGACAATAAATCACAAGATGTTTCACCAAGTAAGAATTTTTTTTTTCAATTTACAAATATGATATTGCTATGAAACTTTATTGTTCTATTTTGGTGGCCTAGTGGAGACTGACTCACAGCTAAAGAATCACTATCACTGTTACATGTATTTTATTTCGTATGGACTCCTTTTTTTTTTTTTTTTGGGATTTCTGATTGTCCTTGGTCTTTTTGAATTGGCACATCATAATTCATAGGTGCTCTTCGGCATTCACTTCAAAACAGGCTAAGCCAAGGCGTGAGTCGTGATGAAATATATCTGAAACTTCGTACCAGTTCAGGTAATCCTTGATCTTAATCTTCATTTTTTGTTGATCATAAATGGACTTTGTGCCATGAAGTTAGATTGAATGGCATCTTACATGTGCATTTTGTGGGAGTTAATTTTGTTACACGTATTGTTTGATTGGTTTTGGAAGCTGAATCTTTGCTTTCTCATATTTGGATCCTTTCCACTAATTATTAGTTGCATAGACTCCCAGAAAGTCAATTGTAAAACATAAAGATATTCTCTTTACCTAGAAATCTGGTTAATGTCGGCAATATATAAAATGGTTTACTGTCCCTGGGATAATACATGCAAAGAATTCAGGCTATTCTAAGATTGAAAACTATTAGTGAGAAATAAGGTGCTTCCTCATCTCCATTTAGCTGGAGTTTCTACCTTTAGTGCCACTCCTTCAGTTGGGTAGAATAAAAATTCAACTTCTAAATTTTGAAAAATTGGTGTTTTAAGAAGACAGGTTTAGAGAGCAGTTTTATAGGTTCAATTTTCAAGATTCTGGTCCAATATAAGAGTCTTGGAAGTATTGTATGTAAAACACCATTAAAACTGAGCACAATACCTGACAGTGGAGTGTTTGACATATTTGAGTAAACTTGATAGATTCCCTTCAATGTAGGATGGGCTGTCCCATGAAGATACACATAGAAAAGGGAAAGAAAAATAGCTTTTGATATCTTTGAGTAAACTTGATAGATCCCTTTGAGTTATTGATGTAGGATTTGTTGTCCCATGAAGATAAAACAAATGGAAAGGGGAACAAAAATAGAAGAAACAGAAGAGATAATAGAGGGGAAAACAATTTTTTATTCCAATAATCATCAAATTCTTTCAAACAAGATAAGAAAGGCCCTATTTACAGTAGCCGAACTCTAAATATCATGAAATCAAAGGAAATCTACTTCCTAAGATGAAAAATAAAATCTACTCAAGGAAACTAAATATAACTCAAACGCTTGATTAAATAAATAATAATTCTAACCATAAAATCTCAAAATGATCTTAACTTGCATCAAGTAGATTCTCTTTTTCTACTTTACCTGGGATGAAAATTTTTTTCCTAGTTGATCCCGAAAGTTGTTTTCTTTCATGTTGCCATGGAAATGACTACACTGTTGCTTTATGACAAGGGAAATATTTATATGTAGCTTAATTGCATTTCAGATTTTGACCATCACTTCCCCCAGGGGCTTTTGATCTTTTTAATAACTTATGATACTTGACTGCTGATGAACTTAAGACATAGTGTTTAGACAAAGAAATGAGAATTTTGAGAATGTGCAATTAGGGTAGAAATGGTGAAAAAGGAGATTGAGATTTGAAAAGTTTAATCTAGACATGTATTTTAGGAGGCCTCTATCCAGCACAAAGACAACAAGTACATGTTTCAACTCATCAGATCTCCTTTCTCTCATAAATCTACAAGTGCCTTGTGGACAGGGGGAGGTAATAGCCATCTGGATCTCTATGGACATCATAATAGATTTTATACCTAACCTTTAACCTGATGATCGCATAAAGATATTCAATTAAAACCTTAAGTATTTCTTAAATCTCTTTTTATTCAATATATTGTAAATCTAAAAGTTAAATGTATGGAACTCTTAGAAATAAGTATTAGAACATCTGCAGGGAAACATGAAAATTTAATTGTAGTGACACTGGTTTGAACTTTTCCTTTTGAAATGATTATAACATCTCTTTTTAGTTTATGAGGAAGATTTTCTTTTTTCTCCAGCTCCACCATTAAAATTGATCGACTTACCTGGATCAGATCAAAGAATTATGGATGATGCAATGGTGAGTGCTTGAATGCAATCTTCTCTTTACTTAAATTTTAGTAGCAAGGTTTTTATGACTATTGCTATTTTATTTATTATTAATTTTTGTCATCCTAAAGTCACATACTATGCTGCTTATTACAAAATTCTTTAGATTCAATTATTCATTTCAAGATACCCGTCCTGTAAATTCATTTGATGATTTAATTTTTCTGTCTGTTTCTTCAGATTAGCAAATATGTTGAGCACAGCGATGCTGTTTTGCTAGTTATTATACCTGCTACTCAGACACCAGATGTTTCATCATATCGAGCTCTCAGAATCGCGAAGGAACATGATGCAGATGGTGGGTCATTGTTGACTCGATCTGCTTTTTGTAGATTCAAAAATTCAATGTCTCTTTAAAACTTGTTTTTGGAGTGTGTTTTATTAATTTTTTTTTTTAATTGATCATAGGTACTAGAACAGTTGGTATTATTAGTAAAATGGATCAAGCAGAGGAAGACTCGAAAGCACTTGCAGCTGTTCGGGCACTCCTATTGAATCAGGGCCCACCAAAAACATCCGATATTCCGTGGGTTGCTGTAATTGGTCAGTCTGTTGCTATAAGTTCTGTATCATCTAGCGGCACTGCGGCAGATAGCTCTTTAGAAGCTGCTTGGCGAGCTGAGGTCGAAACTCTGAAAAGGCTACTAAGTGGAGCCCCTCAAAACAAGCTCGGTAGAGTTGCTTTGGTAGATACCATTGCTGGCCAGATTCGTAATCGTATGAGTCTTAGGGTTCCAAAACTCCTTTCTGGGTACATGCTTATATCTCAGTTGATTTGGTGTAATGTTGGCATTATCTTATGCTTTTTATGATTATTAGTAATAAAGATGTTTTGAAATTACTTGAAAACTCTGATAGGTTGTTCAGAATTTTGTTTGGTCAGACTCAAATACGAGTGTTCCTTGGCAAAAATATATCAGTGTCTCTGCTTGAATTTTTATTTATACATTTTTTTTGGGGAGTGTTGACTTGTTTATAAGATTGATTTCAACACTTTACAATGCTGAGACTGATTCGGACAAATACATTGAGCCTAAGCTCATGCATTGGTGCATAGATGAGATTTTCATACATAGTTTATTTCCAATCTGAGTCCTGTATCTTCACTACAGGCTTCAAGGGAAGTCTCAAATAGTGCAGGATGAATTATTGAAGCTTGGTGATCAAATACTTGAGAACACTGAAGGTACAAAGGCTTTAGCTTTGCAGCTGTGCCGTGAATTTGAAGACAAATTTCTCCAGCATATAACAGGCGGTGAAGTGAGTTGTTTCGTTAGTAGTGGCACATGCATAATTTTTTATTTTCCATATGAAATGAAAAGCAGAGATGTTATGCCTTTGAATATTCTCTGTTCATTTAAGAGAAGGACTGAAATTTTTCTGGCCTCTAGATAACATTCACTTAGTTATACCTTACTTCATTGATGTACTGTCCTGCTGCCTCAACAGTAGGTTTTTTGGATTGCCCATTCTTTATTCTTATTTTTATAGTCTTTGTCTTATCTGGTATGCTCCTTGAAGTTGGAGTAGTTGAAGACGTTGATACATTTAAAGTTCAAGCCAGAAAGTGGTACATATTTATAGCTTTTCTGGAATTCCTCCAAGTTGTTGGACAATGGGTGAAAATAAGTACAGAGTGTAGGATTTAGTCCTATAAAGAAAGAATTGACTTCTGTTGATTGATAGGACTTGGTCAAATCTGTTTCACTACCAATATATTTCTTGTCTGACGATTTTTTTTTTGTTTCAGGGTAATGGTTGGAAAGTTGTTGCAAGTTTTGAGGGCAATTTTCCTAATAGGATGAAACAGCTGCCCTTAGACAGACATTTTGACATGAAAAATGTGAAGAGGGTAGGTCTTACTTCCTATTTCATTTTGCTTGTCTTTGGATGATTTGCTTTTTCTTGAATGGTTTAAATTGTATCAGGTTGTCCTAGAAGCAGATGGTTATCAACCTTATCTTATATCTCCTGAAAAAGGGTTAAGGTCCTTAATAAAAAGTGTCCTCGAGATGGCTAAGGAACCATCATGTCTATGTGTTGATGAGGTACATGTGCCTTAAGCTTGTACATCTTGGTAGATTTTCATACATCAGATTTGCAAATATTTCTCTTGATTTCTGCAATATTGGGCTTTCACTTTGGTTGGTTTATCTTCCATGCACTTATCTTTCATTTGAAGAGTGTACTTTTCCTACCAGTAATCTAGATAGATAAATATTAGTCATCAAAACCACAATTTGCGTGAAACAAAAATCATGTAGCATCTGTGAATTTGATTGGAGTCATTTTTTTTTCACTCTGTTGTTGCTGGATTTACTGTGTCATGTTTGTGCACAATCCTATTATTGGAATGGGTGACTTCTTATGGGGAATAGTGAATTCTAGTAGCACTTAATTCCTTCTGCTATTGATTGTGCTCCATTTTTGCCACAGTTTTCACTTGACCATGAAGCACATGGATCTTCTTGTAGTTGTATTTTTCTTGCTTTTCTCGTTAAACCAATTTTTTTGTTGGTTACAAACCAGGTGCATCGTGTTTTGATGGACATTGTTTCTGCAGCGGCAAATGCCACTCCTGGTCTTGGAAGATACCCTCCTTTTAAGAGAGAGGTAATGATGTTTACGAATTCATATATACCTTTTACAAGTCTTGCTAGTTCCATTTTTTATTATTCATCTTATATTTGTAAATCTTGTAACTAGGTTGTGGAAATTGCAAGTGCTGCTCTTGATAGATTTAAGAGTGATGCAAAAAAAATGGTAGTTGCATTGGTTGATATGGAGCGTGTGTTTGTTCCACCTCAGCACTTCATCCGATTAGTGCAAAGGAGGTATGTTAAAAAAGAAATATATACCAGAATTGGATTTTCTTTTCTCCGAATTGTTTCTTTGTGAAACAATGCCCTTCCTGTTATGATGGTTTTATGTGTTCCTTTTATTTTATCCAATCCGTTTGATTTGATAATTTTTCATTTTTCATATTGTCTAGTTGTTGAGGATTTCTTTGGCTAATATGCATTCTTTTTCCAATTGTTATGTCAAATATATGAATAGTGATTTAAATTCTGTAATTAGGCTTTAGGTTTGATTTCTAATGAAATTGGTTGATGATGTGAGGGGTCTTAGCATGGAAAGAGTAAACATGATTTACTACAAAGGGACTGAGCAAAGGCTAAAAAAATTATAATTTGCGTTCTCTCTTTCTGGTATGTATGAAATCATAAATAGAAGATATTGTATAATATTGATTATTGCTCCTAAAAGCATTAATATCCAAGTACCTGTGTTTATTTTATAAGAACTTGTGGGACTGAAACACTTGGAAATTGTTGTAGTTGTGGGTAACAATGTGAGTAGTATACAGCAAATTTACGTGAGTATATTCTCCCTTTCCCTCAAATACATGCAGCTTAAACACTTTTTGAGTAAAGTGAAAAAGGAAAGTGTAGAGTGTTCATGCCTAAATTTTCACATCTTGTTTGTGTGAAGATATGTCGATATACATTTTGGAGAAGTCTTTGATAATCATGTCCATGTTTGTGTGCCACTTTACTAGCGGTTACTGTAGACAAATAATTTGTTCTTGTAGTTCTTCAAAGTGTTCCCCTGCCCAATATTTAGGAGTTTGTTCTGCTTGTGGTGGCCATCTAAAAACTCCATTTTGAAATGTTCATTTTTTGATATAATTGTGTGGTTGCTTATTCTTTCCTTTTAAAAAGTTTCCTTGTTTGATATTCAACTGTTTCCTTAGTTTTTTTTTGTTTATCTGATCTTTTAGCATTGTTTTTTACCAGAATGGATAGGCAGCGTCGCGAGGAAGAGCAGAAGTATCGATCTTCTAAGAAGGCAGCTGATGCAGAGCAGTCCATGCTAAATAGGGTGCGGTTCATTTTACCTTTTTATTTTTTTTTTCACATATGTTGGATTTCATGTGAAATTCCTTTAGGTAGGTTTCTTGATTTTGTATCTGTTGCATATACTGTCTTCTCTCTTTTATTTTCAGGCAACCAGTCCTCAAACAGGAGGACCAGAATCTGGCGGAAGCTTGAAATCAATGAAAGACAAATCCAGTCCACAAGATAAGGATGTACAAGAGGGATCAACCTTAAAGACTGCAGGGCCTGGTGGTGAGATAACAGCAGGTTTGTGCTTAAAATGTCAGATAAATTTATAGTTATTTCCACAAATTTTTTCAATGATGCAACACAAGTTGGAACACTAGATGTGTTCTAGTTATGCTTTTCCTTCTTTTGGCATGAAAGTAGAGATGACCATATCCAGGATGGAAAGATGATCTTTCCACATGGATGGTTCTTCCCAGGAATCACCTAACTGGATATTTTAAAATTCAGCCTATAATGTGAGGAACGTCTCTTAACACATAAGATACATAACTTGATTTTTCTTATTGATGAAAACAAATAAATGTTTTGCTGAAGTTAGGTAAGGGGAACAAGTCAGAATTTAAGTTTTTTTTTCTCTTAGGCCTATATTTTAAAGGACTTTAAAGATTCATCCTTTTCCTTTATTTAGCTCAATTGCTAAGGAGTTGCAAGATAGCCTGGTCAGGATGCTGAGATCAGTGGGATTTCTTACCTCAGGATTTCTAGTTGCAGGGTTTTGGGGCTTTCTATCTACAGTTTATAGCAAGTTTGGATGAGCATATCACATTATATAGCTTTTGTTCCCATTTACGATTTATTTTTTCCTCTCCAGGTGACATTAAATTCACTTTTTTAATCTGTATTGGTACAATTTTTCTTGTTTCTAAATTAAGAAAAAGGTAAGGAAAAGAAAAGAAATCATTTTGAGTAGGCCTGGCTAATGTTGTAGGATTTTTAATGCCTTCTTAATTGCTCTTCACTGTGTATTGGAAGTTTTATCCCTCCTTGTGCCCTATCTAAACCAAGAGTTTATTGCAAAATTTGGCAAATGGTCAACCCTATCGGAAGAGCTCTTGTTATTAAATTTTAGTTTACATGTTTAGTGTGATAACAGTTGTGTTTCTCACTCTATAGTTGGATTACATTATTTCTTTTTGGCTTGTCTTGTTTTATTCTGTTTCTGCAGGATTTTTGTTGAAGAAAAGTTCAAAAACAAATGGGTGGAGTAAGAGATGGTTTGTTTTGAATGAGAAAACTGGCAAGGTTAGTTTTTATACTTCAGCCTATGTGTTGAGGATTAATGATACTTGGAACCTTAACAGTTTCCCTCTGCGGATTATTTTGTCTCATTGATGGATCTTTCAAGTATTTTAAAATAGTTTATCTTCTTTGGCAATATGTTTGATTTTGAAAATCTTGGGAGATCCTTTTTTGTGCACTACTATATGTCTTCCTCCACCCAAAGTTTTACTCCACCCTGAAAATGCTTCTTTGTAAATAATCAAAACAAATCACATTGGCTGATCAAATTACTTATTTTGTAGTTCTCCTTTGATGTGGATAGTGTTCTTTTTATTTTGATTTGGTAATATTATTTTAGCAAGGGTGTGCTAGGAATTGTTCTTTTAATAGAAGTATATATGGAGTTAATTAGCAAGTATTTGGTGGCTTTTGACAATGCTCAAGTGTCATGGGAGAATTAAAAAAGAGGGTAGTTTGCCTAATGTGTTTGGGAAATAGGAAGATCTGTGCATATTAATCACGCAGACGAATGACAGAAAATTGCAATTAAATAGTTGGTGCAAACACTTTCATCTTTTCTATTGATCTGTCCTTTGTAAAATGAATGAACAGAAATCTATCATTTTTTAGAAAATAATGTAATTCCCTCTTTATTAATATGTTTTATTTTTTCCTAATTTTGAATTTGTATTGTAGCTTGGTTATACCAAAAAACAAGAAGAAAGACATTTCCGCGGTGTTGTCACTTTGGAGGTATGACGCACCTGCTATGCCAATTATCTTTTTGTTCTAGACCCTGCAAATTGCACTTTTTTTATACACCTAAATTTTTTGTGTTTGATTGGTTTTTCTCTTTCAATTTCATGTGTTCATCTTGTGATCCACGTATGTTTTACTTTTTATATTTACTGCTTCTTGATTTAGTTTTGGCTTTTGTGTTAACTGTATATTTATGATCTGTTTGGCTGTTGGTTGGCTTTGTTTAAATTGACTTTGATAATAAAATTATTTAAGTTTTTCTGTATTCTAACTGCATTTGCTGCCCAATATTTCAATCAACCGATCAGGAATGCTATATTGAAGAACTTGTTGAAGATGAAGATGCAAAGAGTTCCAAGGATAAAAAGAAACAAGCAGAAAAAGGACCTAGTCTTGTATTCAAGATCACGAGCAAGGTCCCTTATAAGACTGTTTTGAAAGGTAGTGATGTGCATATGTAGAGTGCCTGCATATTATTTTGGTGGTTGAATATTTACATTTTCCTTTAGACTTCCATGCCAATGTATGATGTATTTTTTAATTTGCAGCTCACAGTGCACTTTTGTTAAAGGCTGAGAATATGGCAGAAAAGTTTGAGTGGCTAAACAAGTTGAGAGTTGTAATCCAAGCTAGAGGAGGTGATGTGAGAAGTGAGTCCATTCATCCCATGCGGCAAAGCCATTCTGATGGTTCACTTGTAAGTCAACCAATAATGCCCGTTGTTGCTTCTTATCTAATTTCATGGGTAATTGGATGTAATGATATCATAGTTTCTGTTGACATACTTTCAATTTTCCCTGCCCTTTCTTGAAATAACTGGGATCCTCTATGTATATTTTCTCTCCATCATTCTGCTCTTCTGATGGTTTTGGTGGTTGTGGTTGTTTAGTTCACCGTACATTTATTAAACAAATTTATAGTTTTTTACTAGCATTCTATGCCTGGGCTTGTTTGATTGCTTCTAAAACTTTGGTGGGTGTGTATCTAATCCGTGTGCAAACTCATACACTTTTGTAGGATACAATGGCTAGAAAACCTGCGGATCCTGAAGAAGAGCTTCGATGGATGGCCCAAGAAGTACGTGGTTATGTTGAAGCTGTTCTTAACAGCCTTAATGCCAATGTCCCAAAAGTCAGTGTCTTTTCTTAAATGCAAACAATTATTCTATCTCTATCTTTATTGTGATATAGTTGTTTTCATAATTGTCATTATTGTCTGGTGAGCAGGCAGTTGTTCTTTGCCAAGTAGAAAAAGCCAAGGAAGACATGCTTAACCAGTTATACAGTTCGATTAGGTTAGTAGCTCCTCTTATACGTAGATGCTGTATTATGTGCTCTTGTCAAGCTTTGATTGTTCCGATAAAGCAAGTTATATGAACGTGGATATACATTTCTAAAATAACATGATATGCTTTTAAATCCGTGCGTGTGTGTGACGATGTTGGTGCGAGATACTAACCGAATGTGCTGTTGTCAAGCTTTGATTGTTCTGATAAAGCAGTTATATGAACTTGGATTTACATTTCTAAAATAATCTGATGTCCTTTCAAATCTGTGCATGTGTGTGAGAATGTTGGTGTGTTTCAATAAAAGGACTAACTTCTGCTTATGTTTTGCTGGGTAGTGCCCAAAGTACAGAAAGGATTGGGGAGCTGCTTCAGGAGGACAAGAATGCAAAAAGCAGGAGAGAGCTTTGCCAGAAACAGTCTACCCTTCTTTCAAAACTTATCAGGCAACTCAGTGTCCATGACAACAGAGCAGCTGCTGCAACTACCTGGTCTAACGATGTGGTTGAACCAGGTAAAGATGGCAACAGAGATCGCAGTTCACATCTTTTCTTTTCTCTGTTTGTGCTACACTTTTGCATGTTGATTTCGAGGTATGAGTAAGCGTGGTAGGAGCTCTATATCCATTTTAATGCTAAAAGCTATAGAACATTATTTTCTTGTGCATAATGATTAGCTCAATCTATAAGCAATGTTATGAATGGTATGGTACATTCTGTTAATGAAACTGGTTGAAAAGTGAAGTATAACTCCTGTGATCTGGTACTTTTTCAAGAACACTATTTGTTCCTTAGAGATTTCAAATTCCAAATTTCCTTTATCCTGACCCCAGAAGAATCATGAAAAAGAAAAGATGAAAGACCAGCTGTTTTTGTAATCTCACTATACCCAAGATTTTCAGGTATTGGCTGCAAGGCTGAATTGTTGGTCATGGCAAGTTACATTGTTTTGTGCGTTTAACTATCTTCTCTTTTAATTTTCTGCTAACTGCTGTATTATTTTTCAAATATATTTATATTCAGAGAGCAGCCCAAGAAACAGTGGATCTGCAGGAGGTGATGAATGGAGGAATGCATTCGATGCTGCTGCCAATGGACCCACTGACTCATTCAGATCTGGATCGAATGGTCACAGTCGGCGTTACAGCGATCCGGCTCAGAATGGTGATGAGAGGTCTGGCTTGGGCAGCCGTCGTACACCTTCCCGATTGCCGCCACCTCCACCACAATCAGGTTCATCGTACAGATTTTAGATATAATTAGACCAGCTAATAATATCCATGCAATTTTGCCAGCTGGGTGTTTGGTCCTGGTCCATTTTTGAGCATTTCTCGATCTCAGATCAGGTTGCCATAGTGTCAAAGATATAGAACAGGTATCATTGTAGATATATGCAGTTAGAACCATCTAATTTTTCTGATGTAATTTCTATTTTTCATTAATTCTTCTTCCTCTTTTTTCTGCTGGGGAAAAAGCTGCTATTTCTTCATTTGTAGCCATATGTCACAAATGTATTGGTTTGTATCGAATCTGACGAGCAAAATAAAATTTTGCCCTTTTAATTTTTATCAAATTTTGTCATCTCCTTTTGGGATTTCCGTTTCTTGGGTGAAAGATTAGAGTTTTCATAAAAAAAAAAGGCAAGTCTAATATTACTGTTATTGTTCTGAGTTCTGAAGTTTAATATGTGGTGTTTGGAGACTGGAGTTTATACTGGAACATTGTGAATTGATTTCTTGAAAGGTATTTACAAGATGTTTTATAGGAAAATGTCGAGTGTATTTTATCTTTGGAAACAGGTTGACTTTTCAAAACGTGAAACCACTGGACAAAAGCACTTGTGCAAACTTCGTCTCTCCCGACTTCGAGTGCCTATTAGCACAACAAATAATTATGTTATATCAGTAATATCCCAAATTAATACCTCGAGTAATAATGCATTATTGCAATTGCATGAACGAAATAGAGGCCTTCTTTGATATTAAAGTGCTGTAATTTAGAAGTCACATTTATTGTGGAAAAAGAAGCATAACATAAAATATAAGTTAAATTTTGACAAGAATAATACAGATATTTTAAATTTTTCATTTTACAAAGTCTTTGCCGATTCTTACCGACATGGTGTACCTCTCAGTAGAGGGGCGTGAAAACGCCGTGGAGATTTTGACCGAATGAAAAAGGGTGCTATAGTTTTGTAGCTGTCTATTCATAGTGCCAAACAGGGCCTAAGCAAATTTGGCTGTGCTCCCTAGCAGCATCTCCCAGCCAAGATGTGGTGCAACTAGATGATTTCCCCAGTAGTTTTGTGTTTACGACAAAGTTCCATGCAGAAAAGAGGGGGCAATATTTCTGAAAGAAAAATTCAAGGATTTATCTTGCTCACAATTTTCTAATTGAAGATGAGCACATGGTATGTTATTACCAGCTTCATTTTATATTTGCAATGTTTTTCCATATTATGTACAAAAGCTTGAAATAAGGTTTTGATAATTATAGTTACAAGAAGTTCAAGATGGCATTTACAATGTTTGAGAATACAGGAAATACTGCTTTCCTTTTCAACAAGGCAACTACCTTGTATTTTCATTTTATACCATCCTTAAAGGGACCAGATTCGTGTAAGAGCTTCATCACAAGGTTAACCTGCAAAAAAGGGGGAAAATGAAAAAAAAAAAAAGTAAGAAAAGAAAGGAAGAAAGGAAGAAAGGAAGGAATATATATAAATAAGAACTAAATTTCATAGGGGCAAGTCTCCCTCTCTCTCTCTCTCTCTCTCTCTACGGGTGATCTTATTTAGCGGAAACTGTATAAATGATAGCAACAGCACGAGATGTTGATATTATAAAACACAAATTCTTCTTATTGGTTTCTAGAACTAATCTTACCTGGATACTGCATATTTACAATAAATTTATCATGATATCTAGTTCCATAAAGGAGGTCACACAAGAACATCAAAAATAGAGAATAGCAAGATTCGAGAAGCAAAGAAACAGAGTGAATAAAATCATTAAGCAAGCAGCACTTCGTTCAAAAATTGCGGTTCTGATTTTGACAAGATGTCCTAAAAATATCTGTACATGAATTAGAATGGGATGTTTTGTGGTACCTGAGTTGATTCGCGCACTAGAAAGCTCTCTATAGGTTTCCTGAAATCTTCATGCAGAAGGTAATGGCAGCTGTAAGTTGTCACCGGTAGATAACCCCGCTGAATCTTATGCTCCCCCTGTGCTCCGGCTTCAACAGTGCTCAGACTTAGTTCTATAGCTGCTTCTATTGCCTGAAGTGCCACAAGATACCAAAAATAAATAACTCTGTTTGAATTCATAATCTAGTTCGCTTTTTTGTATATCATCAGAACTTGAGCAACGTAATATCCCTTTGTCAATAAGCTTAACTTTATTCATATTCCAGGTCTCACATTTGCCATTGGTTTTTACATGCACCATTTTCCAGATTATTCTTCTACCTAGAAATGTTTAAGAGGTAAGAAATATACCTGGTAATAGCATGCTTCAAAATGCAAACTTGGATAATAGGCTCGTGGGTGACAACCCCACAGACGACCAAAAAGCGTGTCTCCGCCGATAAGATTTAATGCTCCAGCGACAGGTTCATCTCCATCTTCAGCGACAACGAGTAGCACTTGATCTTCCATCTTTGATCCCATGTCATGGAAGAAATCCCTTGTTAGATAAGGACTGCCCCACCTAAGGAAAAATCCACAATACATTTAAGATCTAACAGTTTCAGGTCTGGAAATTTTACGGCAAACGGATGTGAGAAGTTCATATATGTACTTAACAATCGCAAAGGATCTGAGGATAAGGAACAAACTTGTTATCAGTGGTGTTCCTGTAGAACCGGTAGAAGGAATCCCAATCCTTAGCCTAAAAGGACAATCATTAAGTGAAATTAAGAGCTCAAGAATTTACTGATTGATCCCTACATTCTCCCGTTACAAAATGCTAGAACTATCACCAAGTACCTTGATCTCATGACCTCGGAGCTGTTTCATGGTCAAATTCTGTGCAGAAATCTGCGTCAAGAAATTTCGCTCAAGATCATTAGCAAGTTGCATGAACCAAACAAAGAAGCCAACTGATTTCCAAACTATTCAGAAGTCAAGAACATATAAAAAATATTGTTGCAGGAAGATATTATGTTTAAAAATGTTACAATTCAAAAGGATTCACATATTTGACATTGAAAGAAAACACCAGCACATTCGAGGTACCTAATAAAGGTTATATTTACCAAATTGACACAAATAAAAGTAACAATGTTAACCCAGTTCTTTAACTAATGTATAACTCAATAATGTTAAGAACTCAAAACTCGTCACATTTTTCTTGTAAATGAACAAAAGTTTGAAAAAGAACAACCTTTTTACGCTCTTGACGAATATTTTTCCTTTTATTTTGCTTCATATCCATTAAGAACTCATCAAAGCTGCACCAATAGATGGAAACTTTTTTATCATTTCCATCTTCGTACATGATAAAACAGATGATGAATTGGCCAGGAGCGAACCCTTGGCATTGAATATAAATGGGAACAAAATAAAGTGAGGCAGCCTTGTAAACCAATTTCTCAAGATTACAAAATGACATTTTACCAATAAAGAAACAGGATAGACACTACTAACTTTTTGTAGTTACGATTTCTCCAGTGGTACTGCATCCCAATCCTCCGAAGGAAACCTTTCTCCCCCAGTTTGTGCCACTCATTTTCTGATGGGAAGGTAATGTGCAGTGATGAAACCCGAGCCTGTCAAAAATATGAAGTCACATTAAGAGGTCAAGATTCAGCAGATGATCCTGGTAGCCAACCACAGTATCGTAGCAATCTTTTGAAACAAAGAATCATTTCTCTCACATTATCAAAAATAAAGGATGGACTAAGAAATGAATGTTTCTTCTATTTGGGTTGGGGGGAAGGGGGAGAAGAAGAAAAGAAAAAACAAGTCCAGGACATGAAAATCTGCAAACAAATTTTAAACTGAATATGGCTTTAAATGAAATGAAAAGAGAACAACTTCATGCATTGCCAGTAGCTTTTATTTGATTCATAAAATACCTTGGCCGCAAGATCCTTCATAGCAGAAATTATAACATCAATAACTTGATCTTTGATCGAAGTGTTACGTACTAAAATTCTAGGACCAGTTACTGGAGTAAAAGGTACACAACATTGGAACTTCGGATAATATCGTTCTCCATATCCATAGTAGGCATCTGCCCAAGCATGATCAAAAACAAATTCACCATAGGAATGGCTGCATATCCAAAATAAAAGTGATGAGAAATAGTCAATAAAGCGGTTGAATTGAAGCTTGTGAAAGAATTATATAGGAAGCTACATGAGATCTTGCTGCAGTAGATGCTATACCTTTTAAGATAGAGTGGAACAACACCTAAAACATTTTCACACTCATCCTTGACAACAATATGGCATGGCGTCCATCCTGTCTCCTGAAAACAGTTTACAGACAAAATTAAAATAACAGTGGAATCTTCAGGATGTTTAGATTGATCATATTGCAAAGAAGAATAGCACTGTAGACAAAACAACAAAAATAATCAGAACAAATTAATTTAGGCAAAGGCGTCTAATAATTGTTTATATTTTTTTCTGAATGTTAACATTTTTGGGTCACTCAAGGAAAGATACAAAAATGAATGCCAAAAAGAAAAAAAAAAGATCGAGAAATGCTATACTTTAGAACTCGAAGTTAAAAAGTAAAAGACAAAACTTATATGATAGCTCTTTCTGTAATGTTGAGAAAACAAATGAAAAAAGCCTACCTTTCTAAAGCAGGAGAAATTTGGGAACCAGAATTAACGAGGTACATGCTCAATGAAGAAGCCACTATAAAGGGTTAATTAACAGTAAATTAGAATTCCGTACTTGCTAGATGTCCAAATTGATTAGCAACTATTAATAAAACTAAAAAAGATGCAGCACGCTGAAGTAATTATTTACCTTCACGGCACAACCTGTCTCTTCTAAGCTCGAAAGAAACCCATGGGTAAGAAATGGATTAAATTTCTCAGGGCCTGTAGCATCCAGAGCACATGTGTCCCAGTCATTTGCTGAAACCTCTGAGATTGAAGAAATAACTGAAAGGCATATCTTCTTAGGCCCTCCATCATTTTCAGCAACTCCCTGAATTTAGCATCAATAATATGCATTAGCTGAAGGACAAAGCTGCTAAACACAACCACGTATAGATAGCATCCATATAATCATAGTTGTTATAGGACCATCAAAAGAGAACACCTCTGATCCTGACCCTGTTAAAGTGAAATCTCCCAGCGAAGAGTCCAATACTAGTCGCTGCACAGACTTCTTAGTTCCCCAAAACAATGCACAAATTCGAGACGACTGCACCTGTCTCCCAAAACTGTGTCTACATAGTGATTTCCCCTACAATTTCAAAAATCAAACGCCTATAATCACATGAACATTATCAGTATCAAAATCCGGCAATAAAAAAAACAGTAATGATTTAACCGACACCAACAACCATTTTTTATTAGCACATGCAACACAACTGCAAGCCTTCATCAGGGAACTTTGGACAGCATTCTGTTAAAAAGATTCCAGAATCTTTCATCTTAATCCTTTTCAACACAACACTAAATAAAGCCTGTACTTCTCTTAACCTTTGGAGTCAGATTCGCTCATCAAAACCCAATTTTGGACTGGTGCCCCAATAACATTGAATGAATCATAACAGGCTCACAAATATTAGCATCAACATTTTTCTTGATTTTTTCCGGGATTCATTTATCTTATAGCCTAATCAATTCATTTCATTTTCATGTTCCTATCAATTTAAAGAAAGAAGTAATGATGCATCAGGAAGGGCTTCTGTAGAAACACCTAAGAAAAATACTTTCTTTTTTATCAAAATTAGCTTTTGACTATCAAAAGCACTTCCAAATACACTAACTTCATAATAAAAACTACCATTAAATTACTGAAATTGGAGAAACAAACAAACCACAACAACAACAAAAATAAAGAAGCTAAAATTAAAACAGAACATAATAAAAATTATAATATTAATTTGCAAGAGAGAAAAGAAAGTTACGAGCTTGGGAGAAAATCGACGGAGAAATGGCGAAGGCTTGCAGTAGCTGCTTACTACTACCGCTACTGCTGCCATACTATTTTTCCGTAACTGGGTTCTGGTCTCTGAACTCGAAACAGAAGAAGCATTGAACCCATCAAAATTGGCAAATAAAAGATTATATATCTTCCACGTGGCAACCTACAAGGCATATATTTTAGCATTGTTGTTTTAGTTTTACAATTTTTTTTTCATTTCTTCAACATTTACTTATCATAAATGATATTATTTAACTTTAATTTTTGATACTAAGTAATTTTCGTTCAGTTTTATTTAACTAACTATTAAGGTCAGAATATAATTTTATTATTATAATTATCATATTTTTACTTTGAATTAATTTTAATTTCGAAATTAAAATTTGGAAAGATTTTACAATGTTGCAACTGTCTTTTTTACTATTTTACAATATTATAAATTCATTTACAACATTATCAACTTATCTCGAACTTTAATCCCGATTGGAAAATTTTTACTTTTACTTTACCTAATAAAACCATTGTTTTCTTTACTCTCAAATAACGTCTTAATAATTTACAAAGATCAATTGTCAAAACACTTTTATGAGTGAATCTAAATTTAATATGTGTTCTCATGTGTATTATAGACGTTGATTTTTTTTTATATTTTAGAAGTAGCTTTGACATATTTTGAACAAATATTTTCATTTTATGCAGAGGGATGACCCAAATCAAATTTTTAAACCATTATCTCCCCTAAAATTAGAATTTAGGTGAATTGTGGACAGTCAAATAAAATTATCTAAAAATTACAAAGTTAAAGAAGAGGTAAATATTTCTTTTATTCATATAGTTTAAACTAATTAATCTATTAGTTCTTATATTTTAAAAAATTACCCAAAAACTTTTGTATTTTCGAGGGTTACCCAACAACTTTTTAATATTCCCCCGAGGGATCTAAAGCTACAAAGCTTGAATATAATATCGGCAAAATGTACGGTTTGTATACTATTTGAGCTATACATATTTTATTTCACTCTGCTGATATTTTTATTTTTACAGTGTTTCCATTAGAATTTCCTCTTTTTATTTTCACTCGAAGCTTTGATACCATTTTCTTTGAGTCTTTATATTGTCTCCACAACAATGAAGCTGCTTTTGTGATCTGAGAACTCTTCGATCTTCTCAGCAAAGTGAAACTGCCTTACAAAATCTTCCCAGGTAAATTGCTTTGGTTTCTTTAATTTTTCCAGCCTTGCTTGCCAATTTGCCATTTCTTAAAGTCCGGGTTTCTGCATCATCAGAAGCATTAATTATTGTCTGTATGGATACGTGAATACATGGTATGTGTGTGCGTATATACACACACCTATAGATCAAAGATACAGATTGAGAATGAGGTACTGTTGTCATTAAGATGTTATAATTATGAAATAAAAATTAATAATATGTGGTAAATATGATTTTTAAGTAATAAATTTAATAAAAACAATAAATACAATATAGATTTGCCTGCTCAGCCATAATACTATATTGAAAATACACTTTTCATGAATTAATACTTGACAGTCTTGCATAGTAATTAAAAGTTGCAAAGAAAATAACTAAACATGCTGTCGACAGAAGAAAATTAAAAAAAAAAAGGTTAGTAACTAATCAATAAGATGATTAAAATAAATGAAATAGAAGATTAAACATTTTGCAGAACGAAACCTGGATGATCCTCAGTAAGTTGTCTCATGACCTCCAGTGGGGTTAACATCTTTCTTCTTTCGGTGGCTGAGCCTTGGGAGGTGGAGTTGCTGCAGACAGAAGCAATGTTGTTTAATGATCACCATTTATGGAGTATATGTATAAAATGCGTCTTATATTAGTAACTTGATAAAGTGCTTCTTAGGAATTTCCTTCCTAGTCTAACCTTCCAAACAGGCCCTTCCATTGACTACGCCTTTTGGGTGTGTTTGATAAATTCAATTCAAAATTGATTATAATTAAATAATTTGATATTTAAATAATCAGATTTGATAGATTTTTAAAAGCAGCTTTCTAGAAATATGATTATTGATATTGTAAGATAAAACACCAAAAATACCGTTGCTAAAATATATATTTCGAAAACCACCTTTACAATAAAACCATTAGTTAATATTTACTAATATAAATTAAAATTAAAAAAAATCATTGGCTATTGTTTTCACCAAATTTTGGTTAGGATATGATTGGAACCAATTAAGTGGTTCTCAGTGGCCTAATTTAAATCTAATTCAAACAAATAAATTTATATTTTAAGGGAAGATTGTGCTAAGTTCGGATTTAGGTGTGTTTTTTTAATATTTGGAGCAAGTGGTTTAGTTGAGGTACATTGGGTGGTAAGCTAAAGTAATGTGCAATGTGAGTTGAGATGGTTATATGAGGAATAATAGGGAGAGCTCAATGGAGCCCTATAGGAGTTAATTTAAAAAGTTGACATGGAGGGATAATGTGTACTTAGGAGTAACTCAGGTGTACTCAAGAGATAGCTCAGGTGGTCTAACAGAATACTCATCATAACTAGAGTAACTCAGGTAAGCTCATACATGAAACACAATTTGGACCTCAATTTGAAAATGTGTGAAATAAACATAAATATGAAGAATACGCAATGTTTACGTGGTTCGGTCTTTAATTTACGTCAACAGAAGTAAGTCATCACCAATCCACAATAGAAATGAAAGGTTACATAAGATTTTATATTATCCAAGACGAATAAATAGGCTAAATAGCTATATAGAAATGTTTGGTGTTGATAAGGATGAAGATAATGAATAATTATACAGAGAATAATAATATGGTGAAGATGATAATGAAGTTAGAAAATAGAAATGACCTCCTAAAAATAGAAAAGTGGGTGGCGATCTAAAGGATAGAAAGAAAGAAGGGAGAGAAAGAGGAGGCCCCCTCATATGGGTTTAATAAGGCATTTATATAATAGAAGTTAATGATAAAGAGAGTGCATAAAAGTCAAGATAAGTGTCATTCTTAGGTTAAAAGAGAAGAATATTTTAAAGGTACGTGTCATTGAGGAAAAAATGAGAAGAATATTCTTTTGTATTAGATTTATTTTTTCTCATAAATATCTTAAAAGTGTCTAACCTTAACTGATGATTTCCAAGCCCATCCAATGTAATAAATTCTTCCAAATGACATCTTTATACTGCCTAAGTATTTTGTGTATTTTACCCTTATAATTGTTTATGTGTCGTTCATTTATTGGTTAACAAATATCATTTTAAAATTTACCCCCAACGCCACCGTCGGCAACCAAAGATGGATCCAGTGAAATCAAAATCGGCATACTTTATTAGACTCAAACTTTTCTGATCTATGTAATGGTATAGTTACATCATTTGCAAAGGAGTTCTTTTGGTGGGCGACAACCGTACCATTTACAAAAGGGAGTTCCTTTTGGTGGGTGACAACCAATGAAAAAAGTATAGTACCATTTGGTAAAGGAAAATGCTACTTTCCCCGGGTCAAATCCCGGGTCAAACCCCGAATTAAACCAAAACGACGCCGTTTTAGTTTCTTTTGTTTTTCCTCTTTACTTCCAGTTTCAGCTTAGTGAAAATAGAAAAAACGCAGCTGCTTTTCATTCTCTTCCTCTTCCTCTTCGATTCACCACACCCGAGCAAAAGTTTGAACAGCAGCAGTGATGTGTGTGTGTGCCATTTTTCTCATGCTTATAGAAGGCGATAAAGCTGCTGATTCTGGACTATTTTGGTGTCCACAAAATCTGCTTTTGTGCTTCTAATTAACTTGGCTTTCTATTATTTATAATTCTTCCACTTTCTTTAAAGGTAAATCTCACCTAGGTTTATGCTTTTTCTTCTAAATCTGAAGCCCTATAAGTCTGTTTGTAGTTTGTATTGGAGCTGTAAAATGCAGAGCAATTGCAGCACAAATTGCAGACCAATTTAGCACGCATTGCCGCACAATTTGCAAAAGTCACTTGCACAGCAATTCATCCAAAAATGCAGAGCAATTGAAAACAAAATGCAGACAAATCTGTACACAGTTTCTTCCGGACCAAAATCTCATTTTCATCAAAATTCATCCTCAACAGTGGGCATTAAGCACCCAAATCAAGTGCGGAAAGGAAAAATGAATATCAATTGCAATTTAACACACTTATTTTCTTAACATTTTACTTCAATCGAAAATTAGATAAAATGGAAATGATAATAGCTATCAAAATTCATCACTTGCAAAGCAATTAAATTCAGCACTTGCGGAGCAATAATATTCAGCACTTGCACTAGATCAGCCAAATTGCAGCACTAAAGATCGAAGACGTTTGGGTTTGCTTTTGCCTGGGTCAAACGGCAACGTTTGCTTTCGATTGACTGAAACAGCTGGTGAAACGAAGAGGAGAATCGAAGAGGATAGGAAGATGAAAACGAAGACATTCGCTTTTATTTGGCTGAAACGACTTCGTTCCATATAAGCAAAAAAACAAAAAAAAAAAGCCAAAACGACGTCGTTTTCTTTAATTCGGGGTTTGACCCGGGATTTGACCCGGGGTAAATAGCAGAACTCTTTGGTAAATCATAAAATTTTGAATCTGATGATAACAGAGAATAATTCATGATACAAGGTGTTCATAAATAAAGAAATTAAGTACATGAGAAATTGCATTATAAGTCTGAAGTTTATATTTCTCACCTCAAATAATATCTGGTAAATCGCTGATTCAATAATCTTAAATTTTCTTCATGATCTTCATCTCCTTCTTGATCTTCTTCTTTAGATCCTACATCTGATGTTCCTCCACATTTCCTTCCTCGTTCAACAACTTTGGTTGTATTTTTCGCTGGAAATATCATTGTCCGGGAGTACATCTGAAATTTTTCAACTTGGAAAATGAAACCTTTCTACAAGATGTACAAATTTGATAGAGCTGTAGTATTATCTATAACAAACAACATGTGGTCGTTTTAAAGAAATTAAATAAAGTTTATATTTTAATAAGAAAAAATCTATATCCCGAAGAATTCGCTGTATAACCTGACATATAATGTTCTATTTATGACAAAAAAATATATAGTTTTATGGAATACGATTTTGCCCTAGTAATTTTTTGTTTAGAAGAAAAATTTCAAGTACATAAACTGTAGTTATTGAACAAGAATAACATGAAGCACGCACGAACTATATTTTTTTTCTCATTACGTTCATACCTCCAAGATTTGCAAATATATTGTAGAACTCCTTGATAAAAAAATGGACATGAAAACTCGTATTTTATTATTATACCCTTTAATTATCGAAACTTTACTTTAACTAAACATTTAAAATTAATATTAATAATAATTGACATTAGATTAATGAAAAAGTAACTCATTCATATAAAAGCAAAATGTAATGTAATGAGCTGCAAAGACATTATTATAAAATCTTCGTGCTTATATTTACACTTTTAATAAATACGAGGTGACAGAGGAACAATTTATGAGGTGATCGAGGAATAATTTCTAAATATTTAAACTAAAATGACATAATGTATAATATTTAATGTCGTCAATTCATCATTCGAATGTAGTATTTCAAATTATAAAAGCCCATTTAACACATTTGGTCTAGATTAGGTCACATTCATAACGGATATAAAATTCAAAATTGGAGGGGATAAGTGTAAACGTGCAATGCTCTTTCAGTCTCTAAACAGTTAATAACTCATATGTTAGCGAAGTTGGCTTTTACTGAAACTGTAGTTTGGTTGGAGGGTTTTCCAGCAGAAGTAAATTGTGTACTCTTTGATTTCGTTGAAATGAAATGAATTTTGTTTAAGAGATAAAGGAAAAAGAAAAGAGTATCTTTTAATTATAAATTAAATTTCTACGGGTCAATGCTTTAAAAAAAAAATTGAAGGAAAAAAAAAATACTGTAAGATATCTTTATAATCATATTGTTAGAACTATCTAATTTTATTATGTATTATAAAGAAGTTAAAACTTTGTAGATAAGTAATGTAGAGGAAAATAAATTAATAATTAATTAATGGAGCATGTCAATTTAATGAATCTCCAAACATGCTTGAGAAGGTAGAAATACTTTGGTATCAATAAAAAGGTGTTCATATTAATGAGTTATTATGTACCTTTAAGTTCAAAGACGTGGTATCAACTCTAAAGAATAAATTATTGTAACTTTAAAAAATATTTATCCCTTATTAAGCCATTAATGTTACGTATACTTTTTTGCAATATACAAATTATTATTATTATGTGGAGACAAGTTATTTAAGAAAAAAAAATCTATAAAACTCATAACTTATTACAATATAAAATTTATTCCTATTTACAATTAGTCCAAATTGGGATCATAATTTTTTATGACTATAGAAGAGCTATTTTTATAGAGAGTATTACTTTAGAGAGTTTTCACTAGAATAATAATCCAAACACAAGCATTATATCTCGTTCTTTCATTACACCTATATGGATAAATTTTGAATTACTCCTCTCATTAAATGACAATCTTGAAGATACTCTTTAAGCTATTGCAAACTTTAACGTACTCCATTTTTATTCAAAAGATAAAGAAAAATAGGGTAAATTAATGAATTTTTTTTGTCTATTCTACAAAAACAAGAGGTAGATTGAGGTTTATAATAATTTGAGGGTTATTTTGAAGATTATCAATTCACTGGATAATCCAAAATTAAATCTTCTTATATACCTCCTAGATCCTCCCCCCCCCCCCCCAAAAAAAATTAGACCTCCTTGATTTACAAAATGGACACAAAACACCTATGTTTAATAACTCAAATACAAGCATTATATATCGTTCTTTCATTACACCTATATGGATAAATTTCGGATTACTCCCCTCATGAAATGACAATTTTCAAGATTCTCTCTAAGCTATTGCAAACTTTAACTTATCCTATTTTTATTCAATAGATAAAGAAAAACGGGGTGAATTAATGAAATTTTTTGTCTTCTTTACAAAAACAAGACGTAGATTGAGTTTTATAATAATTTGAGAGTTATTTTAAAGATTATCAATTCGGAGGATAATCTAAAATTAAACCTCCTAGATTCCCCGCCTCCAACCAAAAAAAAAAATTGTAGACCTCCTTGATTTACAAAATGGACAAAAAACACCTATGTTTTACCATTATACCTTTCGAGTAATACAAAATTGCTATATATTAAAAAATAAATCTTATCTTAACTCACTATGATATCAACTCTGACAAGAAGAAAAAGTATTAAAATTTTTAAGAATCTGACAATTAATTTGAACTATATATGAATTTTTAAGAAAATTTAAACTATCATAATTGTCAAATAAAATGATACGACACTCAACATAAAAATATTTATTGTAGGTTGATGATGTGCAAAGAAATAAAAATCTAAAAGCTGGAGAACTTTACTTTTTTACATTTTGGTATTATGACTATGAAAGGATATTCTAATTCTCTGCATTAAAATTTAACAATGTAATCTAGTTTAGCATTAAAAGGTTTCATTAAAAAGTGATACATGTGGAAAATCGATAAAATTTTAAAAGAACCAATTTATTCAATTGATAAATGACATATAATGTTTAAGACTGAAATTATAACTCAAATATTATGATTCTCGATATTACTCAAAGTAAGTGGAGTCTTCTTACTTGAATTTTTTAACTTTAAATAGCGGCAAAAAGTCTCTCTGTTGATTTATTATATGCAGTACGGTAGTAAATATTTAAACTGAAATACATGATTATTTATTCGTTTTGCAGCGTCAATCACCCACGCCCGCACTGTCTGCTACTTGTTTCTATATGTATAGATATAGAAATTATCCCATATAATTAATTTTGGTTACGGTTGGCCAGAAAGCAAAGTTCTTTTCTGGTTTGAAGAATGTGGCCATTGGGCTTGGGCTGATGGTTGGGCTGCTGCCCTTACAAGCGGTTCAAGTCTCTACAAAAATATTGTAGGGGTTAAATATTTATAAGTTCTTTTTTCTTGTGAAATGCGAGTGTAGTAAGGATATTACTCGTCTATGAGGGTTATTTGTTTACTAGGCATGTACTTCATAAAATTTAATGTAATAATGTAAGTCGCAATTATATATATCTGATTGTAAATATTAGTAGCAGTTGTAAATCAGTATAATATCTGTTATATAATAGTTATAAATATTTGTGCAATGTAGTAATCCAGTGCGTAACTAATATTAAAAAAAAAGAATGTGGAGACCACTTTAGCAGATTTTTAGGAATAGTACAGTTCAATACCATATAATCTTTATATAATGGATGATGGTGCCTCAACATAAAATTATGACTTAAGTTTTTGTCTAGTGCATTCATCAAATACAATAATAAGATGGATAAAAATATATTTATTTTTCACACTATTGTATTGAATATATTCAATGAATGAAAAATTGAATCATAATTTTAAATAAAGAAAATCTAATCTTATATTGTTCATATATCTAAAAATAATGCTACGGTTTTTAGAAAATATGTCGAGTGGCATTTTTTTAATTAAATACTTAATTTACTTATTACCCTACATGTAACATTCACATTTGAGATGAACAAAATTGAAGTATTAGTTAAGAAGTATAGGGATTATTTTCTCTATTGGTTACCGTACGTTGATTTTAAAATGATAATAGAAGTTGAACTTCAAGTGTTGTTTATTTAGTGGGAATATTCGTATAATTTGATGGTGACAACATCGTCAATACGAAATTTGAGAGCATAAAATAATTGGCTTTCCATTGGAACACCTATCAAATGAAAGTGACCCATCAACCGGTCTCTTTGGCTAATAAATTTAGTTCAACTCGAAGCCAAGGTCTAACATCAATGGTAAGAAGGGCCTTTCTAAGAAGTAGGTCTTAGATTCGAAGCTCAGTGGGTGCATCAATTAATAATAATAATAACTCCAAAACTTGAGTTCAACTTATGAAGAAGTTAGTGTTACGAATTATATTTAGGCTCCATTCATTCTTATCTTAAGAAAAAAAAAAAAGAAAAAAAAAAACTGTTGTTTTACATATAATGCTGTCTACGATTGATTTTCAACGATGTAGTTCCACTGTACTGATTAGAAGCTATTCCTTCACTTCATTGCTTAGATTTCTTTGAGGTGAAGACACTAAGCATTTGACTACCGGCCACCATGCATGTCTTTAACTTGCGGCCAATCTTGAAAAAATTTGCCTAATCCTTTTGGGGTCTCAACGTAGTCATTTAAAATTAATTAATGTCACAAGTTCTGATGAATTAGCTTAACTTGCCTTCAACGAAACTCGAGAACATGTTAGTTTTGATTTGCAGGGACTGCTCTTCGCAGAGCTGATGAAAAATGGTAATGATCAACCCGAACATTTCAGATAACGGAAGAGGTTGTAATGTGCTTAAAAGAATGGTTTACTGATGAAAAGCCTTGTGATCTTAGCATTCTTGCTTGACACATTGCTACTGATCATGGTCTCTGTTATTATAAATATCGCTTAATTTATGAACAGGAATCAAAAGAAAGAATAAATAATGCAAATATATGTAGAAGTAACAAAGGGGTTGGATTAATTAAGCTTTTGCTGCAAAAGCAATTTCTCACGTTTAATTCAATTAATTTACAAACTAATATTCAACGGCCATTTTCAAACGGTTGAGTTGTTTGATTTTGACGTTACACTCTAAAACTTACTCTGTACACTTAATTACTCTTAACACTCAAATGTAAAAATTAAAAATTAAATCTTTATCCTACAACTTTGGTTTTGTATCTTTCATGAGCCTCAGATGATGAATTGTTAAAGAAAGTAAAGATTTAGGGTTTATAATAAATGGGTGTGTAAATTATTTTTGTTTTTAAGTAATTATGTTATTTTCAGTTACTTCATGAAAAGATATTTTTGTAATAAAAATATTTTCAAAATAAATAGTGCCTGAAGCATTTGATTGAGTGCCAATAATCCCACCCTTCTAACAAATATAAGAACAATTTCTAAGTATTTATATGCATTGACATTTATTTATTGGATATATGTATATCCATCAACTTAATTTATACCTTGGAGATCATTTACTTATTAGCCTATACCAATATGAAATAGATGAATATTACCTAATCTTAGATTTACAAAATTGAAATACTATTTGACAAATGTAAGATTTTTTTTTTCTATAGCAGCTACCGCTGATTTAAAAACATAACAAATTTACAACTTGAAGTGTGTTATTTTGTGAAAATCATTTGTTTTGGAATAATAATGTCATAAATAATCATTTCGATAACATAAAATATCATATTGTCTCTGGATTGTATTATTGCAACACTAATATGAGAATCACGTGATGTGATATTGAAATAAAGTGTATTTCCATTATATGAAAGTACATATCAAATCTGAATGAACTGTAATTGTAATCTTGAATGGATTGTGTTTTTATCAGCTGTCCATCTACTTTTTTCTTGCTTAATGAGTAAAATTATCGTGTGTTAATCAATTTTGCTCTCTTTCTTTCTCAAAAAGAAAAAAAAAAAAAAAAGAGTGGCCGTAGTTAATTGTGAAACAAAATCTTCGAATTAGTTAACTAATTATTGCAGCTTGCCGGGAGTCAAAATCCTTACAATTAATTGAAAATGCTTGTGTTTTTAAATGGCGTTTATCATCATGATATTCTTTCGTACATCTGCAAGATATCAGAAATGCATTGCAGCTGGCTCTGTATCTGGCGCAATATCATTGAAAACGAAGCCTGGAACAGGCCTTGCTTTAGTAGGATTGCTTTGTTTCCTCTATTTTATTATCCCATCCATGCTTGCCATTTCTTAGAGTCTGGGTTGCTGTGCCAAAAGCCTTAATTATTTTATGTACGACACAGAGATACAGAATAGTCTATCAAGCCGAAGATATTACAGACAGAGATTAAGTGAATATCAGACTATCTCAAAATTCAATGACCTAGAGAATCCACTCTGATTCCTTTGGAGAAGCCTATAATTTTTCTGAAACTTGACAAAATTAATTAGCCATAACCAATAAATGCATGCAGATATATATATAATACACGTCAAGAAGTTTTTACCGTTAGTTTTATTTCCTGTACATATAGTAAAAAAGCTTACGCCCGTCTAAGATTGGCCAAATATTCGTCCTTGGTCATATGTGCATTTCCTTCAAATCCTTCTGGTATATGAATGTGTGTGTGTGTCTATATATATAGAACCTTTATAAATTAATAATCTCTATTATGTAATAAATTAATAATATGTATTAAAAAATACCCAATCAAATTATAAGTAAAGGCAGTGACGATAATGCATCTTGAAAGCTCTTATATCCCTGCATCACATGGTTGGATTTTTGATGCCATGTTAGGTGGCAAATAAAATAGCTCAATATTTTGTAATCCTTCAATATTTTTTGTATGGGCTGGACAATTATCTATCACCAAGAGAATTTTTGTCCCTTGCATTTTTCTGTCAAGCCATCGAACATATTCCCCAAAAAGCACCTTAGTCGTCTATGATCTTTTGTTGGCTCGGTATTGACAATTGAAACTCTTCATGTTTTACATTTTGAGGCAATGTGTTTCGCATACTTTCCAATGATCCACAGAGGAATTTTTTCTAAGCCATCCTTATCACAGTAGATTACTGTAATCATTTCTTTGTCTTGCTTTCTTTTGTTGCAAGAGAGTGATCTGCTTGTAACCTATGAAACAATAATGTTTTATCCATTTTGAAAACCTCTTTCGTGGCAAACTAATCTATTTTTCCTCTTATGGACTCCAATTGGTTCTCCATGTCTTGTGTATCAATTGATCCACTTTCCCCAAAACAACAAAATGACTTAATACCATGTCTAACTTGAACTTCTCAAGCCAACCCAGAGAAAAGTTGAATTCTAAAGTCTCTTTAGGGTTTAATATTTTCATAGTCTCTCTTGCCTTTTCTAAGATTAGTTCTCCTGTTATATTCACAATCTTGGTATTCAAGAAACCATTCATAAACAATCTTCTCCATGTTTGAAAATTTTGATGGTTTGTGCCGCTTAGCATGACCACCCTTTGCTAAGTCAATCAAAAGATATTTTGATGATAGTTTAAGTGTATTTGATATTGTTCCTTGACTAATTTTTAAGTGAAAATTTAAAAAACCATTGTTGCAATTCTTTTCTGCTTGCGTATGGAGTGCTCTTTACTATACTAGCATAATGCTTTAGGCATCTCATCTGTCATGGTTGATTTTCGAACACCTTTCAAATGAGAAGTAATTGTAAACGTTCAAGTAATTTAATATAAGATAAAAGAAGACTTAGTATTTATTTATATAAAGATTATTTTTAATCAAATTCATTGAACACCATTTAATTAAGTTAATTAACATGAATATTATTTAATTAACTACATAGATAATTACAATGTATTTATTTTTTGGTTAAATGATTAGTTAAATACATTGAATAATATGAATTAAATTATTTTTAATCTAATTCATTGAATGCATTTAATTAAGTTAATGTAACATGAATATTATTTAATTAAGTAGAAAAGTACAATGAATTTACTATTTTGGTTAATTGAATGTATAATTTAATTCATATTCAATATCGGTAAAGTGCATTGAATGCGTAATTAAATGTATATTAACTGAGTTGTAAATAACTTTGTAAATTAATAAATTATTAATTTATCGATTATTTAATATCTCTTTTAATTAATAGATTTTAAATGGTAATGACCCTATTAGATTCTACTGATAACAAAAAATTTAAAATGTGTGTATAAAACGTACAGGAAAGTTTCCTAGGAGCAGATTGTATTAAGAGAAGCCAAGTCATGAACTCCGGCTGCTGTCGTCTCTTCGTCTTCATCTATATATCTTCTGTGCATTCAAAAAATTTCTCCTTGCAGCCTCCTCTTCAATTGTTTAAAAACCCAACATATAATTACTAGTGACCTTTCCTAAACAAATATCTTGCTTCGGGTTCTTCGTTAAAAGCCCTAATTGGAAGTGCCTTTTGAGAAGCCTATCCTTCTTCTTCTTCTTCTGGAATTTGAAATTTGAGAAAATAAGTTAAAGCCACAACTAATAGGTGCTTGTTTGGTATGACTTATTTAATGTTTATAAATATTTGTCTAATCTCATAAGTTTTTATTATAATTTTTGTTGTTATTTGGTTATTTTTCTAATAAATCTTTTGAAATTTAAATAAGATATTTTACATCTACTAGTAAAAACTCAAATTTTGAAATTTTGAAAATAGAGGTTTTTTTTTAAATATCAAAATATTTAAAATATTCTATGCTTATTTAACAATCTTATTTATTGTTTTCATAATATAATTTTAAAAAACTTACCTATTAAAGTAATTTTATAAATTTTTAATAAAAACTTATATTGATAACCAAACAACTAAACTTTTTTTTTTAGTAAAAGTTCTATTTATAAAATCTCTTCTAACAAAAACTCTAATTAAATAAGCTCTATTTGAAAAATTGTACCAAACAGAGCCTAATTGCAAAATAGATGAAATTAATCAAATATTGTCCATCAATTAATTTTTTTTGTAGGGTGTGTTTGGGAGTGATGTGATAACTTTTAAACTGCAGCTGCTGTGGAGTAAAAGTTACAGCTGTAGAGTAGAAGTTAAGTAACAAAATTTACTAAACTACCAAAACCCAATTACAAGTGTTATCAAACACTTTAGTAGCCGGGCTGCCACACTCCCAAATGGGCTAGTAGTCTAACTTTCCAACTAGGCATTGCCTTTCGGCTGTTTAGGGTGAGCACCAGGCCAGGTAAAGACATGCTTTGACAACGAGCATCCAAAGAGTTTTGTTAAATTCAATTCAAAAGTGATTATTAAATAACTTGATTTTCAAGTAATTAGATTTGTAGATTCTTAAAAGCAGCTAAGCTAATTATAGCTTTTATAAAAAAAAATGCAAAAACTTTTAGAAATTTGATTATTTGATAATAAAATTTTAGAAAAAAAAATTTAGAAAATAATCAAGCAAACCCTCAAGTTTTTAATGAGGGGCATAAATTTTTTTTTTTACTTTAATATACTTTGAATATGATAGCTAAAAAAAATTAGCCTTAAATTAGCCTTAAATTTTTTAATAAATGCAAATATAATATTTATTAATTTACTTTGCCTAAATATTAAAATATTTTTAATATATAAAATAATTTAAAATTATAAAATATTTTATTTATATTTATTAAAATATTTGAAATAAATCTTTAGCTTAAATAGATTTTACTATTAATTCAACATATCTCACATATTAATAATATTAACTTATTTTATATGATATTCAAAATAATTTAAAATTTAAAATATTTATTTTATTTTATATTTCCATTTATTATCAAATTAAGTTTAATATAATAAAATATATCTAACATATTTTATAATAATTAAATATTTTTATTTTAAAATGTATCTATTATTATATTTATTTTAACATTATATTTTTATTTCTTTTGAAACACTGGAATCAATTTTGAGGATACTAGAGTCAAAGGATATTATAGTAGAAAAGGAATTTCGGACCTTCGGTGTCTCTTATGGGTTCAATGTGATAATTTCACCAAACCTTGAATGTATAAATGTCATTTTTTCTAAAATTTTTAACTTAAATACCAAAATATCCTTTTAGTATAAAATAAATTTCCAAAAATACCGTTACACCAAAAATTAATTAATATTTAATTTATTAAAAATAAAAATTCATCGCCTGTGTCGTTATGCCATCAACGGCAATAACACTACCGCCAAAAAAAAAAAAAAAAATTTGATCTAACAAAATCGGAAATCGGTACCATCAAAATTCAAAATTTTATTTCTCACCTCAAATGGTTTCTGGTAAATCGCTGATTCGATAATATTAATCTTTCTCGCGATCTTCATCTTCCTCTGGATCTTCTCCTTCGTATCCTAAATCTGCTGTTGTTCTAAATTTTCTCCCTCGTTCAACCATTTCTGTTGGATTTTTTGTCAGAAATATTACTGTGAGGGAATATTTCTGAAGTTTTTTTTTTTACTTGGAAAATGAAACTTTTTCGTCAGATGTGCAAAATGGCTGGAGCCTATAGCATTATTTATACAAAAAAAAAGTGGCGGTTTTAAAGTAATTAAATGAAATTTTTTGCCTTAAATTAAAAAAATCAAAATAAAAATCCGTTATCTAACATAGAGTATTGGATTTGTGAGACAATAAATATTTAATTTTACGGAATAAGTTTTATATATGTCAAGCTTTTAAAAGCAAGGATTTAAGTTTGCGAACAGTAGTTATTGAGTAAGAATAATCAGCGGTGGTACCGTACATTAGCGGGCAGAGTAGCTGAAGTCCCTATTTTGACTTTTCAAAGCCTACAGACTTTCAATTTGATTTACTATAAAAGTACTTGTTAAAATTTAAAAATAATTAAAATATTAGATATTTGTTTTTACACCTCCAATTCATAAAGAAATATTATTATTTTGATATCCCTATGACCCTAACTCTCCTTATATAAAACAACAGCAACAATTCATTTTATTGAGTTTTATCCAATTAATTTTATTTCAATGGATCTTGTGGTTCTTGAAATTCAACTTAATATTTTACATCATAGATGTAGGTTTTGATAACAAATTTTCAGGAATAAACGGATTGGTGAACTAGTAAGAAAAATAGTTGATACTAAGAAAAATAAATTATATTCATCATTTTATTTATTGATGACGTTACTATTGATTTTATCAGTTGCCATAACTATAATAAAAAGAGCATTTTCAGCAAATAATTTTGTGAAAAATCATTAGTTAATTGAATGAGAGAAATTAATTGTATACTTAGAAAACGATAGATTTTGCAATCTTGATAATGGAATTATTCTTTAATATTTTCAACATATAAAAGCACGTCAAAGATAATTATAAATATATTAAATTGATTATATTAATATATATATTATTTATTGACCAAATTTAAATTACATTGTTATTTAAATTTAATTCCTACTAGATTGAATTTCTAACATCGGCACTCAGAATAATAAGACATTACGCATGCACTATATGTTATTATTTTATTATTCCATACCTCCAAGTTTTGTAACACTATATTGTGGACCTCGTTAATCTAAAAAATGGACACAAAAACCCATATTTTATTATTATGCTATGTCGTTATAGTAACATAAAATTGACATTACTTATAAATTAAAAAAATTAAATATTAACTCAATAAGTAATTGATAACTGATAAAAGATCATTAAATAAAAGCTTAGTTTGGTATAAATTTAATTGAAGTTTGAATTGATATAGTGTATAATTCTAAAAGGGTGGGGACTATTTCAACTTGAAATAGTGGCTAAAATTCTCTTTCATACATTGCATCCAATACAATCACAGATATCTATCTTGCATTTATCAATTGATGCTGCAGTTAGAATGAGAAATGATAATCAGAATTAAAATAAGTTATTTATTTAAATTAAAGAAATTAGAATTAGAATAAATTATATTTTTATTTATGTATTTATTTTGTCAAAAAATTCAAATGAATTGTTACAAGTACTATTATTATTATATATTGTAACAATAACAACAATAACAACAATAATAAATATAATAATTCTATAAAAAAATAATAGCACAACATTTAATGTTGTCAATTCATCATTTCCACAGATTTGATCCAAGTTAATTGGTAACATTATTCTACTCATATATTAACAAAGCTGGCTTTTACATTTATATTCAGAAATTTGGTTTGGTTGGAGGGTTTTCCAGCCGATATATTGTGTACACGTTGATATTTAGTTGAAATGAAATTCGTTTTCTTTTTTAGGAAAAGAAAAGAAAATGTAATGCCAACAAAATCAAGCAAGATTTTTTTTTTTGCAGTTATTTATTATTTATTAAGGTTCATTTGTAGTTACATGTAGTCGTTATTATGTATTTATTTTAATTATTTTAATGTCTACGTTAGAGGAATTCTAAGGCCCAGACTTTATTAGTTCATGTTTTAGGCTGCTTGTCAGCTTGCTTTTATTGTACTACTTATTCTTGCATTTTTATTTTCTACGAAGTTTTTTTTTTTTTAATTTTTATGGTGGTAGTGTATATCGCTTAATTATTGTTGATTTATTTTTCTTGAGTTTTCTCCTAAGAAGTAAGGTTTATTATATCTCCTCTCTTTAGGTCTCATATATTTTCCTATTAACAAAATTTTTCCTTGTTTTGTCAAGATTAACCCAAAAAAAAAATCTAAATAAACCAGCCATGACAATATTAAAAACTTCCTAAAATGATCAAACCTAATTTTATCCTAAATCACCTTTAATTTTAATTTGCAAAATATTTGTTTGCTAGATAATATCACTGGTTTGAGCCCTCACGAGGCCTCTGACCTCCTTTTACAAAAAAAAGTTAAATAGGGGTAATATTGTTAGCGAGAGTAATTTTTTTAAGTTAATCTCGGTAGATTTTTAGGTTGTATTATGAGTATATATCTAAAGTCGCCATAGAATTTAATTATTACCTTCCATTGCTAAAGATAATTTTAACTTGTATCGGTTCCTCGGAGAGATTCGATGTTTATGTATATAAAATTAATTCTTTTTTTTTTTAGTATATTAAAGTATTTGGTATCCGAACATTATATTCGGCGACTAATCCAAATTCAAGCTGTTAGGACCACTAGGGTGGTAAAGTTTTCCCAACAAGTAATTCAAGCCGATAGAACTATTAGGGCGGTTAAGTTCTCTCAACAAATATTTAACGCAGCTGTATTCTCAAGTTTCGAACCGAAAATTTTAATTAAGTTAGAACAGTTTTATGTCAGCTGATTTATGTACTTGTTGGTACATTATTTTTCTCTTTACTCATAACTATGATGCCATATATCACACTTTATAAGGGATTCTTCAAGATTTAGATTTGTTTTCTTATTAAGTCACGAATTTAATTTAAATTCCTTAAAATCACTAACTTATTTTATTATAAATAGAGGCTCAGGTGTTTATATCCATCATGCACATTGCATACAAGGTCTCTTTTCTTAAGTCGTAAATCGCAATGATATAATTTCTAAAAAAATTATATCATATATATATATATAGAGAGAGAGAGAGAGAGAGAGAGAGAGAGAGAGAGAGGAGAATTTGTTGAACGGGGAAGAAAAGGTGCGGGAATATATGAGGCATGATCCAAAGCAGAAGATCAAAGATGATGCAGATATTGAAATTATTTTTACAAAATCGAATTACCGATTTACCAGAAACTATTGAAAGGTGGGGCATATAAATTTAGCCTTTATTACTGCAGTTAAAATATGGTGTAATTAATAACTATGTACTGAGTCCGTGCCGGCAAGCCGTGGGCCCAAGCGGCAGTTAAGTGACAAATTAATTAAGTGTTTTAGATTCAAAGAGCCACGAACCAATCAAAACGTAAGGCATTTCGAATACTTTAAGGGTATATATGGAATTCCGTTAAAATATAAGGGTAATTACGTAATCTGATGAAACCTTGGTCTAAAACTCTGACGGAGGAAGCTGATAAAGGTGTCATACCGAATTTTGGGCTTTCGGTACAAATGTACAACCAAGTGAACTGCTTTCCCGCCACATGTTCATGATTTTATTATAACAGCCCACAGAAATGAAGTGTGTGTGTGTGTCTATATATATATATATATATATATATATATATATATATATATATCTAGAGAGAGAGAGAGAGAGGGTAAGAAAAACCCATTTGAGTATAGAACGAATGTGTTTTGAGACAATATGATTTAGGGCTTTAGTTGTTGCCATTGTTGCCAAAATTGGAGTTGGGACTATAGTTGTATAGAACTGTAAATGAGGTCAGCAAGTGTACACTGAGTGTGTGTTGACAAAACAACAGAGAATCAGGTCAGCTTTCTCTGGCATTTTGCTCTTTTTCTCTCACTAAAATTGTTATTGCAACCACAAATGTATCTGCAGGGAGAGTGAGATTTGTGTAGATTCAACAAATGGGTTGTCAGTTTTGAGCATTACATGCATAAATTGAGAGCTTTCTGAAGAGAAAGTGAGCAAAAACGTAAGTTGGTGCATAAAAGCAGCAATTCTTGTAATATCCGAAGCAAAGCTTTGTAATGTGATTTAATTAGACAGAAAATCTGATTTTTTTTTTCTTTTTGTTTATTTATAACGTACAACTTTGTGATTCTTATAGTGACTGTTGTACATTTTGGTTTTTGTCTTTTTATTTTTTCTGCATTTTTGGGTAGGATATTTAAAAGTTTACTTTTTTTGACATATTATGGTTCAATTTTAGGTTGTTCTCTGTATAAGTTTAAGTTTTCTGATTGTGTTTGTTTGTGTGGTGTTTCAATTTTGTTTTGCTAACTTTTGAATGCTTCATGCTACCACATTTGGCACACGAAGCATGTATCTTCTTTAAGTTGCTCAGTGTTCTGTTTTTATTTGATACAGTATATTCGGGCTGTCGATACTCAGTCATGTTTTTATTGACTTCTGTGAGTTTTTCTTTTGATCATTATTGTCAATATCTTAAGATAATGGATTCGGAATACTGGCTGATAAACTAATTTTCTTACTTATCCTATTCAGATTCCCTTTAGATCATTTTATTGCATTACTCCTATTTAGATTTCTTTTAGATCATTTTATTGCATTACTTCCTATATCAAAGTAACCATAGAGAGTGATGGTATGTCCATTTTAATTTCATGTTTTCATTGGACTTTTGTTTCCAGCAATGGCAAAAATAGCCAAAAAAAGGCAATCTAATGCCTCTGATGCTAGTAAAACAGATGACAAGTCTGAGGTGACCAGAAAACAGAACAGAAGCAGATATGAGAATAGTGAAAAAGCTTCTGGTTCTCGGAAAATGCCAAAGAGAGCTGCTGCATGTTCAGATTTTAAAGAGAAATCTCTTCGCTTGTCCATAAAGGCATCTCTTGTTGAAAACAGATGGGAGGATGTTGTGGAAGATGAGAAGGCTGCTATATACTTGACGGCTGGGACGGATGACATTCGACCGAATCGAAGGCTAACAGACTTTGCCTTTCACGATGCTTGTGGAAACCTAAAGTCTGTTGAAATGTTGGAAGTTGGTAACTTGTTTGTTTCAGGTCTTATATTGCCTCTTGAAAAATGTGGTGGAAGGCAGAAGGAAAAAGGCGTTAGATGTAAAGATTTTGGTCGAGTTGAATCTTGGGCAATATCCGGATATGAGGAAGGCTCACCAGTATTTTGGATCTCAACACTCACAGCAGATTATGATTGTGTTAAACCTGCGAATAATTATAAAATGCTATATAACCTTTTCATTGAAAAAGCTCATGTCTCTGTCGAGGTCTATAGGAAATTGTCAAGAACCTGTGGAGGGAACCCTGATCTGACTGTGGATGAACTTCTTGCAGGAGTTGTTCGTTCCATGAGTGATAGCAAGAATTTTCCTCACAGGACATCTATGAGGGAATTTATAATCTCACAGGGTGAGTTCATATATAATCAGCTCATTGGTTTAGATGGAACATCCAAGAAAAATGATCAGATTTTTGAGAACTTGCCTGTGCTCTGTGCACTTCTGGATGAAACTAAGAAGCAAGGGAGTTTACTGGCTCCGGAAACTACTGTATCAAGCAATTTCATAAATACAGGTCTGTAATACTTATTAGTTAGCTGTTCCGTTTTCTAGAATTTTTTTTTTTTTGGGTTCTAATTACTGATGGCATCTATGGTTTTCTAATATTTTTGGTCAGTGGTATATGAAGAATATAGCCATGTGCATATCTAATTTCGGAATTTGTTTCAACTTGTAAAATAGTTTTGGTATGTCATTTACATTTAGTTGTGTTAATTTGGGCAAAATAGTCATCAAAAGTTTATGTGAAGAAAGTAATAACACCATTAAGAACATTCTGTATATAGCACGTTGAATCCTCAGCAGCTTGCTTCATAGTGTTCTGGACATGCGTTAATTTAAAGATTGCTTTATTACTTTTGAATGCCCAGACTACCACATTTGGCATATGTAACAAGTGTTGTCCTTACGTTGCTCGGTTTTCTGATTGTTTAAATTTCTTTTTATTTGTGACAATAGATTCTGAATGTCAGTACCTTACTGTTGATTCTGAATGTTGTTACCCCATGCTTTAGTCTTTATTGACTTGAGTGAGCTTACCTTTTTGATTTTATCATCCACATCAAAAGAAAATAGATGATTAATTATCGCTCCCAAACTCGATTGTTTCCTTGTTTATTCTATTAGAGTTCCTTTTTGGTCATTTTATTTCTTCATATACCAAAGTAACCATGAAGTTTAATGGTATCTGCTTTCATTCCTGTTTTCAATTGGATACTTATTTCTAGATATGGAAAAAATAGCCAAGGGAAAGCAATCTTCTGCCATTGAAGTTAATATAATAGACAAGAAGTCTGAGACGGCCAGAAAACAAAAGAGAAGTAGACATGAGAATAGTGAAAAATCATCCAATTCTTGGAAAGTGCCAAAGAGAGCTGCTGCATGTATGGATATCATGGATAAATCTCTTTCCTTCTCTCAAAGGGCATCTTTTGTGGAAAGCACAAGGGAAATTGTTGCAGAAAATGAAGAGGTTGCAATAAGCTTGACCGCTGGAAAGGATGACTTGAGACCAAATCGAAGGCTAACAGAATTTGCCTTTCATGATGCTTGTGGAAACCTAAAGTCTGTTGAAATGTTGGAAGTTGGAAACTTGTTCGTTTCAGGTCTTATATTGCCTCTTGAAAAATGTTGTGGAAGACAGAAGGAAAGTGGTGTTAGATGTGAAGATTTCGGACGAGTTGAATCTTGGGCAATATCTGGATATGAGGAAGGCTCACCGGTATTTTGGATTTCAACTGTCACTGCAGACTATGATTGTGTTAAACCTGCTAATAGTTATAAAATGCTATATAACCTTTTCTATGAAAAGGCTCGTGCCTCTGTGGAGGTCTATAAAAAACTTTCAAGTTCTTGTGGAGGGAACCCTGATCAGACTGTCGATGAATTGCTTGCAGGAGTTGTTCGTTCCATGAGTGATAGCAAGAATTTTCCTCACAGGACATCTATGAGGGAATTTATAATCTCACAGGGTGAATTCATATATAATCAACTCATCGGTTTAGATGATACATCCAAGAAAAATGATCAGATCTTTGAGAACTTGCCCGTGCTCCTTGCACTGCTGGATGAAACTAAGAAGCAAGGGAGTTTAATTACTCTGGAAACGAGTGCATCCAGCAGTCTCATAAATACAGGTACGAGAATTGGTGAAGAAGAGCAAAACAATCAGTCTAGTTCATCTGTTTCTGGAGGTGAAGAAGATAAAGATATGAAATTGGCAAGGCTGTTGCAGGAAGAGGAGAATTGGCAATCAACGAAACATAATAAAACTCAGAGGAGAGTTGCTTCATCAAACAAGTTCTGCAGTAAAATCAATGAGGATGAAATTGTTGATGACTATCCTCTGCCTGCATATTACAAGCCCAGTGAGGAGGAAAATGATGAGTATTTAATCTTTGATGCAATTAATCCTGATGAGCTTCCTCGAAGAATGCTTCACAATTGGTCACTTTACAACTCAGATTCGCGGTTAATTTCTTTGGAGCTCCTCCCAATGAAACCATGTGATGATAATGATATTACCATCTTTGGGTCCGGGATTATGACAACTGGTGATTCAAGTGGATTATGTGTTGATGCTAATTTTGATCAGTCTTCATCTGTGGCAGAGAATGTTGGGGGAATACCAGTATATTTGAGTGCAATACAGGAATGGATGATCGAATTTGGATACTCGTTCGTTTCCATATCAGTTCGGACAGATATTTCCTGGTATGCATCTATATCCATATAATATCAAGAGGTTTGGTGGTGGCACTAGTGCTTAAGCTTGCCTTTTTGTACTCTTTATCTTCTGTCAGTGTTAGTTCTTATCAAATTTGCGATTTTGTCTTCAGGTATAGGCTTGGAAGGCCATCAAAGCAGTATGCAGCGTGGTTTAAACCAGTTCTAAAAACTGCGAGGCTTGCTATTGCCCTCATTACAATGTTGAACAATCAGAGTCGAGCATCTCGACTCTCGTTTGCAGATGTAATAAAAAAAGTGTCCAAGTTCAGTAAGACTAATCCTGCTTATATATCTTCCAATCCCACAGAAGTTGAAAGGTATGTGGTGGTTCATGGACATATCATACTCCAACAATTTGCAGAGCTTCCTAATAAAAGGATCAGCAAGTGTGCATTTGTGTCTGGTCTTTTGAAAAAATGGAGGAAAGACGCCACACCAGGTCTTTGGTGAAGAAAAAGGTGGTGCTGAAGAAGGAAATAAATTCAAATCTGAGAGCATCAAAAAACAAGGTAATGCAAGCAACAACCACGAGATTGATAAAGAGAATTTGGGAAGAGTTTTACTCAAAGTATTTGCCTGAAGATTCAAAGGAGGCATATATCCGTGAAGTGAAAGTGGATGAAGAACTCGATGAAGAACATGGAGAAAATAGTGAGGAAGATCCTGAAGACGTTAAAGTGGAACAGATGCAAGTTGATGAGAATATGGAGAAATTTTGTTTATCTGCGAAAAGTGTTAAGCCGCCTTGCTCTTCGAAGGCTACCAAATGGGATGGGGAGTTAATAAGAAAAGCATGTTTCAGTGAGTCTCTTTACAAACGGGCCATTGTTTGTGGCAATGTGGTTAATGTTGGTGGTTGCGTGCTGGTTGAAACTGCAGATTCAGATCATTTGCCTTCAATATATTTTGTAGAGTTTATGTTTGAAAAGTCAGATTCAAGAAAGATGGTTCATGGCAGACACATGCTAAGAGGCTCTGAAACGTTTCTTGGTAATACTGCAGATGCTAATGAGGTTTTTTTGACAAACGATTGCCTGGAAATTGAACTGGAAGATGTTAAAGAAGTTGTGGCAGTTGAAATCTTATTGATTCCTTGGGGGCATCAACATCGGAAGACTAATGCTAGCAAGGACAGGATTGTTTGTGAAAGAGCAGAGGATCGAAGAATTGATCAATTCCCCATGGAATATTATTGCAAAAGCTTGTACTGGCCTGAGAGAGGTGCTTTCTTTAAGCTTCCAAAAGATACCATGGGACTTGGAACAGGAGTTTGCCATTCTTGTAAAATAAAGGAAACCGAGAGGGAGAAGGGCGTTTTCAAGGTAAATTTGAACAGAAATGGTTTCACTCTCAAAGGAATGGAGTACCATGTTCATGATTATGTCTACGTAGCTCATCATCATTTTGCTGATAAAGATAGGAACCGAGATACATTTAGAAACGAAGGGATGAAAGCATATGTTGTTTGTCAGTTGCTAGGTATTGAAGTACCAGAGACTTCCACAAAAGTTTGCCCTGGATCCACTAAGGTTAAAGTTCGGAGATTTTTCAGACCTGAGGACATATCAGAGGAGAAAGCATACTACACTGACATTAGAGAAGTAAGTATGTTCTAGGAACCGATCTAAACATTTCTTTTAGATTTTACGTGTGCTTTTGTCTTATATTTTCTTTCTTTCCCCTTTTTTTTTATTACTTTTTATTACGTGTTCTTTTGTCTTATATATTCTGTGATACAAAGTTTCTATTTGACTTTTTGGTGTTATTATGTTATTGTGGATCTTATACACAGTTTCTTTGCTATTGAATCTTTAGGTTTATTACAGTAAACTAGTATTGACAGTTCCTGTTACTGGAGTAGAAGGCAAATGTGACATTAGAAAGAAGCATGATCTTGCCCCTTTGGATAGCCCCACAATCTTTGAGCATATTTTCTTCTGCGAGCATTTATACGATCCTGATAAAGGAACCATCAAGCAGGTAGTTTATATTTACTCATTTTCCCTTTAATTCATTTCCTTAACTAGATTCATGTCAATTATGTTTATTAAACTGTGGTTTCTTCATATGCTGACTGCAATGACTGCATAATGGCCAGTTGCCGCCTCACATCAAGACTAGTGTGCTAAAAGAGAGGGTGGCTGATGATACTGCTTATAGAAAGATAAATGGGAAATGTAAAGAGGAAAAGCATGATGGTGCTGTTGACAAACAGACGGATGCTGTCCATAAGAATTGCTTAGCCACCTTAGATATTTTCGCAGGTTGTGGTGGCTTATCTGATGGCCTACAGCAAGCAGGTAACTTTCAAATTTCCGTGAGCAAGTAAACCGATTTAGGTCTATTGTGACTGACAAATATCAACTAAAGGTGTGTCGATAACCAACTGGGCAATAGAGTATGAGCAACCAGCAGGAGAAGCATTCAAAGTTAATCATCCAGAAGCTTTGGTGTTTATTAACAACTGCAATGTGATCCTGAGGTTGATGTTTGCTTTCATTCAAGTATAATAACTCATGGCTTTATGTTCGATTCGGTGATAATTGCTTTGTAATCAACTCTTATATCTTCAGTAAATCAATGAATCAAATGCAGGGCTATCATGTTAGCATGTGGGGATGCTGACGACTGTATTTCAACTCCTGAAGCTGCTGAGCTAGCAGCAGAACTTGATGAAGAGACAATTAAGAGTTTGCCTCGGCCAGGACAAGTGGATTTCATCAGTGGAGGGCCTCCTTGTCAGGTGCATCGATCAATCCTCCAGTCTACTTCTAGGATTTATTTTGTAAGCAATTCTAACAATAAATGTGTGCAAAAGACTTATTAAGTTTAGCTATTGGTTCTTTGTTATTTCCAGGGATTTTCTGGAATGAATAGGTTTAATCAAGGCTCTTGGAGCAAAGTTCAATGTGAAATGATCTTAGCATCGTTGTCTTTTGCTGATTATTTCCGCCCCAGATTTTTCCTTCTGGAGAATGTAAGGAACTTTACATCATTTAACAAAGGGCAAACATTTCGCCTAACTCTGGCTTCTCTCCTCCAGATGGGTTATCAGGTAGATACCATCTTTGATTTACTCACTCATAACTTTATGGAGGGATACCTATCAAAATTCCCTGAATTTGTTTCTCCATTTCATTAGTCAATTTAATCTGAAAATTGTGAAAGTATCATGTAGCTTATATAAATTATTCATCTAATTTTGTTGTTGTAGGTGAGATTTGGTGTCCTGCAAGCAGGAGCATATGGCATGTCTCAGTCTCGTAAACGTGCATTCATATGGGCAGCATCACCTGAGGAAACCCTCCAGAATGGCCTGAGCCAATGCATGTGTTCACTGGCCCTGAGCTTAAGGTCAAGTTAGCTAAGAAATTCCCATTATGCTGCTGTTCGAAGCACCGCAAATGGTGCTCCTTTTCGTGCAATAACAGTTAGAGATACAATTGGAGACCTCCCACCTGTTGGCAATGGGGCTTCTGTAACAACCATGGAAGTGGGGTTTTCTTCACCTGTCTGTGATGCTCATTTTATCTTTATTGTTGTTCCTTCTACCAAAGGTCTTGTTTCTTGTATTTTCCTACCGTGCAGTATAAAAGTGAACCTGTGTCATGGTTTCAAAAGAAATCAGAGCAGATATGCTGGTATTAAATGATCATATATCAAAGGCAATGAGTGAGCTGAACCTTATTAGGTGTCAAAAGATCCCAAAACAGCCTGGTTCCGATTGGCGTGTTCTTCCTAGTGAGAAGGTGTATAGTTTTTTCTTTTAGATCTAACTGAAATTATCATTTCATAATTGCTTTGGTTTTAAACATTTTCCTTTTCAAATTCCCCCTCCAGGTTCGATTGTCTAACGGACAGGTTGTAGATTTAATACCCTGGTGCTTACCCAATACAGCTGAAAAGCATAATCAATGGAAGGGTCTGTTCGGAAGGTTGGACTGGGAAGGAAACTTTCCAACCTCCGTTACTGATCCTCATCCGATGGGTATGGTCGGAACCTGTTTTCACCCAGATCAGGATAGAATAATCACAGTTCGTGAGTGTGCTCGATCACAAGTAAGTCTTTTTGGCTATATATGTAAATAGCTGCAGTTAGTTGGAATGATGAAAAACCAGAATGACCAAAAATAATTTTTCATGCAGCACCGGTGACACTTTTAACTTGACAAGCTAATTATTGAATCAAACAAGATAAATTTTGCCAACTGTTTCTGCTGTCATCTTACCCTGCTCTCTTGATTCCCGCAGGGTTTCTCCGATAGCTATAAATTTGTTGGTGACATCCAACACAAGCATCGGCAGATTGGAAATGCTGTTCCACCTCCTCTGGCGTTTGCACTGGGGAGAAAACTAAAGGAAGCTGTAGAAATGAAAGCATCAACATCACAGAGATAGTCATGTGTTCTGTGAAATAACTGTTCTTTGTTAATTTGAAAACCTACTGTTTTTCTTTTTTATTTTTACAACTTCGGCCTATTTCTTAGTAACACACCAACACTAACCCATCTGAAGACATTGGGCCACATTTTCTGAAGTAACTAGATTGATGATATGTAACCTCTACAATTTATCTCCCCAGCTCATATTTGTAAGAAAATTTTTATATTCACACTCATATCAACGTGATTAGCCAACATTAAAATTCACCGTAAAATTTATTTGGAATAGTAAAGGTCTGTGTATCTTTGCTTGAAGAGTGGTACTAATAGCACCTTATAATTTTTTTTTCTCAAGCCCCCCCCCCCCCCCCTTCTCAAAACCTATTTTAAGTTTTCAAAAACTCTTTTTTAAAATTTCAGTTTCTTTTTTATTAAAAAAATATTTAACTTCTTCCACAAACCTCATATTAGGGATATTATTTTTACAAAATTTTGAAAGTTTAAATCATATATATTTAATTAAAAAGAAAATTCTATATACTTGAATTGAGTAGAACTAAAAATGGACTTAAATAGTTATTATGTAATATACAAAGTGTTTGAGAGAAAATAAAAATATATAAAAGACTTTGGTGTAGTTGTGTGGGAGTAATGAAGTAGAAAAAAAACTTATAGAGAGAGAGAGAGAAATATAAGAATTTAATTTGATTTATTTTGTGTTTTAATCTAATTAGAGATCCGTTTTAAAAGGATTATACAGATATGCCAACAGTTATAACTCTGGCTTGAATTTGGGGCATTACACTTCTCCATTCACTTATGGGTCTATGAAAAGTCTTAACACTTCTTAAGAACATATGGGCCTTTACACTTATGTACAACAAATTAAGACTAGGTTTGGGCGAATGGGCTTCTGCAATTTTAAATGGTAAAAAAGATGATGTAAATTATAAAATTAAATTTAAATTTATTCACATTTTAATTAGTATAATAAGTTTGAATCAATTTCGTATTTGGAGTAATGTAATAATACTTTTATTTAAAGATCAATTACTCAACTCTACGTATGTTTGATTTTAATTGTAATGTGCACGTATTTAACTCTTAAATTTATAATAAGTATAAATAATTCTTACAAAAACATAAATGTTAAATAATCATACTATGGATGTTTTTTATTTATATAAAAAACAAGATGCCACTTATATTTGGATATCGAAAAAGAGAAAATAAACATGTCATTTAAACATATGCAATTTAAAGATATTCATATTTCAGCCAAATTCAGACTTCACTCAGATTTCAGATTAAAAAGCAAACGTATCTTACATCATGAATTCAAACTTCGTAATTAAGTTTATTCAAATGTCTTTATAAAGTTGTTTTATTAGTTTAATATAAAGATATATTCCAATATTGACATTAATAGTTAAAATCAAATAACATAACAATATATTTAAATATTGATTTACTGGCATCAAACAAGGGATTGGATAAAACTTTGTAAAAATAATCCAGTCATACAAAAAAAATGATACTCCCATACATGTGCCTTTGTTTTCCAGATTTTGTCAGATTATATAGCGGATTCTTGGAGATTTGTATTTGACTTTTTACTAAATAATGAACTTTATTTAATTTCTTTGAATAAAAAGTTGTAAAAATAATCCACTCGTACAAAGTAATGATATTGCCATACATGTGCCTCCGTTTTTCAGATTCGGTCAGATTATACAACGGATTTTTCAAAATTTGTATTTGACTTTTTATTAAATAATAAACTTTATTTAGTTTCTTTGGATAAAAATTTATAAAAATAATCCAGTCGTACAAAGTAATGATATTACCATGCATGTGCCTCAGTTTTCTAGATTTTGTCAGAATATACAATGTATTCTTTGGGATTTGTATTTGACTTTTTATTAAATAATAAACTTTATTTAATTTCTTTGGAAAAAAATTATAAAAATAATCCAGTCATACAAAGTAATGATATTGCCATGCATGTGCTTCGGTTTTCTAGATCCTGTCAGATTATACAGCGGATTCTTCGGGATTTGTATTTGACTTTTTATTAAATAATAAACTTTATTTAGTTTCTTTGGACAAAAATTTATAAAAATAATCTAGTCATACAAAGTAACGATATTGCCATACATGTGCCTCCGCTTTCCAGATTCTGTCAGATTATACAGCGGATTTTTTGGGATTTATATTTGACTTTTTATTAAATAATAAACTTTATTTAGTTTCTTTTAAACCACCACATTGTTTCTTATAAATACTGAAATGTACTCTATCCTTCATGTACATATCACATAAGGTCTCATTTCCAAGTTGTAAACTTTAGAAATACTCTTCTCACAATGATATTTCTGTCAAAATCTTCAACGAAAGTTGTTAAAAGAGGAATAAAATGTGGAGAAACATCAGAAATAGGAACATCGGAAGGCGAAGACCAAGAAGAAGATGATCATAAAGAAAGTTTGATCTTATCGAATCAGCGATTTACCAGAAATTATTCGAGGTGAGAAATATAAATTTCAAATTAACTTCATATTGCAACTTCTCTGTAATTAACAACTATATATTCGTGAAGACCGCGTATATGAATCACTCTCCATATTCAGTAGGATCAGATTTAACATTCTACGATTTAGCTAAAGGCACTATGTTTCTACTCTTATCAGACATGCAGCCATGCAGGCCGAAATTGAGCAAGCCTCGTTAGTGCCGCCATTTGCTCTCAAGACGAGATTTCTAACAGATAAATGGGGTAATTTAGCTTATGTCTTTGCTTAATAATATAATTTCATTCTCAATTATTTAATCACCTTCAGGTAATTACTTAATTAAGCCATGATCTGTTATTTACACTGCTTTAGCTTCGTGAACACTGATCAAAATATAATTGCACGTGCCCTGCAGGCGCTGTCAGCTAGTTCTGCTACGACCGATGGATTGCATGTCCATAAAGAAGTTGTGGTATGTTATTGCTGTCTATTATTATAAACCTCACCCACCGATATTCATTTAACTTAACAGAGGGGTGCCTATCAAGATGCCCTGACTTTTAAAGTAAATATGTTTCAAAAAATAGTAAGTTGTGGGGTGGTGCAAAAAGCCTGAATCAATTTCTTAGGTTCATCCCACTTACAGGGCTTAAACTTGAGTGACTAGCCCAAAAAAGCTGATTGAAAAAACTCGGTCAAGTCCTGGCCAAGATCTAATACAATTTCATCAATCAATTGTTGAGTAAAATTATCTTTAATTTCCAAATCATAATTGAGAGCCTTAATCTGGGACTTAGTTGTGCAATTGTGTCATAGTTAAAATAAACCCTATTGTCGGTATATGTACAATCACCTCTGATTAGATTATTCATCTATTTATTGTTGTTATTATAGGTGAGGTCTGATGCATTGGAAGCAGCAGCACACGATGTGTTTCCATGTCGTAAACAAGCATTCATATGGGCAGCTTCACCTGAGGAAACAATGCCGGAATGGCCAGAACCAATGCACGTCTTTGCCGGTCCTCAGCTTAATGCCAAGTTACCAAATGGCGCTCATTTCCGTGCAATAACAGTTAGAGATACAATCGGTGAAATTTCGTGAATGTGCGATTGATCTCAAGTAAGTCTTATCGCTATTTTGATATCTGCTATTGAGATTTGGATTTAGTGGCTGATATAAGATTTGTGCGTATCTTCTTACAAGATTGTGATCAGCACTGGATCAAGGTTCGTGCAACTGTTTAAATGAAAAATTTGGCCAGAACCAATGCACACTGGAAATTGAATGTTCACTTGTTCATCTTATTATCTTTTTACATTTATTTTTATTCACTCCCTTTTAACCTGAGCATTAAACCTTTGATTATCAGGTATATCGTAAAATTGAATGCTTGTATTTAAATATCTTTATTCAGTATGTGACTATATATGAATAATCTCTTAATTTAGATATGAACTAAATTTATCACATCACAACACACCGCCTTTATGATCTTATTTGCAAGTACTTCGTGATTTCATGGCGAGAAGTACAAAATGGTATTAAGCAATTAGCTAATTGTTACAAAGAAACCAATATACCTTGATGGGTTGATTAATTAATAATAACGTTTGCTAATAATAATGAAAAATAAATTAAATCTTTTTACTCTAGATACATCGCTACCGGGACTCTTGCGTCATAAAATAATAAAACAAGATAAACACCAAAGAATTGATGCAACATGATGGTTGTCAAAGCCACCAAAAATAAATATCTACTCTAAATAAATTGTGTATAGTGATTGAGAAGGGTCGTGTCCACATAGATCGGTAATTATTTAAATCATTTTAAAATGTAAAATGCAAATTGAGGGAATTGTTGACAATAATAAAAATCAAATAAAAATAACAATAATGCAAATTAAAATTGTAATTCAAATTGGGAAAAACTATGGTTGAAGGAATTAACTCAGCTTGATTCGACTACTGATCATTGATTCAAATATAAATCATTACTACTTATGAATAGACCGGTTATAACTATTGAGACCCTCTAATAGTCAATCTCTCCTTAACTAGTCGATAACCAAGGTACGACCATTGGTTATTTCCCTAATCAATAGAAAACCCTAGATACGATCATAGGATTTAATCAATTGACAACCTAAAATATTAGAGAGACCCAAATCCTAATCAACAAACGCATAATATGGTTTATTTAAATTAGATTGTTTATTCTCATAACACAACGCATTGCTATGCTATTTGTCATAAACATTAAAATCTTCATACAATGAACCTTTTAATTGACAATAGATTAAGTTGATAATTAAATAGTGGCCAATTATCTAATTAACAAACATAATCATGACAATAATTTAGAGAATAAACAAATACCCAAAAAGGAATAAAACAATTAAAGCATAAAAAAAATCTCACAGTAATGTTGAATCAAGTTTTTCGTGCTACAAATGGCGGCGTTCTGGTCGGTTTTTGGCGACGCTGACGGCTGGGATATAATGGCCAGTCTTTAAGCTTCCAATTGATACCTTGCTCGGCCGGTGAGGTGGCCGGAATCGTGAAATACAACCGGTTCGGTTCTCGGGTGGGGGTCGGGTTTTTGGTAGCTTCTTCTTCTCTCTCACACGTGTGTATGTGTTCTCCCTGTTTCCAGCTTCTTCTTTTATTTTTATTTATTTTACTTTACCGCCTTTTTTTTTTGGTTCACATACGTTACACAATGCAATTTATAACAATATATTGTTGCAATAGTGGATTAACAATGTTTTTCTAGAAATCTTCGTCATCTGTCGTACATTCCTGGAGATTATGATGGCGTTCAAAGGTTTGAGAAATTGTATGATATCCAACATTTGAGAACTTTTTTACCAGTGATGTTAAATAGCCGGGATGGATACTTGGCTCATAGCATTCTTCCTAAGTTGTTCAAACTCCAACGATTGAGGGTCTTCTCTCTGCGTGGATATCACATCTCCGAGCTGCCCGATTCAGTTGGTGATTTGAGGTATTTAAGGTACCTCAACCTGTCTGGAACTGTGATTAAAACTCTGCCTGAATCAGTCAGCAAGCTTTACAACTTGCACACCCTTCTGTTGGAAGACTGTCGGCGATTGAAGAAGTTGTGTGCAGGCATGGGAAAGCTCATCAAATTGCATCATCTCAATAATTCAAATACAGATTCGTTGGAGGAAATGCCAGTAGGCGTTGGCAAGTTGACTTGTCTTCAGACGCTGTCTAATTTTGTTGTTGGAAAAGACAGCGGTTCGAGGTTACCAGAGCTAAAATTGTTGATGCATCTTCGTGGGGCACTTGAAATAACTGATTTCAATATATATTAAACATCCATAATCATCAAATCATAATACAATTATACATTCCAAAATGAGATGATCAAAATGCATAATACCATCTATTTCTCCTAGCGCCATCACGTGACCAAAAATTCAAAATAACTACAGTCGGTTAGTCGATTGGTATACATGCATCCTTCTATAGGGGGGAAAAATATAATAAAATAAGGTGAATATAAAAATTGGTAAGCTCAATGAGTGGATAACATCTTTTGAAAGTAACTTACTTTAAAGATGAGTATATCTTTTCGACATACCAACTTTACTAATTTATAAGTAAGAACATAGTTAAATTATTCAAACTTTAAATCAAACAATTGTCATTGAAGAATACATTATATTGTACGTAATACGCATGAAAATCATATCAAAAGATAACATAGAATATTATATTCTTAAACTGTCACTAAACAAGTAAATGATATTGTCGTACCTGGACCTCATATGGGTAGTGCAATGACATACTATTCAGGCATTGTCATGCCTGGAGCTACAAAGGATAGATCAATGAAGTGCTATCTCATATATATCATCATATCTCATCATACTTCATGCATAAAATAGTCCTTAAAGGATAAAAGCACCTAAACACACGATCCAAAGCTTCTATGTGCACTTATTTTTTTTATTATCATACAGCATGCATAAGCCTCCGAAGGGCAAAAGCACTAAAAAACACAACCTATTAACCTCTCTATGTGTTCAGAGGGGCCCCAAAGGGCTCTCATCTTATGTGTATCATTGTAACTAGATGGAGAGGGTCTTGTCTCATGATTTTTAATAACAAATTTTTATACACATAAATAACACATTTTTAATCGAACATTAAGTCTTCTGTTCTTTCCATTAACATTAAATTTACTTTTCTTTTCTTCAAAGTACTATTATGCATTACTCAAAATCGATAGGGAAAACTAATAATCATAAAATTTTTAATAATGTACCAATACGTAAATCAAATTTATTCTAGAAATCATTAAATTAGAGCATCAAAATCTTATTTTGCAAATATGGTTTACTACACTCTAAAATCATAATAAAATATGAAAATGGGTTTGCATAATTCACTCATAGTGACAATACTTAAACTCGACTATTGTTCATATCAACGGCTTGGTTCTCATTCGCAGTTTCTCCTAATCAAGAAAATAACATAATTACTTTTCATAAATGTGAAATACGACTAACCACACGCAATGTAGTTCAAAACGAACATCTATCCACAACATATAACGCTTGTATCCATAAAATTACCAAAATACCCCTACATTCATAAAAAATAAACGTCAATTAGACATGAATAAAATGATCCTACACCATTTTTTTTGTAGTCCTCTTTCGTCAAAAGAATTTCATTGATTAACATTTATTTTTTATGCATCAAATATCTAACATATTATTTTTTTGTAAGAATAATATATTAATTCTTGTTAGGCTTATAACATTCAAGAATATTCATGTTTACTTTCATTGATGTACAACATAAACAAACAAATCAACGCTTTATTGTATCTTAAATGCATATTTGCTTAATTCATATGCATAACTCAATCGATGGGAGCAAATAACGTATTAAGGAAAGCAATATTTATAACGTACTTTGAAGTAAACATTAATTTACTACAATTTATATATTTTTATTATATTAGATTTGTACCATTTTTACCACCATTTTCTATAACCATAAATATATGTCCCCCACATAATTATCGCATCTTAGAAATTTATAAATACCAATAATATCATTATTCAATCATTTAGAAACATCTAAGTGTTTATGTTTATTAATTTATCTCTCAATTAAAACTAGACTCACACACACGTGTGTGTGTGAGAACTCTAATTAAATGTTGATACGTGTATAGCATACGAGCCATAAAGTGAGTTCCAATTTCTACTTCAATTTTCTAAATGTTAGATAGATGTGCGTATCAATAGATGTACTAAGTAGGAAGCAACACAAAAAGGTCGTAGCGGCTGTTTTTGTTTTCATTAGTGTAATAAAGTGAAGCTTGCTAAATTATTGGTGGTGGGACAGTTTTTGTTTTCACATTAGAGTTTCTATTTGATTGATAACATATTAATTGTGTTATTATTTTATTAAATATATATATTTAATAAATAAGTCGAATTTACTATATTCGGCTAAAATTTTATTATAAATTATTTTTACACGACATTAATATAACATGATTGTTAAAATTATCATTGTGATTATAAAATATTGTAGTATACTTTTAAGTCTTCATTTTAGCATGAAAATTAATTCAATAAATAAAGTAATTATTATGACTTTGAAGACTTGTAAAGCGAAGGTACGTAGTAGATACATTCCATTTTCCTCTTTATTCAGCATTTACCGGACATTGGATTAATGTTGCTTGGCCCTACAAATATCAACGTGCGATTTTATATTTATTGAATCTGGTAACAAGTGGTGGTGGTTGGTGATTGTTAAATTGCTAAATTATTAATGGGTGGTGGGCTCTGTTTTTATTTTCCCTTTCCTGGAATAAACAACAAGTGGAAGACTTGGTACATTCATTTTGCTTGACCCTTCACACTTTCTGTTCAATTTTCTCATTTTGCTTTTCAAAACTCAAAATTCTGCTTCTTTCTTTGTCCCAAAAAAAAGAAAAAGAGAGAGAGAAGAAAGAAAAAAAAATGTCAATCATCGGAGAGGCAATCCTTAAGGCGTCCGTTGATTTGCTGGTCAATAAGTTAGCTTCAGAGAGGATTCTGTTTTTTGCACGCCAAGAGCACATCAAGGCCGATCTGATGAAGTGGGCGAATATGTTGGAGATGATCAAGGCGGTGCTTGATGATGCTGAGGAGAAGAAGACGACTAATCAGTTTGTGAAGAAGTGGCTTGGCAAGCTTCAGAACTTGGCTTATGATGTTGAAGACTTGTTGGATGAGTTTCAAACTGAGGCTTTTCGGAGGAAGTTGCTGCTTGGAAATGGAGATCCAGCTGCTGCTCAGGATCAACCCAGTAGCAGTCGTACAAGAACAAGTAAGTTTCGGAAGCTCATTCCTACTTGCTGCACCACTTTTACTCCACAATCGATTCAGTTCGATTACGCCATGATGTCCAAAATCAAAGAGATCAACGACCGATTTCAAGATATTGTAACACAGAAAGACTCGCTGGGTTTGAACGTAAGTTCAGCTGGGAGGTCCAAAAAAGACAGGCAAAGACTACCCACAACCTCTTTGGTGAATGAAGCCAAGGTCTGTGGTAGGGAAACAGAAAAGAAGGAAATTGTTGAATTGTTGTTGAAGGATGATTCAAGAAATGATGGTGGATTCTCTGTTATTCCTATTATAGGTATGGGCGGGCTGGGTAAAACCACTCTTGCTCAGCTTCTCTATAATGATAAGCAGGTGGAGGATCATTTTGATCTCAAGGCATGGACTTGCGTCTCTGATGATTTTGATCTTATCAGGCTTACAAAATCAATCCTACTTTCAATTGCCAGTGACCAGAAAGTGGATGATCACGACTTAAATAAGCTTCAAGAGAAATTGAAGAAACACCTGTTTGGAAAGAAGTTTTTGCTAGTTTTGGACGACGTGTGGAATGAGGATTACAATGATTGGGTCGACCTCAGCCTTCCATTTGAAGCTGGCGCACAGGGAAGTAAGATTGTTGTCACTACTCGCAATCAAGAGGTTGCAAAAATCATGAGCCCGGATCAAGCTTATGAATTGAAAAACTTGTCAACTGAGGATTGTCTGTCTGTGTTTGCTCAGCACTCTTTGGGAACGAGAGATTTCAGTTCTCATAAGTCATTGGAGGACATTGGCAAGAAGATAGTGATCAAATGCAATGGCTTGCCCTTGGCAGCAAAAACACTAGGAGGACTTTTACGTGGAAAACATGACAGACGTGAGTGGGAAGATGTGCTCAGTAGCAAGATATGGGAATTACCACAAGAGAGATGTCGCATTTTACCAGCCCTTGCAGTGAGCTATTATTATCTTCCTCCAACTTTGAAACAATGCTTTGCATACTGCTCATTGTTTCCAAAGGATTACGAATTTGAAGACGAGGAGATAATTTTATTATGGTGTGCTTCGGGTTTCTTGGATCACGGAGAGAGCGGGAATCCTAGTGAAGATCTAGGTCGAAAGTTCTTTCAAGAGCTACGTGCAAGATCTTTTTTCCAGCAATCAAGCAATAGTATATCACGATTTGTGATGCACGACCTCGTCAATGACCTTGCTCAATGGGCTGCTGGGGAAATGTACTTCAGAATGGAGTATATCTCAGAGGTTAACAAGCAGCAAAGTTTTTCAAGAAATCTTCGTCATCTGTCGTACATTCGTGGAGATTACGATGGTGTTAAAAGGTTTGAGGACTTGTGCAATATCCAACACTTGCGAACTCTTTTACCAGTAACGTTGTTAAGTAGCTGGCCTGGATTCTTGGCTCCTAGCATTCTTACTGAGTTGTTCAAACTCCAACGATTGAGGGTCTTCTCTCTGCGTGGATATCACATCTTCGAGCTGCCGGATTCAGTTGGTGATTTGAGGTATTTAAGGCACCTTAACCTGTCTGGAACTGAGATTAAAACTCTGCCTGAATCAGTCAGCAAGCTTTACAATTTGCATACCCTTCTGTTAAAAGACTGTTGGCGACTGAAGAAGTTGTGTGCAGCCATGGGAAACCTCATCAAATTGCATCATCTAAATAATTCAAATACAGGTTCGTTGGAGGAAATGCCAGTAGGAATTGGTAAGCTGACTTGTCTTCAGACGTTGAGTAATTTTGCTGTGGGAAAAGACAATGGTTCTGGGTTACGAGAGCTAAAGTCATTGATACATCTTCAGGGGACACTTAAAATTTCAAAATTAGAGAATGTAAAAGACATTGGTGATGCAAAGGAGGCTCGGTTGGATGGAAATAAGAATCTTAAAGAATTATCGCTTAATTGGACTTGCAGCACCGATGGTTCATCTTCAAGGGAGGCAGAAACTGAAATGGACGTGCTTGACATGCTCAAACCCCATAAAAGTCTGGAACAATTTGGTATCTGTGGCTATGGAGGTACAAAATGTCCAACATGGTTAGGAGATTCCTCATTCTCAAATTTAGTGACACTTAAATTTGAAGATTGCGGCATGTGCACTGCCCTGCCGTCTGTCGGGCAACTGCCCTCTCTAAAGCATCTTACAGTGCGTGGAATGAGTAGAGTAAAGAGATTGGGTTCAGAGTTCTATGGGGATGACTCTCCAATTCCATTTCCATGCTTGGAGACTCTTCGTTTTGAAGACATGCAAGAATGGGAAGACTGGATTCCTCATGGATCTAGTCAGGGAGTTGAACGGTTTCCTAAATTGAGAGAGCTTCACATTTTAAGATGTTGTAAACTGCAAGGAACATTTCCAGAGCACCTTCCTGCATTGCAGATGCTTGCTATTTACAGATGTGAAGAATTGTCAATTTCAATTACGAGTCTTCCAGCTCTTTGCAAATTGGTAATTCATGGATGTAAAAAGGTTGTGTGGAGAAGTGCAACTGATCATCTCGGCTCACAGAATTCAGTGGTTTGTAGAGATGCATCAAATCAAGGGCCATTGAAGCCGCGAATACCAAAACTGGAAGAATTGGAGATAAAATATATTAAAAATGAAACATATATATGGAAGAGTCATGACGAATTACTGCAAGACATTTGCTCTCTCAAAAGACTGACGATTGACAGCTGTCCCGAACTTCAATCCTTGGTGGCGGAGGAAGAGAAAGACCAACAACAGCAGCTCTGCGAGTTGTCATGCAGACTTGAATATCTAGGATTGACGAGTTGCCACGGCCTTGTGAAGCTGCCACAATCATCGTTCAGCCTCAGTTCCTTGAGAGAGATAGAAATCTACAACTGCAGTTCCCTTGTTTCCTTTCCTGAGGTTGCTCTGCCTTCCAAGTTGAAGAAAATTCGGATTAGTTATTGTGGTGCACTGAAATCGTTACCAGAGGCATGGATGTGCGACACCAATTCATCTCTCGAGATCTTGAGTATTCATGGTTGCCGTTCGTTGACATATATTGCTGCTGTCCAGCTGTCACCGAGCCTTAAGAAATTGGACATCCAGAATTGTGATAATATAAGGACTTTGACAGTGGAAGAGGGCATCCAGTGTAGCAGCAGCAGCAGAAGGTACACCTCATCTCTTCTCGAGGAGTTGGAAATTAGGGATTGTCACTCTCTGACATGTATATTTTCAAAAAACGAGTTACCTGCCACGCTTGAGTCCCTTGAAGTTGTCAATCTACCTCCGTCTCTTAAGTCCCTTGAAGTTCTTAGTTGTTCAAAGCTGGAGTCAATAGCAGAAAGGTTGGACAACAACACATCTCTTGAAACAATCCACATTTCTACTTGTGGAAATCTGAAAACTTTACCGAGTGGTTTACATAATCTCCGCCAGCTTCAAGAGATTAGTATACTTGATTGTGAAAATCTGGTATCCTTTCCCGAAGGGGGATTGCCTTGTGCGAAACTCACGAGGCTGGAGATATATGATTGTAAGAGACTAGAGGCCTTACCCAAGGGATTACACAATCTGACCTCTCTTCAACACTTAACAATAGGAATAGGAGGTGCGCTTCCAAGCCTTGAAGAAGATGGCCTTCCCACCAACCTTCAGTCACTGAATATTGAGGGTAATAAGGAGATTTGGAAGTCAATGATTGAGCGGGGCCGGGGATTTCACAGATTCTCCTCTCTAAGAGAACTTAGAATCATTAATTGTGATGACGACATGGTGTCATTTCCACTAGAGGACAAAAGATTAGGGACCGCGCTTCCTCTTCTTGCGTCTCTAACATCTCTGGGGATTTCTAGATTTCCAAATCTGGAACGCCTATCTTCTTCAATTGTTGATCTTCAAAACCTTACTTTATTGCAACTCTGGGGATGTCCCAAGCTCAAATACTTTCCGAAGAAGGGCCTGCCTTCCTCACTTTTGGAATTACAGATCGTGGGATGTCCGTTGATAGCAGAGAAGTGCAGAAAGGATGGAGGACAATATTGGGACATGTTAAGCCATATACCTCATGTTCTAATTGATGGTAAATGAGTTTTTGGTGATTGAACAGAGGACAACTGAAATATTTTATTGTAAGCATTATTATTATTTTTTTAAATCGGGTGTGTTTGTGTATGTAATTTTAAAATTAAAATCTCAATTGAAAACTATTTTTAAATTAATATGGTTTGGTGTCGGTGGGCTTTTTGTATTGTATATAATGGGTTTTCGAACTTTTTTATTAAATGGTGGAATGCTTTAAATTTAAGAAATGGTAGAATAACGTAACGGGTTTGCATTATTCAGCAGAGAGGACTGTATTAATGTATGAATTAATTAGCAGAGGAGGAGAGGACTTTGGCAAAAATTGTTTTGAAATAGATTGGAAATTGGTTTTTGGTGATATTTTTTATTTGTGAAAGGATGGACGACTGGGATATTTTATTATTATTAGTATTTTCTTTTTTTAAATTAGGCGTTGAAATGGATGGTAAAAGGAGTTTTTTTAATTGAATAGTGGACGATTGAAATATTTTATAATTACTACTTTTTTTTATATAAATTGGGCGTGTTTGTGTATGTTCAAATGAATGGTAAAACGAGTACTGAAATATTTTATAATTACTACTTTTTAATTGGGCGTGTTTGTGTATGTAATTTCAAAATTCTAATCTCAGTTGAAAACTAATTTAAATTAATATGGTTCGACGTCGGTGAGTCTTTATCATGTACATAATGGGTTTTCGAATTTTTTAATAAAACAATAAAATGCTTTTAAAAAAAAATGAGTTTGCATTATTCAGCTGTTGTAACTTCATTTTCTTTTATTTATCCTTCTGCTGTACAGTTATATACGTGCGCGTTTATTCTCTTCATCAGACTTTGACAAATATTGTTTTGAAATTTTACCTGTTGAATATATAAACGCTGGAGTGTTTTTTTAAAAAAATAGCATGATTGGAAATAATTAATAGAAATGAAAATTAAATTATTATGATTGGATTTGCTAGATTAGTATTATTTCGTCTATGTGTAATGTAACTTGTGAATTGTTGTTTGGTGATTATTTTAAATATTGTGCATATGAAAGAAAGTTAATTATTTACACCAAAGGAATTACTAGTTGCTTCAATATTAACACACGAGGACTGGACTGTATTACAAAATTGTTTAATTTAACTTAATAGTTTCTGTGCCATTGCTATTAATATTTATAAATACAATTTATCAGTTATTCAATATTTAAATTCATAAAAAACTGTTATAACTTGAATGAATCTTCGTATTAACACATCAAATATGAAAGAAGAGGGAATATCTTTATGAATCGGAGTATGACTCTTTTTTTTTCCTCCTTAAAATTCACAATAAGCTCTGGAGAAAATGATTTTTTTAATTTTTATTAATAAAAACCAAGCTCATTAATTCTTTTACTACTGTAGGACCAGGATTTATAAAACGCACTTTATTGTTGTTACCATTATTTTGTCTACGTATAATCTAAATTGTAAATTGTTAATATGCTGACTATTTTAAATGTTTAATATTTGAAAATTATTTACATTTTATGTATGCGCCGTGTGTCTATATACACACACATATACATACAACGAAATTGTAATTATTCTGATTGTGTAGAGGAGTAATCTCATTAATTTGCTGGAAGATCTTGGGATGTTGGGTGCTCTTTCTATTGTTATACAGCGTCCGCTTATATATTTTATTAATAATAAACCATGCGTATTAATTTCTATTTTAGTGCTGTAGGACTAGGGATATATAAAAAGCACTTTATTGTTGTTAATACATACAAGTCACCATAAAAAAACCCATCAAAGTACAATAAACAGAAAATCCAAAGAGAAACATCTCACAACAAAACCAGGAAAAGATCATAAACGAAAAGCACATCAAGCAAAGCAAGCACTTCTTCCTTTAATCAATTACATTTAAGCTTTCGTGGCGATAATATCTTCACCGGAAGAATTACCAGCAGCCTCTTCATCAATGTTGATAACATTAGGCTGCAAGCTTTGGCACTGCAATCCTCACCCATTTTCCAAATGAGCATTAACATGTTCCAACTCAGCACTCATTATATTACTTCCACTTTTGTCCATCTCCCCCTTCAATGTCAACACAAAAGTCTGACTGCCCAGTAATTTTCATTAAATATATCATCTACTGCAATTACTAGTTTTTACTGTCACTTGAGGAATAAAGGCAACAGGTAAACAATGTGCTGAGTTCCTATCTGATATTTCATCATCCAAAAACTTCTGTGGTGTGTCTAGACTAGTATGTGTGCAAACAAGGCAATAAGCACTATTACTTGTTCCAAGAATAGCAAAGAAAATCTGCCAAAAAATGACATCTTCAACTATGTCAAAAATAACACAAAAATAAATCAGAAATAGATCATACCTTGATTGCTAAACTTGTTAACCATTGCTTCGGTAAGTGTCTGGTTAGATGTTCAAGATGAGGCGTAAACAATCGAAGAGCATTCACAATTGCCACAGCTCTTGAAGGAAAGACAACATTCTTGAGAAACAAGTGGAGAAGAAAAGTTAGGAATGTGGATTGTTTTACTCGTATACAAAAGAAGAGAAAGAGGCAATTAAGCATCTTTAAGTTTGGCTAGCTTATTCATGCAGCATTCACAAACTGTCTTTTATAATTGGACTGGAGAGTGGAAAATCTACAAATAAAAATTGCAGGTCTTGATCCATCCCAGATCTCAAAAAGTTCTTCATTTTACACGTACATCAATAAGTAGGTCAGGTGCAAATATCTCGGGTCCAGTATATATACGAGTACATCCAAACACGTATGTTTACATAAAAGGACTAGATGAATAAAAAGCACGTGCAGCGTAACTCACAGCAACAACACATTCCATGGTCAAGTTGGATAAACAGATAGATAAAATGAGAATCAAGATTTCATCAAATCAAATAAATTGACAAATCCAAAAATACATTTAACTACTAGAGGGGACATGATGCAAAAGGAATAAAGGACACCATTAGATAAAATTTCATATTACAGTATTTGTCCAACAGACATAAGAAAGACCACAAAAACAATACAACTTATCACAAATAGCATGAAGTTGAAGTAGTCTGAAGAAATTCTAATGAGGATAACAGAAGACAAGCAATTGGTCCATAGAGCTCTACATATTGAGAACAAAAAATAACAAGATTGTTTCATACGTTATTTGTTACAAACAAGTAAATGACCAATAGATTCACTCCTAAAATAATATGAATGCTCCAAGTTCACATGCAAAGAAATTGAAATAATGCATCAGGGGAAACAGATCCTAGGACTTCACGTGCAAAGAAATTGAAATAATGCATCAGGGAAAACAGAATCTAGGACAGACAATACAACAATTACTTGTCTAGAGAAGTGAAAAAACAGATGAGTGGTGAAGGTTTTCTCACATCAGGATTTAGTGGAATATGGTGGTACATTTTCATGAAGTCAGCAATCAGATTCCTGAATCTTTTGCTTCCAGCTGGTGGCTCATATGGGAAAAAGGAATGCTCCTTTAGAACACAGGCAAGATAAGCTAGGAATGGGATATTCTCATCAGCAACCAAATCATATTCGAAAGATAAATCCAAAGAACTGCTGATCTCATGGAAGCCATTTTTCAGGAACTCAAAAATTTTCTTAACCTGTCCATAAATAAAAGTTGATATCATTTTAGCTCACTTCCCTCGTCAAAGCAATTACCAAGAACAAGCTACAAACATTAAGAAGTTACAAGCTTTTCATATGGCTCAACTATAGCCTCTAAGACTATATATACAGATCATGAAGAATCTAGAAACATCTCCCACTCACCAGCTGCCTTCTGGGTTTGTTGTAAGAAACCCAGAATTTTCCTGCCTTTCAACGGTCAGTTAACAACCTTGAATCACGTGCTTAACTCATGCTTCAATAAGTGACCAAAACAACTGCTAAATCCATATAAAGTATGTCAAATCATGTGAAGAACATGTGATTCACTTACTGCAAGTAAAAGACAATACACAGATGTCATATTCTCCTGTTTCATCCAGAAACCAACAGGGCATGCACAATCAAGGATACAAACCGACATGTCAGAAACTTCTAAGACTCATTTTTAAGCTCACAATTCAACACATCTCTTTTAGGATCCTTTTCGATAATTTTCAGTTTTCTGACAAATGCAACATAATATGGTCATGTTCTACTTAATAACACAAAGCATAAATGCAGCTCTTATATTTTTCATACTCAGCCAAAGTTGTTGAACATATAAATACTCATGTATTCAGTCAGTGTTCTTTATTAAATTAGCATGGTTGGACATAATTAAAATGAAAATTGGATAATTATGATGATTGTATTAGTTAGCCATATTGGTGTTATTTTGACTAATTATCAAGGAGAACATTCAATTATATATAATACATCCGTTGCATTTTCTCTTTTAATTAAAATCATAAAAAGACTTGCCATATAGAGCATGTATCTATTATGTTGTTTATGGGAGTGAATTGTTGTTGTTTTCGTGATTGTCAAATATTTTCTCTTTTAGTGAATCATAAAGAACTAGCAATCCTATAAATTAATTAGTACGAGCTAGCTAGCTGAACGTTCAATGTTAATTGCACTTTTGAGCTACATATGGCATGGTATGCTCGGGCAATGAAATTGAGTTTTGAGTTTCTGTCATATGATGTTCAATCAAGCAACTTTATTCTTCAGTGATAGACACAAATGAAAGTGCACATGCATTAGCTAGATGATAATTAAAAGACCAAGATTATATTCCCATCATAATTAACAACTAACAATCCAACATTAACCAGTGTCAATTAATTTCAGTTTCTTATATTAATTTCTTTTTCAATATATATAATGGCAATCTCATGAGCTGAATATGTTAATTTCACTGTATTAGGCACCTTTGTGATATTTTATTAGGCACATTCTCGTATAGATGGATCATATTCTTGCGCAAATTTCAAATAATCACACCAAAGAGGGATAGACTGCATCAGAAAAAGGAGTACTCAGCTGCCTTCACTTTCAATGAACTACTATGCTGAAAATCTCAAGATATGAAATAAACTTCTTCTGTGATTCTTATTGTCATCATCAAGGACTTTATTTACCACAAAGGAGATGGAAACAGATGATATAAGATGCAATTGAACTTTGATATAAACGAAAATGCTGCTCTTCAGCACATTTCTTTGGTTGAAAATGATTCAAATATTAAATTTATGTATCTAGCAAGAAGATTTCTTTTTTTCCCCAACTATTTTTGTGCATCATGAACTGTTAGCACCTCTTGGTAGTAAATAAAAACAAAGTGAATCAAGCTTACCAGTGGTACGTTTTACTATAATGCTTAAATTACATCAAATCTTTCTCAAGAATAAAATCTTTCTCAAAGAATCATAAATTCATGCATAGTATGAATTCAAATTCTCTAGGCATAAAGAGAACAAACCAGATAATCATAAACTCCTCTTTCGTAAATCTTGCCAACTCCCAAAAGAGCCTCAGGTCTACAAATTAAAGCCAAGTATCAGCAAGAAACCGATTATGTAATTAGAAAAGTATACATTAAGCTTCAGGTCACAGTTATGAAAAACCAGAAAAAAGTATGAAATCTTAACAATTAGCTGAGGCCAACAGAAACAACATCAAACATTGTGATTAACTATCTTCCTCAGCTAACTCGGCGATCAAATGTCTATGTCTGTAAACGTATAAGCTGTTTCTTCTCCCATCAATTAAACCCCAAAGAATAGAACTCCCAGTATAAGTATTCCCTTCTCCAAATTGGTTCTTTTTTTCTTCTTTAATACCTTTAAGCAGGTTTTCTTCCTTTTTACATTAGCAAATCTTAACATCAATTATTAAAATACTCCAAAGTACAGAGCAAGATTAGTGTTTCATACAAAACTTGAATTAACTAAGAGAAGTTCATCCATTGAACTTTGTTCATGCACTGATGACAAATTTTCAGGAAACAAAACCATTAAAATCTTGGACTTATTATCGAATGATGTACGAACTTATTGAAATGAATTAACAGCGGTAATTATTTTAGTCTTACCTAAAAAGCAAATTCTATCTACCATAATAGTATATTTTTAGTAACATACATTCCACTCCCAAGTCAGCTTCAGATATTAATTCACTTCCTATTTTGATAGCACTAAACCTATGTATTATTCGAGTTAGAGTGAATAATTACACCAAAAGTAAACACTTAATCCTGATCTGCTTGATTGTCAAGAAACAACAGGAAAAGAAGGGAAAGAAGCAAAAGAGAACAAAGTGAAAACAAAAGCTCACTGGGCTCACAGAAAAAGACAAAAACATAAATAAATTTAAACTACTGCGTTTTTGCTTTCTTGGAAACTAAATCCTAAAAGTGATCCACACTCCACCCAAGTTTTCTCAAGACACTCATTGGTTCCTCAGAACACCCAACTAAGGTGGACCCAACCAAAGTCTATTGCATTGTTGAATGAAAGTATGAAATCTTAACAATTAGCTAACAGAAACAACATCAGACATTGTGATTAATTATCTTCCTCAACTCAACTAACTCAGCAATCAAATGTCTAATTCTGTAAACATATAAGTTGTTTCTTCTCCCATCAATTAAACCCCAAAGAATAGAACTCCCACTATAAGTATCCCCTTCTTCAAATTGGTTCTCTTTTTCTTTCTTTAATACCTTTTAAGCAGGTTTTTTTCCTTTTTACATTAGCAAATAAGGAATATAAACATCTATATCTTTAAGTGAAAAAATATTTGTTCAAAAAGTCGAAAACCACTGCAAAAAGGGAATGACAGATACCCAATTGAAATAGATGCTTCATCTCTCTCCCATTCTTGCCACCTTAGCAGGAGTCAATGGAAAAAATCTTTTTCATCGCTTCCCTAGCTTGTCTCAGCTTCTCTATCTCACCCATTTTTCTCAAAACCTTTATATACTGAAGAAAAAAAAGCCATTTTTATCGCTACCCAATTAAGAAAGAACAAGCAAATGGGTATCCACAAAATCACGGAATAAGTATGCGTATTGAAGTTACTTGAACATGGGTGTCGTAATTGGAAGGTTCATTGGATAGCTGATACTCTAGTTTTGAAGCTCCATGTTCTGTTTTGCTTCGTCTTCTGATTCAGAATCCGAGTCGGAGTCAGAGGCATCGCTCGAGTCCAAAGAGTTGTCTTTTGTTTTTGTTTTAGGGTTTTGCTTAACGTCGGGCATGGCCGTATCTTCATCATCATATTCTTCTTCTTCTAGGATTGTTGTTAGGGTTTCTTCTTCGGGTTCCATCTTTTGAAATTTGAACTCTCCTCACTCTGTTTCTCCCGTTCAGTGACTACTGGTTTCTTAACTTTATGCAATTTTTTTTTTCTTAACGAGAAAATGATAAATACCTGGAGTGGAAAAATTTTGTTAATGTCCCTCGATTTTGATTAAAATACAAATAAATTCATTTATTTTTGGTCAAATTAATGAATGCAACGCATGTGTCTGAAATAAGCACTTGCCTGTGTTCTTGTCATTGCAATAATCACCCTAATTTTCTCCTTAATTTCTCCTTTCTCCTAGTTTATTATACTCTTGTTGAATAGTGGAATAAAGAAGAAAAATTAACAACATCATTTTTTTCTTTTTTTTTTTGATAATTTGGGTAAAATTTATGAGTGTTTATATGAAAGAAGTGATAAACGTAATTTGTGCATCATATGAAAGAATGTTATTGATATTACCAATAGCATTCGCTTTCTCCTGTTTACTGGCTCTCCTTAACTTGTTCCTTCCTTGTTTGTCTATTCCCCAACTTTTTTCCTTAAAAAATCGAAACCAATCGAATCACGACTATTATTGTAATCCTAAATTATTTTTTTAAAAAATAATTTCAAATTCAAATACTATAATTTGAAGGAAATATGTTATCATATAAATTAATAATTATCTAGTATAAAAACGAAATCCATATGACATGTCCATATAGCTTGTGTAAAATAATTCTTAGCATTATTTGCTTCCTTTTAAAATTAATTTCAACTTAGATCTCGTCTTTGACTTTTTGTAATGCGAAAAAAAATCCTAGTTGGTATTGTTGTTTGCGACAAAAAATTATTCAACGTCAATATCATCTACTTCTTTGTTTGAAATTATAAAGCAGTTAACTATTAAAAAATCTTCTTAAAAGAAAAGTATTATTTAAATAAAACATAATAGATTCCAACTCAAGGTAAATCAATACTATAAACGTAATCATATTTTTTTAAAATAACGAATATTTTCATAAATTGGTAATTTATTTATTTATCAAATAATTAATATTCGTTAAATTTTAATACATTATTTCATGGTCCCAGAGCTATTAATTTATCGAGATTTTATTATATTTGTTATATGGGAAACAATGCAATTTATAACAATATACTATTGCAATGGTGGATTAACGAAATTTCTTGCAATTCTCTTTTCATAAATAACAACCATGTGATCTCGATGACATTAACCATGTAAATGTTAATGGCACATGATTACAGTTTTTACCATCCCGCCACGGCGCCACAATTTGCAAAACGTAAATCCATATAACGGTGCATTTAATATTTGCCGTCGATGGCTACCGATAGTTTCAGAACTAATCAAACGTTACAGAGAAGAAAGAGAAAAAATCACAAAACCAATTAGATGCAATGAGTTCAGATAAAAGCCAAACACAACTTCATTATTTATTTATAAATCCCAGCCATTAGGTTAACGTAATTAAAATCTAACGGCTGAGCAGGACAACCACAAAAAAGAGGGGTATGGAGCTGGATCCTGGAGTAAAGAGGAAGAAAAATTAACTACTGTATATGATTTTTTTTAAAAAAACATTTTGTGACAATTTGAATATTATTTTTGTTAAGTTAGATTGTGCATAAAAAATAAAATAAGGTTGAAATTTATGGGTATCAATATGAAAGAAGTGATAAGTTCGTGATGGTTGCACCTATAAAGAAGCCAATCGATTTTACCAATTTGTGAAATGAGATATAAGCCTTTAATGAAATTCAGCAAGCTTTTATTGCCCTCTACAACAACGTCAATAATCGAAACAGAGCGAAATGAAATCCTAAGAATTAAAATCTTAAAAAGTAAAAAAAAATATTTTTTCCATAAATTGATTGCAGTTCATTCTTAATTGAAGACTATGACAAGTTAAATAAATTAATCACCATCATTAGTAAATATTAATACCTCAAGTTAATGAATTCATAACTTAATAACGCTACATTTTCATCTAAATTAATGTCTTACAAATTCATCTTTCGTAAGCTGGTGCCAGTGATCCTTTTTCAAATGATTACATGTTTGCTTCGCTAATTAATTGATAAAGTGAAACAAAGCAATCAAACACAGGGGTGGCTTTAAGTACAGGCGAGCAAGGCGATTGCCTAAGGCCCTATATTTTTTTAAGGCCTCATTTTTTTTAGTATTTCTTAATAGTTCTTTAATTAATAAATATCTTTTTTAAAAAAAATTATGTATTGTAGAAAACCCTATTAGACATCTTTATAATTAACAGTTATACCATAACTAAGAATTTTTTATTTATTTATAGAAAATCAATATTTGGTAACCTTAATGTTCAAAAGATATAATTAATAAAATTGTTTAGTCATTAATTCATTCATTATTAGTTTTTCTAAAAAAACAATTTACATTTTTTACCTTTTAACTTTCCTAAAAAAATTAAAATTTTTTACTTTTAATATTCCTTTTAATTCCTTGTAGTATAAAAAATCAATAGATAAATAGATTTCTTGCTCTCTTTTTTTTTTTACAAAGAGAATTATTACATTCCTTGATTCATTTTAAAAAGAAAAAATTAGTTTCTTAAAATACAAAGTGCATATCTATTATTTGATAATCAATTCATCATCTCAATTTTCTGCTATTCTAAATAGAAAAATATTCTATTTGAAAAAAATATTGTTTTATTTATTTATTTGTTTATTTTTGTAATAATTTTAATGGAAGTAAAAAAGATATCTTCTTGCTTATTTTTTAAGTTTGGTTTTTAAAAATTTTTAAGATCTTTTTTATTACTATTAAAATTCAAGAGTTAAAAGTCGAATAAATTTTTTAGTCTTTTATATTTCTTTAAGTATTGAAATTACAAAATAAAAAAAAGGCTCTAAAAAAAATTTTTGCCTAAGGCTCCACATACTTTAAAGCCGGCCCTGATCAGACAATCCCTTTTTTTTTCTTTCTGTATCACTTTTATTCTGATTCCATATTCTTGCAATGCCATTACTTATGTTTTCTTTTTGAATGCGTCCTAAAAATACTTGCAATATGGACCATGTATTTATTACGAGATTTATTGGAGTGAGTTGTTGTGTTTGTCATTATCAACGCACATCAAGATTATTATCAAGATTATTATCATCTGAAATTCCGAATTTAATTTGCATACAAGACAGTATAAATCAACAGTTCAAGAAAAAAAAAGAAGAATTTAAACCATTAAAAGGATAGCCATTAGGTAGAATTTCACACGAAGAGCAATCAGTCAACCAAGCTTCAATTTGCCTGAATTGCCGGAAGCATTCGGCCACTTTTCATGAACTGCAGATCACATAGAATTTTTGTTGCATCCATTCTGGAAGATGTACTTAATATCTGATTTCGATTTGGACTAAAAGAATGCAGTTTTTGATGACATTAAAAACCATGTGATCTTGATGACATTAACCATGTAAATGTTAATGGCACATGAATGCAGTTTTTGCCATCCCGCGCACAATTTGCAAAACGTAAATCTATAAATTAATAATTAATTAATTTGCATTTAATATTTTAATAATTTTCTTTTTTAATTAATTAATTTGCAGATTCTAGGAAGAGATCTGCTGACG